>WNWU01000006.1:9651175-9684620 GCA_012654045.1 Ptyas mucosa | reverse complement strand
AGGAGGAGGAGGAGGAGGAGGAGGAGGAGGAGGAGGAGGAGGAGGAAGAGAAAGAGGAAGAAGCCGCTAACTGTATATCTGCAACTGTAAGGCACTGTGAAGTGGTATATAAGTCTAAGTGCTATTGCTATTGCTATTAGTCATAAACAGGGGTCTCCAAACTTGGCAAGTTTAAGACTTGTGGACTTCAACTCCCAGAATGCTGGTAGAGGAATTCTGGGAGTTGAAGTCCACAAGTCTTAAACTTGCCAAGTTTGGAGTCCTCTGGGCAAAAGCACTAGTTGGCATTTTTAATACAGGTAATCCTTGATTTACAATCATTCATTTAGTGACCATTACTACTGCACTGAAAAAAGTGACTTATGACCATTTTTCACACTCACAACCACTGCAGCATCCCCATGGTCACAAGATCAAATTTCAGGTGCTTGGCAACTGACTCATATTTACATAGTTACTTCGGACAACCAAATTCAATGGGGAAGCCAGATTCACTTAACAACCATGTTACTCACTTAACAACTGCAGTGATTCATTTAATAACTGAAAAGTTATTAAGAAGAAAGATCATAAAAGGGACAAAACTCACTTAAAAACTGTCTAGCTTAGCAATTGAAATTTTGGACTCAATTGTGGTCATTAGTCGAGGACTGCCTATACTCAGAATGACTTGAAACCAGATAAATCTGGATAGTTTTTCTTTTTTTTAGTCTATTCCAAGCTCCATTTTTACCACAATATCTGAAGGCAGGATGGGCTGTTGAAAAAAGACGTTTTTCACTGGTTGTACCTTGGCTTTAGAGGAGCCTCTTTAAAAATGTTTATGTGGCTTTTGTTGCGTCCACAAGGTTTCACCTTGCATGCAGAAGAAGAAAACACAGCGGATTGGCTGTTCCGTTGACAGCCAACCGGTGGGAGAAAGACGTTGCCTGATTGGCTAATCCGCCTGACAGCTGAATATATAAAGAGCTGTCATATGGCGATTACGCTCTCTCTGCCGACCCAAGAGATGGTCACTGTTAGCCATGTTTGTTAGCCAAATAAACTGTTAGCTTATTATTATCCTGTCTTGCCTCAGTTCCTTGCCCGCTTCGTTCTTGGAACAGAATAGCTTTCGTGTGGTACCAACTGTCTGTCTGTCTGTTTGTCTATCTATCTATCTATTTGAAAAAGGTGTTTCATTCACACAGGTCCACTTAAATAATTAATGGTTTAACACTTATTGCTTGATGTTTTGTTGCAGTAGCTACATCTTTGGTAGTTTTTCTTCTATCAGAAGTAACATTTCATAGGGTTTGCTGATATTGTGAAACTGTGTTTTTATACCTTAATTGCAGAAGAAATCATTTCAGCATTCCTTTTTACTGTTTTACTGTTGCCTGTTTTTCTTTTATTTTTTTCAGGGAGGTGACGGAGAATGTTGTGTAGTGCAGAACAACAACTCTTCTGGCACCTCTCCTTTTTGATGGAACAGCTTGCAAAGGATCCTCAATGGTTTTGTAGCAGCCACAACACACTCTCCGACAGGCAAAAGGGAGGAAAAGTTGATTCTCCTGCTTTATTTCTTTGAAAGTCTGCCAAACTCCTGCTGAGGGAGCCAATGCCAATCTTTAGCTCTTACTTTTCCATTGATCTAAAATAGGTGATGGGACTAAAGAAAAAAAAAACTCCTCACATTTCAGATCACAAGACTAGATGGTAAGCAGTTGTTTATTATGAACCATCAGAAGAGATAAAGAAGGAAAGCAGGTAACATATCGTAAAGCTGAAGTTAAAAAGCTTGTCAGTGTTGAAGTCTCGGTAAAAAGCTTTCAAAAATGTGAATAAAATATGTTCAGGGGAGTTGCCTACAGGTCTGGTTATTTAAGATAGGCATAACTAAGCTCAGCCAACATAGAAGTGAGAGAAAATGGGAAGCTACAAGTTTCTAGAAACCACAAGTTGTGTGAAACCTCACATTTCCTTCTTAGTAATAAAAAGGGCCTATAGCACTTCTTTATACTAGTAATACATTTTATAAAATGCTTAGTATTTTAGTCCTGATTTAAATCTTACAAGATGTAAACAATCTTTCTTTGAAGGCTTAGAGCAGGGGTCTCCAACCTTGGCAACTTTAAGACTTGTGGACTTCAACTCCCAGAGCTTTGCTGGCTGAGGAACTCTGGGAATTGAAGTCTACAAGTCTTAAAGTTGCCAAGGTTGGAGACCCCTGACTTAGAGTAACTTCTGCTCCAAAATATTCATGAAAATACGTTCTACTCTCTCCTTCAGAGAATCTTCTAATACCACAATTCCCCGTCACCCCACCCCCACCCCCAAATAAGCTAAAATAAACTTACATCGCAAGTACAACACGATTGTGGTAGATTCTCAAACAGTTAAAAAAACCTCCATCATCTTTGTTCTGCATTACTTTCACTCCTCACAATGAATTTACTGTGTAATGAGACTAAAATAAAATCAAAACAAAAACATTTCTGTATTACACAGCAGATAGTGTTGCAAGTATATTGCCAAGTATCAGGCAATAGCCAAGTACCAGACAGTTGGTTCTTTGAGAATCAGGAGACAATAAACACACAAATGAAAAGATTTTAAGCTTTATTATTTAGTAGAGACATTTCAACCAAAACACAAAAGCATAACATATCTAGCAAGACAATAATAAACTTCGTTTCAGCTATCAGGATCTCCAAAGGATCACAGAGAAACCTTAAGACAGTCACATGTACACACAACACCAGGTCTGTGTCAAAGCACAAGGGGCAATATCGGGGGGGGGGGAGTTGTCCCTGATTTGCACCAGATCATGGGCTAAGAGGTCGATTATTCATGCTTTGTACACAAAACTCATGCTTGGACTACTTGCCTGAACTTAGCTAGATGGTACACTTTGTTCATCATGCAAATTGACAACACCTGGGATGTAAACAAAAAAATCTGGTAATTATAGATAAGCAGGTGCCAATTTTAGTAATCCTGGGGTCCTCTCTAATGTACTACAGCTGTGTTAAGATTTTTCTCTTAGCAGGAGTAGGAAGAAACAAGCAATTTAGAAACCATCATAACTCAGAACGAACTTCTAGAGTGTTCTTAATATGAAGGAGAGATCAAAAGATGTCATTACACTGCTCAAAATACAATGGTTTTCCACATTGCCAGTACCCTAACAAAATTTGGATTCAGATCCCATTGATCTAGAAAATTCATGTTCAGATATTGGTCAAATAGCTACATCTCAGTTTAGTCTACATGCAGGATTACTGCTTAGATAAAAGGGAAATCAGGATAAAAATGTGAGAGATGTGCTTTTAAAAATTGCTTATCAAATAAAAGAACATATTGAAATATAAAGAAAAGGCACAGTATATCCAACATTATAAGTTCATAATTTAAAGCTAGACTGCATTTGGCTTGAGAAATATCATTAGTTTTCTAAAAATCCTTATAATAACAAATAGGTAGATATATTGCTATAGTAATACATATACTTCAAAATGTCCAGATCAACATATTACTGATTCTCATAAATATCCTTCTTTTGACTTTGGAAGGTTATCACTCCTAATTAGAGAATTAGAGTAATTAAAGAAAAGTACAAAGTATGCTTTTGGAACTGTATTAAGAATCCCTCTTTAGGGTATTTTTTTAAACCAGGCTTATGGTCATGGGTGATTTCAACTTGCCTTCCGTTGGTGAAACGTCTGAGGTGGCTCGGGAGTTCATGGCTTCCATGACGGCCATGGACCTGACCCAATTAGTTCATGGCCCCACTCATAGGGGGAGGGCACACTCTGGACATGATTTTTGTCTCTGACCAGTGGTTGAGTGATCTGGTTATAGGGGATATAGACATAGAACCCTTGTCATGGTCTGATCACTCGCTCCTTCGCCTAGATCTCTGAACCGCTACACCCGCCGCAGGGAGGCGGAACCAACTAGATGGGTCCGCCCCAGGCGCCTGATGGATCCTGATAGGTTCCAGATGGAGCTTGGGCCATTTCCTGAGGATCTGGCACACGAATCGGCCGAGGACCTGGTAGCTGCCTGGAATTGGGCGGCTGGTGGAGCCTTGGATCGAGTCGTGCCTCTGCGGCCTCTGACCCGGTATGGATCTTGAGCGGCTCCCTGGTTTACCGAGGAGCTGAGAGAGATGAAGCACCGGAAAAGATGCCTGGAGAGTGGTTGGAGGGCCAGTCTTGCTGAATCTGATCGAACACTGGTAAGGTCGCATATTAAGACCTACCTAGTGGCGATAAAAGTGGCAAAGTTTAATTACTTTTCCGCTTCTATTGCATCATCAGGGAATCGTCCGGCCACCCTGTTCAGGGTGACCCGCTCTCTGCTCCATTCGGGAGTGCGGGAGGATCCCTTGGAAGGCAGGGCGGAGGATTTTGGACAATACCTGTATGACAAAATCGCTCAGATTCGGGGGGATTTGGACTCTGACTGGGTAGATCTGGGCAGGGTGACAAGGAATAGTCTTGAGAACGTTACCTGGGAAGAGTTTGACTCTGTGACTCCTGATGATGTGGACAGGATTTTGGGGAGACTTAGTGCGGCCACATGTTTACTGGACCCATGTCCCTCCTGGTTGGTACTGGCCTCCCAGGAGGTTACACGAGGCTGGCTCCAGGGTATTATCAATGCTTCTTTGAGTGAGGGTCACTTCCCTGCTGCCTTGAAAGAGGCGGTGGTGAGGCCTCTCCTCAAGAAGCCTTCCCTGGACCCAGCAGTATTAGCTAACTATCGTCCTGTCTCCAACCTCCGCTTTATTGCGAAGGTTGTTGAGAGTGTGGTTGCGCGACAGTTTCCACAATTCCTGGAGGAGACATCTTATCTGGATCCGTTCCAGTCGGGTTTCAGGTCTGGGCACAGCATGGAGACGGCATTGGTCGCGTTGGTTGATGATCTCTGGAGGGCTCGGGACAGGGGATGCTACTCTGTCCTAGCCCTATTAGATCTCTCAGCGGCTTTTGATACCATCGACCATGGTATCATGCTGCACCAGCTGGAAGAGTTGGGGATGGGGGGCACCGTATTATGGTGGTTCTCCTTCTTTCTCTCCGACCGGTCGCAGTTTGTGTTGACAGGGGGACAGAGGTCGACCTCGAGGCCTCTCATTTGTGGAGTGCTGCAGGGGTCGGTCCTCTCGCCCCTTTTGTTCAACATTTATGTGAAGCTGCTGGGTGAGATCATCGGTGGCTTTGGGGTGAGATACCATCAGTACACTGATGACACCCAGCTGTACATCTCCACCCCAGGCCACCCCAATGATGCCCTCAAAGTGATGTCCCAGTGCCTGGAAGCTGTGCGGATCTGGATGGGGAGAAACAAACTCAAGCTCAACCCGTCCAAGACGGAGTGGCTGTGGCTCCCGGCATCCTGATATAGTCAGTTGACTCCATCACTGACTATCGGGGGCGAGTCTTTGGCCCCTGCGGAAAGGGCTCGCAATCTGGGAGTCCTCCTGGAGAGGCAGCTGTCTTTGGAGGAATATCTGATGGCTGTAGCCAGGGGGACCTTCTGTCAGGTTGCGGCCCTTTCTTGATCGGGATTCCCTGTGCACAGTCACTCACGCCCTCATCACCTCTCGCCTAGACTACTGTAACGCTCTCTACATGGGGCTCCCCTTGAAGAGCACCCAGAGGCTCCAACTGGTCCAGAACGCGGCCGCGCGGGTAGTGACAGGAGCAGCATGGCGCTCCCACATAACACCGCTCCTGCGCGAGCTGCACTGGCTTCCAGTGGTCTTCCGGGTGCGCTTCAAGGTGTTGGTGATCACCTTTAAAGCGCTCCATGGCATAGGGCCTAGTTATTGCCGAGACCGCCTGCTGTCACCGATGACCTCCCATCGACCACAGAGAGTAGGCTGGTGACCCCCAGGGGGAGAGCCTTCTCTGTGGGGGCACCCACTCTCTGGAACCAGTTGCCCCTGGAGATAAGGAGAATTCATGACCTCAGTGCCTTCCGCCGTGCCCTCAAAACTCATTTTTTCCAACAAGCCGGGCTGGCTTAAGAAGAAATTTTAAATATTTTAATTGGTTTGTTAGTTTTAAATTCTGGAGCCAAATTTATATATATTTTAATTGTCTTAATATTTATATTTCATGTTTTTATTTCTGGCTGTACACCGCCCTGAGTCCTCAGGGAGAAGGGCGGTATAGAAATTGGAAATTAAAAAAAAAAACAACATTCAGAGGCACAAAAACATTAACAATTTTTCTTCCTATAATTATCCTGCAGTAAGTAAATCAGTACTCAACATACTCCAAAAGTAGACTATAGTAGGACAAGAAATTAAAGTAACCTAGAATGAGAATGAAACTGGCTTGAAATACATTCATGATTAGTTTCATAATAGGACACGAAATAATTATAAATGAAGATACAGGAGCTCATAGGAGAAAAATACGTATATCATGAAATTATGATCGGTTGCTCCCTCAAACAATCTAAAAAGAATCTAAGTTTTAGGGGGTAAATTCCTTGGTAGAGAAGATAAAACTCTGCTTCAGAAGGAACCATTCTACTATATCTTTTATTCTCGGAACACAGGTGTAACCAAAACAGAACTTCTCTTGAGAAATATATTTCTCTCTGGAGCCTCTTTTAAAATAAGGCTGACTTTTTTTTTTATACAGTCTCCAACCGGCAGAGTTATTTTTCAGTCAGCTCTAAAGAAAGCCTACCGATACTTTTGGCTGAATTATTTGAAAGGTTTTCCTACTTCACCTTTGGCTCCCTGTATCAACAAAGCTGAATGCCTAGGACGTTTGCAGTTACGTACAGAAGGCATTCTGCACTAGTCACTCAGTGTCATGGTTCTTTTATTTCTGCAGTGCCCAGATGTACATAAAGCTTTTAGTAACTATTCTTTGGTAATCAAAAGATATCTTCAAGCCGTGATGGTGCACCTGCACACCAGCAGGAGAACCTCCTGAGATAAGAAAAAGGATTTCTTAAAAGGTGCAGAAATAACAGTTCCCATCTAGCCACCCCTCCCCCCCCCAAAAAAAAAACAAACACCAGTGATACAATCACTGCCCTTTGGAGACAGAGTTGGACAGAAATTATTGTTTCTGGACTGGCGAGCCAGGTTCACAAAATATGTTAAGGCACAATGTGCTTCGAATTTAGCATTTAATATGGCGTGTGGACCCAGTCAGTACAATTGATTAACCGTTGTTAGCAACGTGTGTAAATAAGGGCAGCATAATTTATTTAACTGGAATACACCTAAGCACTACACAGAGTTTTGAAGTGGGGCATGCTAACCACTAAAAGAACATATTGAATGCTAAGTTTCTTCTGCAGATTTTTCTTGTTCTTAATGCATAGGTTCGATTTCAAAACCGGTGATGGATTCCTCACATTACTGGGGATACTTGCCGAGGTAATGGGGGAGACAGATAGATTGTAGTTTTAGCATACAGGGTTCATGATTATGGAGATGGCCAGTTATACTCAACTAGCTTTTGAAATTTTGTTATGGGATCAAAGCTTGCTTGTAGATGGTTCCAGGGGAATGTAGGAAGCCTTGTCACATTGATATATTGAGTCAAATCCATTTCCAAAACATTTTTCACACTACATTCTTCTTCATCAGTGCTCTACTGATAGAAGATAAAAAGTTTATTACATTCAAGCAAGGTCTTCCTATATGATTTAGGGTTCATGCACAACATATGCATCTTCTTAATCCCCTAAGTGTGTGTTTAACCACGTTTTAAAATAAATCTCTCTCTTTCTCTGTATATCTCACCACTTAGTAGAATGTGTTAGTTTTATTTTCTTCAGTCCTATAGGCAATTAAAAAAAATACTAACAGCATTTATGTAAAACGCATTTGAACTATTTCAAGTATTTTGCTCAGTTCATCAGATCAAAGGCAGCCTAATTATATTTTCCTATGATCTGCTCGCATCGCCTATTAAAATTGACCCCTTCTTGGGTCAGTAGGTAAACAATTCTTTCGAATGAGCAAAGAAATGGTCATTTGATTGGTTATTCACAGTCCAGTACCAGGGTTCGGCATATAAATGGGCACACAGCTGTGATCTTGAACTGTGATTAAGAGGAAGCTGTTTCATTACGCCCTCAGCAACAAACCACATCCACTTGTTCACAAAGGCCAAGGGTCATTGGTTGGCTTCTCATACATCTACCAGAAATATTATTTGCAGTCTAGCTGGCATTTTTTAAATGCTAAATATTTGTCACACAGACAAAAATATCTAGCCCCATGTCCCACCATTTCATTAACCCAAGTAGGCTTACTTCAGAATTTTAAATGTTTATAATCCTCCTTGACGTGTGCCAAATAAAAAAAGGTGTGAATTCTAGTTACAGGTAAGTTGAACATTTCTTAGAAAGGATGTTAAAAGACAGCATCATTGTGGCGAAAATAGTCAAATAGGTTGTGTATATGCTGGGAGACCTGAGAGAATTGTTGCAATTAAACTTTCATTATCTGTTCCATTATAGAACTGATTTCTAAGCAGGCTTAACACCATGCTCAAAAAGATGGCTTTTGTGCTTATTGTTGCCATTTATGCTTTGTGTAGGTGTCAAAAGTGCCTTGATTTCAATCCTGCTTTTAATACTAGGCAACAGTTCAATTTAAATACAGTATGATTGGGGGCCTGATGGCCTGAATCCCTGTTATTTTGTATGTTTAAATAAGATGGCTTGGCTGAACAGGTCTGACTGGCTTTTTGTGGGTGGGTGGAAGAACAATTTATAGTCTGAAAGCTCAGGGGCAAGAAAATATAAACTGAAATGGGAAAGTATAAGAGCAACAGAATCAGCTGTGAACAGCTGAGCTATTTTGTCCATAACCACCCAAAAGACTTCAATTAGGTACCCAATCTTTTTCCAATTGCTTTTTCTATTTAATGTAGCTGCATTCACCAATTAGAAATATTTACAACTGGCTGCCATAAATCCTTTTTGTTATTAAATATCAGGTTTTTTTTTTAAATAAAATCTTAAACAGAGCAATCCAAAAGAAATACAGTGAATGAGTTTCAACATCAATAACTAAATAACCGTGTCTCAAACCTAGGATCACAACAGGTCAAGCTTCTCTTTCTGGATATCTTCAAAGCATGAATTTAATTGCTATTTGTGGGGAATCTACAGTCTTAGATTTACCATCCAAGACTGGTGGAAACTTAACAATCAATCAAGAATCTAAAAATTATGAAGGTAGCTTTTTCTTCTACTGTATTCTGCTGTAACAATCTGGACTTCAACTCTCAGAATTGCCATTTAGCATTGCTGAGAATTCTGGGATTTTAAGACCCCATTTCCAGAGGCTATCGAGGCTACCCTGGAGAAGGTAGAAATAATTTTTCTTAATCCCCTAACATAAATAAAAATGTTAAGGATAACAAAGCAAGATATTAAAATTAATAAGCTTATGATTAAATTGATTAAATAATGCTTTTTTCACCCTGGATAAGATATTATGTGATGCCATGCCACCCATCTAATTCTGTCCGGGGGCGGGGGGGCATTCATTTCCAGTTAATTTATCTTCCTCTCAAATCTGCCTCTCTCACCTCCATATCTCCTTTCTCTTTCTCCAAAGAACTAGATGAAGGAAATGAAAAGGAGGGAAAAGAAAAACGAAAGAGCAGAAAGAATCACCACTTATTTATGTTTTCTAAAACAAGAATTAGAGACTTTTGGTTTACCCGTAAGGACTGTCATTCTCTGAGCTTCAGTGGGTTATGTGCCTTAGACTTGGCTCTTAGAGCACAGATAAACAGCTTTTTCTAACCTATTGGCTCTTGTGTCAAAGGCCACACCCAAAAAGTAGAAGAGACCAGAACAAAGAAGTAGGCAGGGGCAGAGCAAAAACTAAACCTTGGTGGCACGGTGATTAGAATGCAGTATTGCAGGCTGACTCTGCCCACTGCCAAGAGTTCAATCCCGGCAGGCTTAAGTTTGATTCAGCCTTCTATCCTTCTGAAATCAGTAAAATGAGGACCCAGATTTTTAGGGGCAATATGCTGACATTGTAAACTGCCCAGAGTGTGCTGTAAAGCACTATGAAGTGATATATATAGTAAGTCTAAGTGCTATTGCTAATACAGTTAATATAAATTTTCACTTCCTATTTGAATTCTTGCCTTCTGTCATATTTTTAAAAATACCATCCAGTAGTATGTTTGTGAGGTACTCTAGAGCAGCGGTCACCAACCGGTGGTCCGTGGACCACTGGTGGTCCGTGAGAAAACTTTGGTGGTCCACAGAAAAATTATTTGCATTTTTTATATTGCATTAAATCAGGGGTCCTCAAACTACAGCCCCTGGACCGGATATGCGCAATTAATGTTTGTGTTGCTGCAGAAAGTCTCCCCCTTCGGATTTTTTGTGCGGGTCAGAGGGGGATAGAAATTTTGACTAGGGGTCTGCTTCAGCCTCCTGGTGTGGGGCTTTGGATGAAGGCTGGAGGGAAGCGCCGCTGGTGGCGAAGAGTCAGAGGGCCTTGTTCCAGTGGGACAGCATCATGGACTGGAACTGTCTGACCATCTCAGCCCACTGAGCCTCCAGGTGCCAGTACCTGGCCTTGCACTCCTGCAGGTCTTCCCTCTGCTTGGAAAGCCTATGCTCATAGTCCTCAGTGGTGCTTCTGCTGAGCCTCCTTCTCGGTCAGATCCAATTTGAACTGAGCCAACTGTTTTGCCAACTCTTTCTCATGGTGGCTGCTTAGCTTCAATAATTGCTTCCTGTTGGGGCCCTAAGGAGCCCGGGTGGGCAGACGAGGAGTGGCTGGGAGGGGAGGGGCGAGTAGAGGCTAGCGAGGCACCCCTTGATGTGAGTGACATCGAATTGGCCACACCCACCCAGTCACATGACCACCTAGCCATACCCATCCAGCCGGTCATTAAGCAGATCATATTAGTGGTCTGCGGGATTTAAAATTATGAATTTAGTAGTCCCTGAGGTCCGAAAGGTTGGTGACCCCTGCTCTAGAGCCTTTCCCTGGGCATTATGGGACTATACATTCTTTCTCAGGATATTATAGGCATCCTTGCTTTAGACTCATAATGTACAGAGTTTTGAAGCCCTGTTCCTTTGTTCCAAGGCATTAACCCATTGCTAAGAAATGGGATGCAGAAGAAAATTCATTTCATATACATGGGTGCAAAGGGTACAACGGGAGTTGAAAATCCACTCTGTAAAATTCAAACTGTTGCTCTGAACTTTTTATGTCATGATATCCAACTGACTGCTCATCCTTTGTGTGGTTTAGGTTCTCATAAAAAAGATCCCTTCTTTGTGCTTATTTGGGAACAATACACAGATACAGAGACTCCTGCTTTTCCTTCCTTCCTACTCTGTCATTTCTGATAGACTGAAGTAACCAACTTCTAAAACTCTCCTCTCCTCTCCTCTCTCCTATTCTCAGCTGTCACTACTGTGATGTTTTATGCTGTTTTATATAATATTAGAAGCCAAAATATAGCAATGTGGTGTTAGGAATCAGATGCATTTCTAAAAGTGGTATGTTTACTGACTGAAACATCCAGCCGGAGCTCTCAAGTGGACTCTCTCCTTGTTTAGTGTTTGCAGTCCATTCTTTTAATCAGAAGCAAAATGGTTGCTAAGTAAAATGATTGATATATGAATCTGTGACAGATAAGGAGAAATGCAAACATCAGCGGTTGCTGTCATCTCATTCAGATAAAATGAGCTTTACTCTCACTCTGTTGTGTGTTGTCGGGCACAGAAATTTAGCTGTAGTACCAACAGAAGAGCATATCTGTAGCTCAGTGTTGAAATGAAAGGTCCTTGGTGCTCATTGATCTTGGTTGTTTGCTTGTGGATATTTCATTACCCAACTAGGTAACATCATCAGTGTTTGTCCTCTTTATCCACTTTATCTACTTGTATATAAAGAGATCAAATCCACTCCTTTCTACCATTGATGATGTTACCTAGTTGGGTAATGAAACGTCTGCAAAAAATAATCAAACAGAGAGAGCGCCAAGGATCGCATTTGGACAGTGGTCAGAAATTGATTTCTTTATTAGAGACATATTTGTGACCAGTCACTAAACGAGGAATGCTTATAATTGATATTGTTTTTCCAGAGCTATACATTCCAGCATTTCACTCTTACAGATGAGCAAACTAAAGCAGCCCAGTGCTCCCCGCCCCCAGCCATTTTCCAATGTTCACTTAACAATTTAAAAAAGTACCAATTAAATTTTCAAAGTGGAACAGTCTTCAGACTGTACAAACCTATAACACAATACCCAGCAGTACGAACCGTACCTTTATTATTCTAGAAAAAAAAGATATCTTCATCTCTAACAATGAGTGAAATCCATATCATGTCCTCTCTTGGGAATCATTTAATGACAGCATGTTAGCTTTTTCTTGGTTATCTGAGTTCTCTATATAGTTTATTGAGCTTTAGCTCTAGCTATCCCAATTCAGTTGCATTTAGCCTTCTGTCCAAACCTTTATTGCAGGAGGTTAGGATTTTACTACATGTACCTTGCTGCGTTCCAGTCAAATTATCAGCTAAAAACAAAAAAACAAATCTATTTTGCAAATTGGGTTAAGGATGCAATGTGAGTGTGAGGAAGAGAGCTGCTTTTTCTTTACCAAGAGTTTTGGATTTTCTTTACCATGCTGTTAGAGGGGATAACAGATGCTGTTAGTTTGTATTTTTAACAGTTCTGCCTCTTTTCCTTATAGATTTCTAGTTTGCAAAGAAAATAGTTTACTGAAAAGAACAGTGAATCCTTGTTCCAACTCGCCTGCTGAGAAAGCTAAAAAGACAGCAAGTCTCCTTCGCTCTCATACTTCTTGAATTCCAATTTCCATGTAAGAAGCAATTACCGTTCTCGCCTATTTTTCTAATGTATCTTTATCAAAATTAAATCCCAACCTTAATGGAAGCCTTTCTAAAGAACAAAATAGCTGCTTATATCTGGCAGAACAATGCCGGCAGTTGTAGCTAAACGGAATGCTGGTCCATTGCAGCATTTGACCAAAGAGAAGAGCAGTTCTGGCACTTTTTTCTACAGAGGATTAGATGCGTGAAACAGCAGGACCTGGAGAAAAATTTACTCCATAATGTAGTCAGAGGACTAGGATCAAAGAGGATTTTAACAGCTGGATTTTACATTTCCAAAAATACGGAAATCTATGATCCGCAGCTTTCTTCTTCTTCCCAGAAAGCTTTGGGAGAAGTTCAGATGCAACTTAACGTAACCCTTTACCCGATGAAATTCCCACTTGCAAGCTTGGAGACTCTCAAACGTCAGTCACGGTTTTTCATTTCTCACCCTGATTTTTCACTCTTTTGGCCAAATGAGATCTTGAAAACTCTTCTTGGAAAAGCTCCCAGTAGTTTTGTAAATCCTCAGTTGCTCTCAGTAAATACATTGCTGCAATACTAGGTACTTACTTAGAAGCAGCCCGGGTTTGAATCCCAGAAAGAGTATGGCTAGCTGATGAGAGCTAAATAGCTTGAAATAGATCTATACTAGTCTCCCTTTATTTCTTTGTTGGTAAATATAAATTTAACACACACACACAAAAGTTTGTCACGAAAAGCGACTGCCTGCGAAGGCTCCTGGATTGGGGCTGAAAGGCGAAAGTGGAAGCCGTATACGCCATCCCATATTTGGGTAAACCAGGTTGCCCTGATAAAAAACACTTATTTACCTAGAAGCACTTTGATCCCAGAATGAAGTCGGAGGAGAGCTATGCATGTGCGCAAATAAATTATTTAGGACAACTGGCACTTTTGTATATTAATTCAAGTGTTACTGATAAAGGAGAATATTTGTAGCTCAGGGCTGAAATAAGGGGACCTTGGTGCTCCCTGAGCTTGTTTGTTTTCTTGCAGATGTTACATTACCCAAATTAGGTAACTTCATCAGACCCCATTCCTTAATGGCGCTGAGGTTGTTACCTAGTTGGGTAATGAAATGTCTGCAAGACAACAACTGAGCTTTGGGAACACCAAGGATCCCTTAATTCAAGTGTGCCAATTTCTACCCTCTAGGCCTGTGATGGCGAACCTATGGCACACGTGCCACAGGTGGCACGCGGAGCCATATTGGTGGGCACGCGAGCGTTGCCCTAACTCAGGTCCGGCATGCATGCGCACACTGGCCAGCTGATTTTCAGGCCTTCCAAGCCCACCGGAAGTTGGGAAACAGAGTGTTTCTGGCCTCTGGAGGGCCTCCAGAGGGAGTAGGAATGGCTGTTTTCACCCTCCCCAGGTTCCTAGAAAAGCTCTAGAGCTGTGATGACGAACCTATGGCATGGGTGCCACAGGTGGCACGCGGAGCCATATCGGTGGGCACGCGAGCTCAGCTCCGGCACACATGCGTGCACCAGACATCTTATTTTCGGGCGTTCTGGGCCCACCAGAAGTCAGGAAACACACTGTTTCTGGCCTCCGGAGGGCCTCTGGGGGGGTTGTGGAAGGCCATTTTTGCCCTCTCCAGGCTCCTGAAAGGCTCTGGAGCCTGGGGAGAGCAAAAAACCAGGCCTACTGGGCCCACTGTGCCATCACGTGCCAAAGGTGGGATGAGCACGAGGGGGTGGGGCGCATAGAATTATGGATGTGGGCACGCGTGCGTGTGACCCCATGGTGCTTTTAGCACGCAATGGCAAAAAGGTTAGCCATCACTGCTCTAGAGTCTGGGGAGAGTGAAAAACGGGCCTACCGGGCCCACTGTGCCATCGTGTGCCAAAAGCGGGGGGAGTTCAGGGGGATGGGATGCATTGAATTATGGGTGTGGGCATGCACGCACACAACCCCCTGCGCTCCCCCTGCGCTCCCCCTGCTTTTGGCATGCGATGGCAAAAAGGTTAGCCATCACTGCTCTAGGCCATTCCAAGTTTTCCTAAGAAAATTCCTTCTGAAATATATCACAGGCTATTTAAGTCCATCAGGTATTTAGGTCCATCAGGAATAGGTTAATATATTAAAGATCAGCATTTCTGCTATTATTTTCCTGTCTTGGGAAGAAAATGGGATTATTTCGGATGTAACTGTATGGGCTGTGAGATTTGACTTGACATGGAATTTTTTAAGGAGGATATTTAATAAACAATTGTGAGATCTTGTGCTGATCAAATATACTTTTTTGTGCCTGGCCCCAAAAACAGAGACAGAAAACAAGGAACCATGGCAACTCTCACAGAGGAAAGGAATCTAATTCAGAAATCCATAGGAGGTTTGTATGAACTCCCAATTGGCCAGACTAGTACTTAGCAACTATTATTTATTATTTTGGTACGACATCCTAACTCCAGATTTTTTTTTTTAAACTCATGTATTTAGATATCTTTGGAAATTACAAAGAGTTAATGAGAGCTACAGGGATTTTATGACATAAGAAGATACTAAGAATGATTTTTATAAGAAAAAATATATTTATTATGGGGTATGCGTGTGTGTGTGTGTGTATAAAATGCCATATAAAATGCCAAGGCAATTTTCAGTTTAAACAACTAAAAGCAACGAAAACATAGCATAAAATATTACTCTGGTGGTATGAGGTCTCTGGTACAGAATTTTCTTTGCTTTCGTCTCGGTGTTGTGAGACTTCAAATACTCTCAGCTGAGAAGCAAAGGGCTGAGCTGCAATACAGATAGGACTTTGCTAGTTTTCAGAAACTAACAAAAAGAAAAAAGTTTTCTACTTTTTGGCCTGGACTATTTGGTATCCAAGGGTGACAAGGACAGTTTTGATAGAAGAGAAACATACTTCACAAGCCTTGAGAAGAAAAGTTGTGCCCAAACAGAGCCTTTGATATTCTTACCACCACATTGGGGTTACTGTGCCCTAAAACCCAGCTTGAGGAATTGAGTTACAAAGAATTTTAATACCTCCTAATGCTTATTCATTTATATTATACATCCAGAAATAAAAAGCATTAGAGTACAGACAATATTTCTTGCTAGTTTAGGCTAACAGCTATCGTGTTCCTTCTTGGAAATAACTTTCAGTGAACTTAAAGGTAAACGTTCCCCTTGCACATATGTGCTAGTCATTCCCGACTCTAGGGGGTGGTACTCATTTCCATTTCTAAGCCGAAGAGTCAGCGCTGTCCAAAGACGTCTCCGTGGTCATATGGCTGGCATGACTAAACGCCAAAGGCACACAGAACGCTGTTACCTTCCCACCAAAGGTGGTCCCTATTTTTCTACTTGCATTTTTTATGTGCTTTCGAACTGCTAGGTTGGCAGAAGCTGGGACAAGTAACGGGAGCTCACCCTATTACGCAACACTAGGGATCTGAACTGCTGAACTGCTGACCTTTTGATCAACAAGCTCAGCGTCTTAGCCACTGAGCCATGCAGACAAAAATAATGTGCCTCCTTCCCATCCACTGCCGCCACCCCCCCCCCCCCAAAAGGCTGGATTGAATCTTTTGTGCAAGGGGGAAAAACACTCCTGTATTTGCAGAAAGTGAAATTCAGGATCGACCCGCTTCTGAAATGGGTCATTTGGAAGGGGTGAAGTTTGTACTATAGCCTAAGCAGGCTCCTTCTGGGAATCCATGTACTTTCAGTTTCTTCCCTCTTCTTGCACTTTTTCCCTTTATTCCCCTCCCCACTTTTTAAAAGTCCTTTTCTGAGTTTGTCTGTCTAATGCAGTTTTTGAAGTAGTTTTTAAAAATCTATTTGTTGTTTTAAAAATGCATTTACATTTGACATATTTTTGTAAGCTACAGTCAAATAAAAAGATTTTTACTTTATCTTTGACCTCTAGAAAGGTTGGCTTTTTCTATAAACATTTATATTTGTGTCAAGCAGAGCTGGATCAACCTGACTTTGAGGCTGCTTGCCATACCCCGGCAAGCTACAGCCACCCTATCCCAGCCGAGTCACCCTTGCCACCCTGCCCTCTGAGACACTGCCACCCCACCTGACCTTTTTGCTTCTACTTTGAATGAGGCTTGTGCAGCCCGGTAGCTGGGCCAGGCTGTGGCTGGGCTTTGCATTCCCCGCCCCTCAAAAAGGCAACTCCAGAACTGCAGTGCCAAAAAGGCCCTCTGCAATGTGGGGTGGGGTGGGGTGGGGGGGAGAACTAATCAGATCCAGAGTTGCAGTGCGAAAAAGCCTATTTGCTTTTTTTGGGTGGGGGGAGAGGAGGGGTTTAGCAGCATGAAGCCTAGTCTCAGCCCAGCCTACAGGTACACCTCTTCAGCAGTGGGAACAAGAAGATACTGAAGTTAATTGGGGCAGCACAGGGCCAAAAGGGCAAGGATTGGAGGATGTAGGCAGGTGGGGGGGGGATTGAAATGACTCTGCAGTCCTAAATGAATGTAGGCTGCCAAGTGCCCAAATCTTAATCATTTAACTGTGGCTGTGGCTGTGGCTGTGGCTGTGGCTGTGGCTGTAACATTGGCCCTGGGTCATAAGTCAATTAGTTCAGTGCCACTGTAACTTTGGATGCTGAATGAATGGTTGTGAGTCAAAAACTACCTGAATTCTCAAATGTAATGACTTGTGGTTTTTAGAAACATGTATTCCCTAGCAGGGGTGAGTTCTAAATTTTTTTACTGCCGGTTCTGTGGGCGTGGCTTATTTTGTGGGCGTGGTTTGATGGTCATGTGACAATTCTTTAGGATTTAGCAGAAGTACTGGTCTATCAGGCTTTTAACTGCTTGCAGAGCTGTACCGGTCTATCCATTTGTTCTTGGAGCGTTCCGGTCTACCCATTTGTTTTTGGAGGCACCGGTCTACTTATTTGTTTTTGGAGGCACCGGTCTACCACCACACTGCCTTTTAACACTGATCAGCTGTAGGGTAGCCCTTTGAAGCCCCGCAGCGAGAGTTTACACAGTTTTTTTCCTTCTAGCTAATCAAGTGGGACTCGGGAGGCAGCAAAACATTGGGGGCGGGGCCAAATAAAAGGTAAGAATAACACGGGGGGGGGACGACAGAGGGCCCAGCTCCCGAACAAAGAGAACCGGTTGGGTGATGTCATATTGTCACCGCTACCGGTTTGGCCGAACCGGGAGAAACCCACCAGTAGTGGCGACTGCAGGAGGCTCCGCCCACCCACCCGGATGTAATGCGCGAGCACTGAGCATGCATGGAAGACCATGTGATGCACAGACGAGGCGCGTGCACTCACATTTGGGAACCAGGAGGAAAGGTAAGTGAATCCCACCTCTGGTAATGCCTATAAAGATGATATACCAAAGATTGAGGAAACTTGGTTACTCACTTAATCTTCATATCATCTTAAATAATGAAATTGTTATGTTAAGTACTGCTCAGCGACAGGGTTCTTATGACAGACCTGGAATCATGGGCTGTTTCATAAGAAGAAGGCAGGGGGGGCTTGGTGGCATTTCAGACAGCAAATAAACTATTTATTATATTGCCTGAAACAGTGGTGAAATCCAAATTTTTATATTACCAGTTCTGTGGCTTGGTGGGCGTGGTGTGGCTTGGTGGGTGTGGCTTGGTGGGCGTGGCAAGGGAAGGATACTGCAAAATCTCTATTCCCACCCCACTCTGGGGCCAGCCAGAGGTGGCATTTGCCAGTTCTCCGAACTACTCAAAATTTCCACTACCGGTTCTCCAGACCCTGTCAGAACCTGCTGGATTTCACCCCTGGTCTGAAACCAACCATCTTTTCCAGTGAAGTTGCCAGGATGGCCCATAAAGTAGGACTGAGGACCTACAGGATTGAGATTTAGGTTAAGACAGAAAGCTTAAGCACAGGAAAAACAGTGCAGAGCCACAACTAATAGCAAGTAACAACAAAACAATCCAATGGGAGGTTGGAACAAGGACTGAGGGAAAGTAGCCCGCTGAACAATTTCCATACCAGATGAAAATTTTTCATTGGCAGATGAAAACAAAGACATACATTGGGAAGAGGCACAAGGAAAGTTCTGATTTAGAAACTTATCGCCGGGGTCAGGCAGCATCAGTGAGAAACCAATGGGAAGCACGTAGCAGTAGAGCTAGGAAGATAATATCATCTTCTCTTGTCTGTATCCTGATGGCAGGGAGATGCTGTGCTATGGGCTTCAGTATAGCAATCTCTTCTTACTGACCTGCTGTTCCATCTGTCTTGTCTCAGTTTTCAATGCATATGGGTGGGTGGATTATTAGTGCCAACAGTCTGTCTTTCTAAACTAGCCAAAGTGATCTTGGGCATGATGTTGGATTACTTCAGATTCCTTTTCTTGGGAATTTCAGTGTCCACACTAAGATTGTCCAGTCATGAGTGAGTCAAAATATTGGGCCCTCCATAACCACCATGGGCTTACTAAAACTAACTTCTGATTTCCTGCATCTAAGTATGGTAAGCATTTGGTTTGGTATTCTATCTGGGGTGAACTGGTGGTCTGAAGGTGGAGGAACCACATGTGGCTACACTGTTATTGACAAGTAATTCCTTAATGTTATAGAATTTAGGGCTGATTAAAATGGCCTTATTTAATTATGTATCTGATGTGTCCAGATTTGTCCTGAATGCACTTGATGAATTCTTTACAACTACTAGTAGTAATGTCAACGTTCTGGATGCTCTCTGAAATATGGAGGTAGCCTGGCTAATTAATGCTATCTCTCCTAAGTTCTCCTTTCCCTATCGCAGACAAATCAACCCTCTGGACTCTCAAAGATAAAAGGCTAGGCCTTTAATTGGGGGCATAAGTGAATACACGCTTGAAAGAAGAAGAAAAAAGAATAAACAAAGAATCAGAGCTATCTAAAGACCTACAGTGTTGCAGCCAAGGCAGTAAAACAAGTTGGTTTCTTCGCCTTCATTGAATCTGCATAGTGCAAGAGGGCATTGTTTTTCTGCCTTATGCAATATCTCCATCAAGTTGTTGGAGGGGAAAGTCAGAAGAATCAGAAGTTCATTGTGAGTAAGTGGCATTATTCTTGGTAGGCAAAGAGAATCGGGTGCAGTCAGGTGATTGGGGTGTAACTTCAGCAACTTTTTTTTATATATATTTATATGCCGCTCTTCTCTGGAGACTCAGGGCGGCTTACAATACAACTTTCCTTCTGTTCTTTCAGATTCTTGTAGATTTGTGGAGAAAGGGTATGGAAAAATGAGGTCACTGCCTGCTCACTTGACTCTTGTCCCTCTTGGTCAATTAAAATTGTGAGACCTCCCAATTAAAAGGAGCGATGGGTACTTCTTCGTGGGAGATAAACCTTCACTTCTGCATAACAGTGGTATGATAAAAAGGATCTTCATTGTATGTCAAGGGAGATCAGGTTAGGCAGTTTTGAAGCACACTCAAGTCATTATCCGGAGACACCCAGACTGAGTGACTTCAACCACAGCTAGAAAAGAAGGCTTGTCTCCCACATTATTAAAAGCCACGGTGGTGCTGTGTTTAGAATGCAGTACTGCGGGATACTTCTGCTGACTGCCGGCTGACTGCAATTTGGCAGTTTGAATCTCACCAGGCTCAAGGTTGACTCAGCCTTCCAAGGTGGGTGAAAAGAAGGACCCAGATTGCTGACTCTTTAAACCACTTAGAGAGGGCTGTGAAGCACTGTGAAGGGGTATATAAGTCTAAGTGCTATTGCTATTATGAGCAATGCTGGAGAAGACTGAAAGAGGCTCAGGAGAAGTAGGTAGAGCATCCTTCAACCCATTGTGCAGACTTACTAGTTACCCTTGCACGATTGCCTTGCCTGTTCTCCATGGCTTCCCTCTGTCAAGTTTTAACCCAGTCTCTTGTTTTTGTAAAGCAATATGCTGGCTGACTCAGCGACAAAATAACAAGAGATGAATTCTAGGCCTGAAACATCGGATCAGCAATTGGATAAAGTACTAGATGGAAAAAGAGTGTCTTTAAACTGCCAGAGGCTCAGAACACGCTGAAGAAATAATATTTTATTAGAACTTTGTGCTGATAAAACAGAGTACATTATTTGGTTTGATTTGATATCATCACAGCCAAAGTTTTGTTACTGAGCTGTGGGAAGAGATAATGACGCTGGGATGCTCTTGACAAGAACAGCAAAGGAACAATGTTTTAAATGCCAAGAATAGGAGTCAGATGCAGCTCCCCAGGGAGTATATTCCATAGCCTGGGAGAAATGCAGAAGAAGATGAAAATCCTTTCTGAGATACTGAAAAGACAGCTATTTGACAGCCGGGGCCTCTTCAAAAGTGCCTCTTCTGCAGATTTGAACAGCCAAAGGTCATAGCAGAAAATGTTGGCCCTGAGATATTTAGGGTCATTTAGGTTTTTAAAGGTCAGTTCCAATATCTTAAATTGGGTTTGAAAAACTAACTGCAGAATCAAAGGAGGCAAAATGAACATCATCCCACACAAATAATGAAGAAGGAAATGGGCAAGGAGGTCACAACCTGGATGTTTCCTCTTTTTATATGCAGCATTGCATCCTCCCAAGCACTGCAAAAACACACAAGTACACATCTCAAAATGTTTCATAAGATTATTGGAGTCACACTGATTAGGATTTGAATGTTTAACCCAGGAGTAGTTTGTCATACACAAAATTAAAACCCTAAGTATCTGCAATCATTTATGCCACAATGAGCTTGTTAGCTAACATCCTACTTACGGTAATAGTCTGCAGCAGTGGTGAAATTCATTTTTTTTTTACTACCGGTTCTGCAGGCGTGGCTTGGTGGGTGTGACAGGAGAAGGATACTGCAAAATCCCCATTCCTCCCCCACTCCTGGGGGAAGGATATTGCAAAATCTCCATTTCCACCCCACTCTGGTGCCAGCCAGAGGTGGCATTTGCCAGTTCTCTGAACTACTCAACATTTCAGCTACTGGTTCTCCAGAACCTGCTGGATTTCACCCCTGGTCTGCAGAAGTACAGCAGTTATCTGTAGGAAAGCTCATCTGTATTGGTAGACATTAAATCATGGTGATGAAGATGGAGTCATGACAGTGGTGAGCAATTTTTTTGATGGTTGAAGATTGGGGTTGGGATGTTACTGGAGAAGCAGAGACTCCAATTGAACCTTCTGCCTACTATATAGCAATAGCACTTAGACTTATATACTGCTTCACAGTGCTTTAAAGCCCTCTCTAAGCAGTTTACAGAGCCAGCCTATTGCCCCCAACAATCTGGCTCCTCATTTTACCCACCTTGGAAGTCAACCTTGAGCCTGATGAGATTCCAACTACCAAATTGCAGGCAGCTGACAGTTAGCAGAAATTGCCTGCAGTACCGCATTCTAACCACTGCACCACTGCAGCTCACAGATAGATATATTGTCTGTGTGCATGTAACCTTTTTTTGATTTGTAAAATATGGATTAACCCTAGTTTAAGGCTTACACTGTTGTGTCCTTGTGTATTGTACATAAAAATAAAGGACAATGACATTGCTGACATTGAAGACTCACACTGCTAGACTTCAGCAACACAAACTTCCCCCAAAATATGCAAAAACAGAATAGGGGAGCTACATATGACTCGAAATTGTGGAATTGTGAATGTCAAGGAATTGCACAGCAGCTGTCCAGATGAAGTTGGAGACACTGACACAAACTTGTAGTCTTTTATATCAATATATTTATCATTCAGAAAAAGAAGAACGTAAGATAATCAGGAACACAGGAATTTTATAAGGTAAATCGAAAACACTACACAGAACACATAGAAGAAAAAGGAGGGGGGAGAGGGAAACTCCCTCCTTTATACTTATAGCAGCCAATCATAACGTAGATTGTGTCATGCATGAATCAGCACTCTTTAACTCAGGGGTGTCAAACTCGATTTCATTGAGGGCCACATCAGGGTTATGTTTGACCTCGGGGAGCTGGGGTGGCCAGGATAGGCATGACCAGCTCAACATCACTTGTGTCAGGGGTGCCTGTGGTGCCTCCTGAGCTCCGTTTTTGGCTGTGATGGCTTCCTGCAATTTCTGTCAGCATAAACGGAGCTCAGGAGGGCCACCTGTGGCCCTGCTCAGCCTGTTTTTGGCTGTATCCTGCAAGCCTCTGCCGGTGAAAATGGAACTCGGGAGGGCTGCCCACGGTCCTCATGAGCTCCATTTTCACTGGCAGAGGAACCATGGGCTGGTCCTTTGCTGTTACATGGGCAATCCCACGGGCCAGATCTAAGCACCCCAAGGGCCATTTGACACCCCTGCTCTAACTAATCAATTACAATTGTGTGTTCTGGACTATTGTACACTTTACTGTTCCAGCTACTAAATTCAATATCCTAACAGTCAATCTATTTTTACCCCTGAAAAATTTTAAGAAAAGGACTTCTCTGCCCTAATAACCTCTATCCCATTAATATGGCTATATTAATTTATTTAGTTCTAGTTAAACTTAATTCTCATTAAATATTCACAAAGGTTCCCAGAGTAAACCTGAAAATTCTATATGATCATAAAATAATAGACATTCCTAGTTTTTGCTCTCAGGGATTTATTGATGAAGACAAAGTAGGCGGGGTCAGAGGTTCAAGTTTGTTTCAATTTTGCAAAAAGTCAGCTTTATTCTGTTTAATGGTGGACAATCTGTTGTGCTGAATAATTCATGATGTGCCTCTTTGTATTGTCAGAGTTTCTAACATTCTCCACTCATCTATAAATACCAACTTTCAATGTTCTGAAGCAGATAAGTTTTAAGTTGTGGCAATCACTCACTCACTGGCCTCTTTCTTTGTCAAAAGGATATCTATTGCAGATATTTTAGTGCCTCCCTTTTACTCAGACCCAGTGCTAGAAACATTAGTGTTATTAACACATACATTAGTTTGAGCTGATTTCCTTCTCCAGCTGCTGAGCCACATTCAGATCAGAAGATTCTGCAGTGAATCAGATAACACTAATGAAGGAGTTAATGAAGTTCCTACAGTAGAATGCACAGGCTAAAAATTGAGAGCATATCCAATATGCTAGAAAAGGTTCTCCCCCAACCCCCCTCTTAAATAGACTTCTAAATTTACTTTTTTTTCTTCCCTGCTTCCTAACTAATTCCAGTTCTGAGTTGAGATTCCCTAAGGGAAAGAAACCTGAAGCGTAGGGGGAAAGTGCTGTCATACCTGTTTCAAAAGTGAAAAACTGAACACACAATTTAAGTTAATTAAGAAAAATTGTTTCAAGTAGATGTCAACTCCAAGCTGCCCTGGACCAAGCTGCTAAACCCTCCTGCTGTTGTTTTCCTATAATTTCTCCTTAACTTTTCACTCATATTATTGCCTCTTCAATCTAATAAGGGAAAGGTATGAAACTATAAAAAGGTCAAAATAGCAAAAATACCTGGACAAGTTGGGTTACCAGTCTCTTATTGTGAATAGTTTGAAGATCAATTATTATAACCATTGTAAAACATGATGGATTCTATTAACAGACTAGAACACAGTGTCAAACTCGCAGCGTCACATTGCTGTCATGTGACATGTTGTGATGTTTTTTCCCCTCTGTGGAGCTGGGATGGGTGTGGCCTGCATGTGATACATCCGGCCCACAAGCTGCCAGTTTGACACACACACCCCGATTAGAATACCCCAGATAGTTAGTTGAAGGTTAATATAGCATTATATCTAAAGAAGAGTTGATTTCACCAAAATTATCACCCAGTATCATTACCGAATAGTGATTATGAGTTACTTGCGATGATTTTAGCTCAGAGAAGGATGATGTTTTATAGGATTTTACTCATGAAGAGTAAAAGATAGCTGAGGGACAATATGGGTTACATTGATATTTTAGAATACTTAGAACAACATAATGAAAAACAACTAGCATTGATTTATGATGAAGAAAAGGTCTTTGACAATTTAAACTGGAGGGGGTTTTTTGGGAAGATATAGACTTTCACAAGAATATTATCAAATGAGTAAAACTGATTTATGTCTCACAAAATGCATGTATAATTGTGAATGCAGAATTAACAAACCCCTGTGAGATATAAGAACTAGAAAAGGATACCTGTTGGTACCATTGCTATTTATTTTAGCTTTCAAAATATTGATCAGAGATAAAAAGATGATATTAGAGAATGGAGTGAAGATTAAAGGAGAAACATAAATTACAAGTGTTCAATGATGTTCTGGTGATTGTTTTGTAATATTAATGGATAAAAGCATTTTGGAGTGTTTGCTGCTTTTAAAATTAATAAGAAAATGGAAAAACAGTCAGAATTGATGGAAAAATTAATTCTAAGATTGAGGAAAAAAGTACAATATTGGGTATCACTATGACTAATATGAATTGTATATACCAGAATAATTATGTTAAGACCTGGAATGAAATCAAGAAGGATATGTTAAAATAGGAGAAAATACAATTGCCACTGATGGGGAAATTGCCTGTAATAAAACAAATGTTTGCCAAGATGTTTTTCTTTCAAACCGACAGCTGATGTACCATTTAAACAATGGGAGAAAGATACATCTTAAGCAGGGGTGGGTTCTACTTACCTTTACTACAGGTTCGCAGCAGGGCCGCGTGTTCTTCTGCGCAAGCGCAGAAGCGTTTTGATGATGTCAAGGTTGGTGGGCGGAGCCTCCTGCCAGTGTTACTACCGGTTCTATAGAACCAGTGCAAACCAGGGGCAATCCATCACTGATCTTAAGAATGTAGGGCAAGGGGAAAAATAAGAATTAAATACAAAATACTTCAAGATGCAAAGGAATGAGATGGATTGGGACTGCCTGATTTGGAATTGTATTTTGTAGGCTGCTTCTTAGTCTGGATAAAAGAGTTCTTTCTGAGGAATAAGACAATTTTAGAATTAGAAGAGTACAACTGAGGTTTGGATGGCATAGTTTTCTATGGTACCATAAAGTTTAAGTTAATGTAGAATTTAAAAACCTCAGAAATCATTACAATAGAAGTGTTATATTGAAAGCAAGGAACAGATAAATCCAGACTCTGCCTGAAAATTTCTGTATATTCAAGAAGCATTTTATAGAAACACTAGGTAAGGGAAAATTATTAACT
This sequence comes from Ptyas mucosa, assembly GCA_012654045.1. Classification (NCBI taxonomy): domain Eukaryota; kingdom Metazoa; phylum Chordata; class Lepidosauria; order Squamata; family Colubridae; genus Ptyas; species Ptyas mucosa. Next base: position 9,658,694 of record WNWU01000006.1, on the reverse strand, counting down.
TATAGAGAGTTGTTAGAACAGGAACATGGAGAATATAAAATAAAATCAAAAGAGCAATTGGCTGCAGAGGAATTTAGTTTTCAATGATTTTCATATGCACTGTTAAGAAAAAGATAGTTCAGACAACCAATGACCTGTTGGGTCATCCTATTTTCTTTCTAACCTTGACCATTCTTCATCCCATTTATTTGTCCATTAACTTGTCAGTCATCTGATGAGTTAACAATTTCAAGTTCATATTACAACTGCAGAATATCACCTCCACCTTTTTAGAATGCGTGCTGATTTATATTTATTTCAAAGCAAGCCTCTCTCTAAAGAATAACATTATATTATATAAATGTATTAGGGCAGGCTATACTTAAATAAAATGGCCGTTTCCATTTTAAGTAAAGCTGTGTTGAGTTGTATATTTCAACTTCAATAAGATCAACGACTGCTCCCAACTTCTATAACAATCTGGAGATCCAATTCTGACTTGGACATAAGTAGGTTTATTTCATGAATGTACTTGTCACCTTATGCATTCTATTCTGGTCTGTCAAACAAGCATCAAGCATCTGCATCAAAACTATTTGCAAGACGATTTTCAATGATTTTATTCTCTTCCCTTTTCAACCGTCCATTCCAGTTGTACGGCAAGTCATTTTCTGGAATGGAATGATGAAGATCCTTAGGTATGCATTAAATTGGGATTCTAATTACATCACATTCATTGTCAGAAGCACCAAGGCACTTCTGGGTTGAAAGGATTAGCCAATGACATCACAGTTGCCTGGGGTGGGCATTCAGTTGGGGGCTCCTATCATGTCCCCAGTGGGAGCTGGAGCAAGGAGCTCACCTCGTCCCACAGCAGCACTTGGGCCTCGAACACGGGCTTGCTGCTTGTCAATCCAGCATTCTAACCATTGCTCCTTGGCATTCTAATGTTAGTTCCTCTGCTAAAAACATTTTGGTACAATTAAGGAATTGGCTCCAAGGAGAACTCTAAAATTTGTTGTGTTAGAGATAAACGTCTCTGGTAAAATAAAGGAAAAAATATGCTTGCTGCACTGGCAAACAGCAGACTCGGAGTTCTAAGTCAACATTCTGCAATGAAATACATATGGATCGTTTGAATTCCAGAAGTGCTTGTTAAAGCAACATCACCTCTGCCATCTTTTGGGGATAACTGTATTTTCGCTTCCATATTCCTTTCCCTACTTCTGAGATTTTCTATTGCCATGACTCTTACCAGTTGATTTATTCCTCCTCTTACATACTTGACTTTTACTCTTTTCTAATGTCTCCACACATTCCTTTATTTATTGTCATCCCCACTTGTTCTGCTGTTGCACAAATACCTGACTTGAGTCACTTCCTTCAGGGTTCTCATTCCATTATACGTTGACCTTCCATTAATGGTTCTGCTCTTCTAGACTAATTTGTTGAGTCAGATTGGCTGAATAGTTGCTGACGCTGCATTTTGTTTACTTTCGTAGTTATTTTTTGGTTACATTTCTAGAATATTCAATGATCAGTTTCCTGCTTTACATTAAACAAGGCATAAAAATACAACTCTCAGGCCTACTGGCTGATTCAGAGATAGAGAGTGGAAATTTAATCTGATTACCCAGGCAACAGGAAGGTCAAGTATAAATGTATGACTAACAAATTCATGAGAACAATAGGCTGTAGGTCCCTCACTTTTCAGAACTTCAACCTAAAGTTAAATATGTAGCCCAGGCTATTCTGATCAATGCTACAGTCAGCCCACATGCATAAAAACAAATATAGAAGTGAAATATCATTAGATGGAAATAGTCTCACCCACTGAATGAGCAATGTGCTTTTGAACTTCTATATAACTCCTTTGTTAGAATGGATTGTAATGATTATGGAGATTCTTAGTCATTCAGGTCATGGTTGCCCCAAAGGTGCTTTTTCAAGAGGCAGCTGGACTTTCTGGTTTTTCATTGAAGACATTTTGCTTCTCATCCAAGAAGCTTCTTCAGCTCTTTGAAGACGTTTCACTTCTTGGATGAGAAGTGAAGTCTTCAAAGAAAAACCATAAAGTCTAGTTGCCTCTTGAAAAAGCACCTTTGGGACAATAAATTGTAATGTTTACTGAAGGTAGGTGATTACCAAGGAGAAGGCTATTTTTCTGATAGTGTCATGGGGGTGTGCAACTGAATTTTGTATTTGTGGGAGAATTTGGTATATGGGGGACAAGTTAAGGTATGAAATGGACATGTTGCCCCCAAACCTGATCATCATCTCTGGCTTTAGAGGCAGCCAATACTCAGATTGAATGGAAGAACAGCTAGTCACATCCAAGTTATTATATCCAGATTTTCTCTCATGATGCTTAAACCAGGGGTCTCCAAACTTGGCAAGCTTGGCTAGCTGAGGAATTCTGGGAGTTGACGTCCACTAGTCTTAAAAGTGCCAAGTTTGGTGGCCCCGGCTTAGACTATCCTGGCTACCAAGAAATTCCAATCCCAATGACCCAATGTAGATTCCTAAAGGAACTTCCTCTTGGCCAGTTTACCACCTTAGGCTCAGTTCCCTTCCCAGGTCTTTCCTCTTGCCACAGGAATGCAGAATATTAAACTAAGCCAAGGGCTGGCTCTTTAACCATCTCAGTTAATACAATTTTTAGGGGGAATGACAATCAGAGCCTAGAGATAGAAAAAAATATCATTGGTGGAGCAAGAACTATACCAGGGGCTTCCAAAAATCAAGATTGTGGACACACCCACATATTTTTTTTTAATGTGCACCTCATGCATCACATATACATTGGAAGGGGCCAGTTGCAGCGGTGGGTTGCTACCGGTTCTACCCGGATTGGCGAACTGGTAGCGGCAGCAGCGGGAGGCTCTGCCCACCTACATTGGACGCTTCTGTGCATGCGCAGAAGCATTGTGCGTGCAAGCAAACACACATGAGCGCACGAGCAAACCAGTAGCGATGGGTTTTGCAACCCACTACTGGTCAGTTGCACCTGCCATTTTGATTGCATGAACTCCCCGCCATCTTCAGACAGTGCTCTCAGTCATGATCTACCATCTCACAAATCTAGGATTAGCTTCTTTCTATTCTCCAAGTTCCACATCTAAGTCTGAAACCAACTGCTAGCCCCAGAATTGTATATGGCAATTGCTTGTGCTGACCCCAGCCTTTTGCAGTAATCCAGACTGGTTCTCTTCCTGGTACTGGGCCATGATGGTATGTGAGCCATGATAATTTTATCTTCTGTGTGCTATTGTGCTACCCACCCTTGCATGGGTGTTTTTATGTTTTTATGATTTGTTTTCTTCACTTTTTCATATTGTGATGTTTTTCGCTCAAGTTAGCTATGCAGAATCACTTGAAGAGGGGGTGATTGTATAAATTCAATACCGGTTGTACTTACAACCATTCATTTAGTGACCATTCAAAGTTACAAGGGCACCTTAAAAAGTGACTTGTGATGATTTTTCACACTTATGACCATGCCAGCATCCGTGTGATCATGTGATCAAAATTTGAATGCTTGACAACTTACATGTCTTTATGATGGTTGCAGTGTCCCAGAGTCATGTGATCACCTTTTGCAACTTTTGAGAAGCAAAGTCAACGGGGAAACCAGATTCACTTAACAACCATGATACTAACTTAACAACTGCAGTGATTCACTTAACAACTTAGCAAGCAAGGTTGTAAAATGGAGCAAAACGTATTTCACAACTGTCTTGCTTAGCAATGGAAAATTTTGGCTCAATTGTCATCATTAAGTCGAGGACTACCTGCAAATAAATGAATTCAAATAAATTGTTTTGTATTCACAGTTAAACCATATTGATGTAATAAGCTCTGATATCACAAGAAATTATACTGCATTCAATTGAAAACTGAATAATAGATGCAAAGGAACAACAAAATTTGGGTCAGAGAACCTACCAAACATTGCAAAGAATTCTGGGGTGCAGCAAGTTGATGGGATGTATAAATTTACTAAACAATTTCCTCAGACCTTAAACCGTCTCTCTAACGTTCTACTTTTCAGATAGCAAAGTACACATGGATTATCTACCAACTTTTCATGAACAATAAAAGATGAAGAATGAGAAGGTTGCATTTTCTTTCCATTTTTTTTTCTTTTAGGCCAAAAAGTATGTGTTTTCCCGTATTCACCCTACCTCCTTTAGGAGATGCCAATCTTATTCAATTAGTTTCACAAGTTGCCTTTACATGCTGACATCCTCCATTATATAAAACAAAGGATTTCTATAGCAGTCAACTACTTTTTTTCATTGAAAGTATCAATCACACAACAGAAGAGGGAAATCTTATATCCAGCTACTCCAAGAAAAAAAGGAAAAACAATTTATAGGCAAAGAAATTGCTTTTTCAGTTGCTCCAAGTGTCTCCACTATGGGAAATGGCAAGCAGCCATTATTAACATCTTGTCACTTAGAAGTGGGCATGTCTTGGCTATCACATTTGTTCAAAGCAATTTCTTGACTCTGAACTGGTTTGTTTGAACTCTGGTGGAAGGGCGGTAAGACACCATTAGAAATTGCAGCTCCTTAAGCAGGAAATAAACTCTGGGACTCTTGGAAAGACTTCACTGTGTTCAAATGAAACATTCCCATGTAGACATTTAAATGCATGTTTGGTTTGTAGATAGTAGCCCTTGTCAGGCAGAAGGAACCAGAACAGCTTCCTGAATAGGCCAAATCAGTTTCTTTATTGTTGATTAACTACATTACAAGAAACTTGCCAGGCTGGCTACATTCCTTTGAGAACTTAGTAGATAAGGCTTCACTATGACATTTCCTCCCTGGAGCAACACCCTGCTGGCGAGCCTCTATTCCACCCCCCCCCCACCTTTAGCTGGTGATTCCACCACATCCTGCCTCCCCTCTCTGAGTTGCACAGTGAAAACAGAAAAAACAAGAAGTTTCCATTCCCCAGTGTTCAACTGCAAGAACAGTTAAACACATAAAAATAGTACCTGAATGGGATTTAGGATTCACAGATTCTTAAGTACTATAAAGAAATGTTAATATTGTGTCTAAGCCTTTCCTTTCAGAATATGAGAAGCAGATCAAGGGAAAATGTAAAACTTTGTACATTAAGGTAAAGGTAAACGTTCCCCTCACACATATGTGTTAGTCGTTCCTGACTCTAGGGGGCGGTGCTCATCTCTGTTTCAGAGCCGAAAAGCCAGCACTGTCCGAATACGTCTCTATGGTCGTGTGGCCCACATGACTAAATGCCGAAGGCACACGGAACGCAGTTACCTTCCCACCAAAGGTGGTCCCTATTTTTCTACTTGCATTTTTTATGTGCTTTCGAACTACTAGTTGGCAGAAGCTGGGACAAGTAACGGGAGCTCACCCCATTATGTAGCACTAGGAATTTGAACAGCTGAACTGCCGACCTTTTGATCAACAAGCTCGGCGTCTTAGCTACTGAGCCACCACTAACTAGTGTTAACTAGTTAACTAGGTGGCAACTTTGGATAACCCTGAAAAAGTAAATAGAGCTGGACCTGACCAGCACTTGGATAAGAGACAAACAGGAATTCTCAGGACTGTGGAAAGTTGACAAAACACTTTGAAAAAAGGCACAGGCCAGCCCACTTCTGCATTACTGTTAAGTATATGGATCAGTCCATGAAGTCATTGGGAACTAAGTTTTACTCAAAAGAAACTATATTTACATTAAACCAACATGCATTAATTAAATGGACTAAATTAATTGAATTGATCTAATTAATCCTTAAATGGCTGTAGTTTAAAAAAGCCAGGCATAAATGGAAAGAAGGTAATTATTTTACAGCAAATGAATTTGAATTTGCTTAAGTTAGGGCAGCCGATTAAATTGCCATTGCTTGTTTGCTCTTAAAGAAACCGTAGAGAAATCTGTGACTCTCTTCATGGTATTGTTCCTTAGTGGCATAGCAAAGCCACCAAACCAGTGGTGAAATCTAAAATTTGTTACTACCGGTTCCATGGACGTGGCTTGGTGGTGGTGGTGGTAATGTGACTGGGTAGGCGTGGCCAATTTTGTTTTTACTTTTAAAACCATTTTTTCTACAACCTCTTTGGTGAAGAGGTTGTAAAAAATGCTTTCAAAAGGCTCTGACGATCCCAGCTGAGTTGCCTGATCGGCAGAGACTTTTTTTCTTTTAAATGCCTCTGACAATCAGGCAACTCAGCTTGGATTGTCAGAGGCATTTAAAAGAAAAAGGGTTTTTTTCTTTTAAATGCTTCTGATGATCCAAGGTGAGTTGCCTGATTGGCAGAGACTTTTTTTCTTTTAAATGCGTCTGCCGATTCAAGCTGAGTTTAAAAAGGGGGTTTTTTTCTTTTAAAAGCCTTTGATGAGCCCAGCTGAGCCATGTGATCATCAGAGGTTTTTTTTTAACTTTTAAAAGCATTTTTTCAGCCGAAGAGGTTGTAGAAAAAATGCTTTTAAAAGTTAAAAAAAAGCCTCTGATGATTGTGCAGCTCAGCTGGGCATAGGGGGGGCAGGGATTTTTGCTACCGGTTCTCTGAACCACCTGCCTCCATTGCTACTGGATCGGGTGATCCAGTCCGAACCGGGAGCATTTCACCCCTGCAGCAAACCCACCTTTATAGCAAAGGCTCTCAAAAGCAGAGTAAAACCAGATTTTTTTTTTTAAAGGAACTTAGCCAAGGGACAAAATTTCTACCAGAAAAAGTTTCTTTGCACAAGATATTATTGTACTCGTACTACCCTTTATGATAAGAAGGACAATGCAGTGACAAGGAGACCTGTTTCTCCCTTTTTACTGCTAATTTGGTTCATTGCAGAGATAAAGATCGTCAATGTTAGCCTTTTGCACTGCAAAGATTTTGAACAAGCCTCCAAGCACCTTGTCAGCTTGCTTTCATTCTAACCTTTTAACTTTTACATTCTTGAAGAAGACACGCAGGACCTGAGTCAGAGATACTCATGAAGAGTATAATGCAATTTCATCATGGCCATCTGCTCTTTCAAATACTGCCAGCCTAAGCACAACAGAGAAACAAAGTGACTGTACACTACATGGTATTATCTGAGTTAAGAGAAGACACCTTTCTATGCTAGGCTATACCTATGAAATAGCTGCCCATTGTATTAAGCCCTCTGATGCCCAGCACAAAGAGATAGCTCATCATAGACATTGGACTCATAAGAGCCTTGGTAGTACAGTGGACTAAAGCACACTGTTATCAACACCAGCTGCCTGCAATTACTGCAAGTTCAAATCTCACCAGGCTCAAGGTCGACTCAGCCTTCCATCCTTTCAAAGGTAGGTAAATTGAGGACCCAGTTTGTGGGGGCAATAAGCTGACTTTGTATAAAATATACAAAAGTATGAAGGCTATTGCTTAGCACATTGTAAGCCGCCCTGAGTCTCCGGAGAAGGGCGGCATATAAATCAAATTAAATAAATAAAATAAATAAATAAATCTACTTGTGTATGTGATTTCATGATTCTTCTCACCTCTGGTCTTTACTGGATTACTTTTTTGATGAG
>WNWU01000006.1:9433440-9651165 GCA_012654045.1 Ptyas mucosa | reverse complement strand
AAAAAAAAACCACTATTTGTGCCTATGTCGTTCCTCATTAGCATCTTGTAAAGTAGAAAATTGTGATTATGTATTTAGGCCTATTTGGATAAGGTTAAGGATAAGGAAAAATATGTTTAAAGAAGGAAAAACTAATGTTTTTCTTACATAATGGGAACAAATCAGTAGGCTAATAAGTTGAATAAATAAATAAATACACAGAAAATATCATTGTCTATTCAAAAGAGCACTGGCAATCATTCCTGGATTATATATTTACTGATCATAATATATTATGAGCTGCAGATATAATAATTTTTATGCAAGGGTTCATCGAGACCTGAAAATTATTTCAAGATTTTTTTAGAGTAAAAAAAATTGAGAAAAGCTTGCCTAACCAGAAGGAGGTATTGAGACACATAAATCCTTTAAACCAGAAGATCTCTCTACTATCTCTACAGTTATAACCCCAGAGATCCAGTGGTGGGATTCAAATATTTTTACTACCCTTTCTGTGGGCATGGCTTGGTGGGCATGGCTTGGGCATGGCAGGGGAAGGATATTGTAAAAAACTCCATTCCCTCCCCACTCCAGGGAAAGGTTACTGCAAAATTCCCATTTCCTCCCGATCAGCTGGGACTTGGGAGGCAGAGAATAGATGCGGGCGGGGCCAGTCAGAGGTGGTGTTTACCGGTTCTCCGAACTACTCAAAATTTCCGCTACCAGTTCTCCAGAACTGGTCAGAACTTGCTGAATACCACCTCTGCAGAAATCAATGTTTTCTAGATACAGATTACAGATTAGCAATAACAACAAAGCTTTTTTAGCTAAGAAAAGGAGAGAAGGAAAGAGGGAAGGAAGGAAGGAAGGAAGGAAGGAAGGAAGGAAGGAAGGAAGGAAGGAAGGAAGGAAAGAAGGGAGGGAGGGGAAGGGGAAGAAAGAAAGAGGGGGGAAGAAAGAAAGAGGGGGGAAGAAAGAAAAAAAGACTAAACTGGTAGACTCTAGTGCACGGGTGTCAAACTTGCCCCATCATGTTGCCATCATGTGACGTATCACTACATTTTTTCCCCTTCACAGAGCTGGGGTGGGCATGGCCTGCGTATGACACATCCATGGGCCACCAGTTTGACATCTCTGCGAATCTAATGTCTTTTTGTACCTCTTCCCTCCGCCCCCCTCCCCCGAACTGGTAGAGGATGCAGCTCTGAATTGAGCTGTGCTATGACCTTGAATATGCAGATTAAAGTGAGAGGAAAATAACTGCTATATGAATGTGTAAATTGGATTCATAGAGCCACTAAAGGATTTGTCATATTTCTCTTTTGGTTTTGGAAGTATACTATATTGATGCTACACTCCTTCAGCGTTTGGCAAACAGTTCATTTTCTCAGATAGTTTTTTCTGTCCCCAGGGAGATTAAAAAAAGGCCTTGCTTTTTGTGTGTGTGTTCATATCAAGTAATTATTTATACTCTTCTTGGTTACCTGGCAACCTCTGAATGAACTCTTTGGGAAAAGGGATTCTGAAGGAGGGGGCCAGCGGAACAGCTCCCCATTTAAAATGAGGCAACATCTTGAATAATGTGTGGCATATACAATGGATCCCTGCTCCACCTCGCCCTCCGAGACTATTTCAATGGATTTCTCTTTTTTTAAAAAAAGTAATATGTCTCTCTCTTTGAATTATCCCAGCCCTGGACAAATCTTTCAGGGCTTACTAACTGCTGAGGAGATTAATTGCTTTCTTTTTATAAATATGTGTTTGTGTGTGTGTTCATATCTTGGAAGGGTGTGTTATTACTTATTAAAAGAAGCCACAACACACAGCCTAAAAGCTCTGAAGAAAAGTGGATTAACTGGGTAGTTGGCATAAATGCTGTCTCATGTTTTATTATGAGAAGAGGGGAAACATTGGTGATTAAATTTGCTTCTTCCCCTCTGAAATACTGCATTCTGGATATTTTTCAAAGCATTGGCAAGTCGCTCCAGAGCAGGAGTGGGCAACTATGGGCCCTTTATGACCTGGTGGACTTCATCTCCCAGAATTCCTGAGTCAGCTACACTGGCTCAGAAATTCTGGGAGTTGACATCCACTGGTCATAAATGGTCCATAGTTGCCCACCCCTGCTCCAGATAGAATGGCCCTTCAAAGTACTTCCCATTCCCCAAACAATTAGACTTCATCCCATAATTCTGCTGCATTTATTACTCATAGGATGCATTGTGTACAAACTTGGAAATGCCCACATTTCTGAAATAAATAAACAGAATCCTAGAATCACAAGCAGGACCATAGAAAGATTGGCCTCAGGTTTCGGGGGCAGAAACATCCATGTTGAGTCTGGAGGGGAGCAACAATGTCAAAAGAGCAAGTGTGGCCAGGCAATCAAAATCCCTCTTTTTTAATGTGGCATATTGCAATATATAAAGAGGTGGGATTTTGATTATCTAGCTGTACCCACCATGGTGACATCATTGATCTCCCCGTAGATATGCCTGTGAGAGATGTCTGGTCAAGTCAGGTAAGGACTTGGATGGGAGACTACCAGGAAAATTCAACCAAACTGTGAAGACAGCTGTGATGACTCCTCCAGACGCTTCTCCAGATGTCAGTTCAGAAGAGGATGAACCAGTCCTGGGCATTTCAGGAGGGAAGTTGGTCAATGGCTCTGAGCAGCCAGCTGCAGCAGGACAGCCCTGAGGCTTCAGGTGGGGAAAGCATGGAGCTGCAGCCAGTCAGTGATGAGGAGGAGGAACTACCTTCTGCACCTGATCCAAGAACATGTAGGGCAGAGAAAAGGCAGGAGTAGAGAAGGTCAGCCCAATTACTTGTGAGGAGGCAGTCTCTATTTAGCACAGCAGACAGATGGAGGTGATGCTGGGAACGTGTTCATTTCCTAGCTGTGTGTTTCCTGGTTGCTCTGATTCTAGCCTTGCCTTGGATTAACCCTGTGCTTTGACTCTGCATCATGCTTTGTGAACTCTGGACTTTTCTGGCCTCATGCACTCTCTTGTATTGTGGATTTAATTTTGCTTGGTGGATTTATCTGCTTAACTTTCAAGCGCCTTGTGGACTCACTGGCTATTGCTTTGTGGACTAGCATTGGTCTGCTTTTGGCTGGACTTACTTGGGATGGTTCTGGGTTATTAGTGAAGCGAATTTCTGGGGAATATTAATAAACCCACTAACCCACCATTACATGTGTGTGAGAGTGAGTGAGAAAGCATAGCATGTTTAGGAACTGTTGACAATATCATCTTCTAACAACTACAGCTCCCACCTAATTTTTATTGAAAATTTAGGTATTCTATCTGTATGCCAGGGGTGGGTTCTAAATTTTTTTACTACCGGTTCTGTGGGCATGGCTTATTTTGTGGGCGTGGCTTGATGGTCATGTGACAATTATTTAGGATTTAGAAGAGGTACTGGTCTACCAGGCTCTTAACTGCGTGCAGAGCTGTACCAATCTACCCATTTATTTTTTGCAGGCACTGATCTACTCATGTATTTTTGCAGGCACTGGTCTACCCATTTATTTTTGCAGGCACTGATCTACTCATGTATTTTTGCAGGCACTGGTCTACTCATTTGTTTTCTTTTAACACTGATCAGCTGTAGGCCGGCCCTTTGAAGCCCTGCGGCAAGAGTTTAAACAGTTTTTTTCCCTCTAGCCATCAGCTGGAACTCAGGAGGCAGCAATAGATTGGGGGTGGGGCCAAATAAAAGGTAAGAATAACGCGGATGGTGGTGTGGGATGGGGGATAGGGGTGGGTAGAACCGGTTTGGTGATGTCATATCATCACCGCTACCGGCTCGGGAAAACCGGGCCAAACTGGGAGGAACCCATTACTGCTGTATGCCCACAGATAGAAAATAGATGTATAGAAGTACAGGTAGTCCTTGAATTACAACCATTCATTTAGTGACCATTCAAAGTTAGTCACTGAAAAAAGTGTCTTATGACTGTTTTTTACACTTAACGACCGTTGCACCATCCCTATAGTTACATGATCAAAATTCAGCAACTGGCTTGTATTTATGATAGCTGCAGTGTCATGTGATCACCTTTTGTGACCTTCTGACAAGCAAACTCCATGAAAAGTTTAGAGTTTTAAAATGGATGTAAAAAAAAGTTTTTTTCCCCGTTAAGGTTAAAGAATCTAAAAGCGTATAGTGAATTTTGCTAATATAAATGATGACAGACTGTAAAGATTAATAAGTGCAAATATAAAATATATTATTTTCCACAGCAAGAATAAAAAATAGAGACGGTTAAATTGATTGATTTATTCAAAGAAAAGAATATATCTAATTTTGTTTTTATTTGGAAATTGCTTCTGGATTTTGTGCTTGTGATGGGAAAATGAAAGTTTGTTTTTGGTTTTGCTGATTAGATAGGTTTGCTGTTATAGAAATAGCTAGTATATATAGTATATATTATTGTAGGAAAGTTAAAAAGTTGAGCTTGCAATGTTATTATCTTCTACTGTGCTAAAGTTGGAAATCAACACTTCTGCTTTTTCTCTTTCTATCCCACACTTTCTCTTTTTCCCTTTCCTCCTCCCCAGTTCCATTTTTTAAAAATTTTGCTTTGTATTTTATATTCTGATAAACTAATAAAATTTTTGATACAAAAAAAAAAGCAAAGTCAAAGAGGGAATCAGAGCCACTACACAACCATGTTACTAAGTTAGCAACTGTAGTGATTCACTTAACAGTGGCAAGAAAGGCCAAAAGGGGCAAGATTCACTTAACAGCTGTCTTGCTTAGTAACAGAAATTTTGGGCTCAATTGTGGTCGTAAGTTGAGGACTACCTGTATCACAAATAAACAATAACTACGATGTTTTGTTCAGTACCTTGGATTCCTTTATGAGAATAAATACGAAGTTTTCTAAGTGAATGACTGTCACTAATATTATTTTGTCATAAAATAAATGCTAAGAGAATGTTTTAATCCTTAAAGCTTTTCTTTTCCTTTGTTAACTGATGACTTTTGGTATCCAACTTTAGAGCATAATAATATATAGTCACACCGAGGCACAATGCCAACAAACACTTTCTAAAAATGCCAGCGTCTACTATCTGGGGCTGAACTGTTTTGTCTTACATCGATTTCTCGTATAAACCCAAAAGAAGTTGCTTCACAGTAAAGCAGCCCATTCTTAAATAAGGTATTAATTTCACTTGTTTAATTTTCCCTTCTGGTTTAATGTTTTTATTCTTCTGTGTATTTGATAAAGAGCTGCATTTAAGTTCATTTACCCCACAGAACATTGCAGAAATGGAAAGTTAATGGCTGTGATCCAAAGAACTGATGGGAGAAAACTGCTAAACTCAAAGAAAAAAATTACGTTCTTGTTGATACCAGAGAGACAAAGGTTTTATTTGCTTGGACTACTGCTGGTCATTTTGCATGGGAAGCTTCTACTGTATGGCAGCAATAAAAAAATTTTTTTGAACTGGATTATTGCTACTATAGCTAGTTCTCCACTTACAACCATTCATTTAATGACCATTCGAAGTTACGGCATCAAAAAAAGTGACTTATGAATGTTTTTCACACTTATGACCGGGGGGGGTGAAATGCTCCCAGTTCGGACTGGATCACCCAATCCGGTAGCGATCGCGGTGGGTGGTTCGGAGAACCAGTAGCAAAAATCCCTGCCCTCCCAATGCCCAGCTGAGCCGCGCGATCATCAGAGGCTCTTTTTTTTTTTTTACTTTTAGAAGCATTTTTTCTACAACATCTTTGGCTGAAAAAAATGCTTTTAAAAGTTAAAAAAAAGTGCAAATATAATGATGATTGCACGGCTCAGCTGGGATCGTCAGAGGCTTCTAGAAGCATTTTTTTCTGCAACCTCTAAAGGTTGTAGAAAAAATGCTTTTAAAAGTAAAAAAAAAAAATTGGCCACGCCCACCCAGTTACATTACCCCACCACCACCAAGCCATGCCCACAGAACCGGTAGTAACAAATTTTACATTTCACCACTGCTTATGACCATTGCAGTATCCCCATGCTCACATGATCAAAATTCAGATGCTTGGCAACCGGATCGTATTTATGACTGTTGCAGTGTTTCGGGAGTCACGTGATCACTGTTTGCGACCTGCTGACAAGCAAAGTGAATGGGGAAGCCAAATTCATTTAACAATTGTGTTACTAATTGCTATGATGCCATGCTGGCCAAGGGCATAGAAGACCTGTCTAAGCCCTGCCCACAAGCTTCATCTCAGTTTTGATTGGTTACAGGTAGCCACAAAGTGTGTAGGTTTAAATCCACTATTTTTCCCCTCATCCTCCTCTATTGATCTCCTCTCTTTTGTTTGGAAATCTGTTTTGAAGATGTATTCAGCCCTTTCAGAAATTACAGTGCCTGTCTCATTTGTTTTCTCTCTGAAGATTTTGCTCCTAGATCTTAAATGTCTGGGGTGAAATAAAACCAGACCATGGACTTTTCACTTATTTTAAGGGTATAAATTGTGTTTATTAACCTTGTGTAAATTCTACTTACACTGTGCCTCTTGGCCAGAAGTAGAAGGCAAGACAAGTTCTCACTGATAACATATAAATGCTTTGGATTATCCAGTCATAGTACAAGAGACTGATGGAAACAAAATACCTGAAATACCTGAAAATGATGTCACGCTTGCCTGAGATGCTCTTTCAAAGCTATGATTTATTTTGTCTTCAGTTTTAAATGAATTAAATCAGATAAGTTGCCTCAATTAGTCATCAAACTGTCAGGAATAACCTTCTTAAGATGCAAAGCTTTTGTCTGTTGAATTGAAAACTACCAGTAAAGATCTAATTCTCGAAATCTGGGTTCCTCTATGGTTGCTTGAATAATTTACTAGGATTAGAGAACAAGATCACTCTTAACAGCAACAGAAAGCCATATGACTTAGTGGAAAGTGTGAATTTGAAAAGAAAAAGATGCAGAAAGAATGAACATGTTAGCTTTTATTTATTCTGTGCCCTTACCAAAGAATGTACAAATCAGCAAGACAAAGCAATTACAGAATCCCATCCAACAAAATGAATTTCTGATTTAACAGCCAAACCAGTAAAAAAAAAGTATGAACAACTAAGACAAAACCAACGCAAGAATGCCTTGCAATACAAACAATTGCATAAATATCCATAATTAAAATAAAATAGGCATTAACTCAGAAATATCCAGGATTCATGAGATCAGGGTAGGATAATCAGAGATATGAAAATGTATGGAGATCTACAACAGGTAGAAAGAAAGTGATGGATGATGAACAGCAAGATAGGTGGACTCAGTTACAGTTCTGATGGATGCACCATTGAAAGACTGAAAGACCATATTAGGGACATATCATCGTGAAGAAAACCCGAGGGGTTGCTAAGTTTGACACCTATTTGATGGCACCCAATTTGGTAAGTGGTTGCTCTTCTTGCTTTAAATCCACAAGACGTAATCCAGATTTATCTATCTCCAGGAGCAGGACTAACCTACAACATTTGTCACCCAAGGTGGAGAGCAAAAATGAGAATCTCACATTTCCTTGCTGGTGCAAAAGCTTGGAAAGGTCTTAAAGTACTTTTTCATTCTTATTCTACTTTACTCATGTTACTGATTTGATACCTACTACAATAGGTAAAGAAGAACCAACAATTGTCAATACCTTGTTCAAACATTTTCAATAACTTTCAATTCAAATGCCTAAATAGTAAATACAAAGTAGAGTGAACACTGGCATTTTGATAGGTTATTCCTGTTCATCTCCTCTCCTATGTCTCTTATGTCTTTCTTCCTTCAGCTCTCCATTCTACCATATCTCTGTATCTAGAGCATGGAAAATATACATGCATTTATGGCAGAGTCTATTTTCTACATTCTGGATCTTAGCAATGCCTCCCCCCCCCCCCAATATATAGTCTGGTCCCTTGAAATGGAAGCCTCACTTCACTTGTGGAAATGTTGAGGGAACCCAAATGACCTTCTATCATCATGGAAGTTCAATTCCATATCAGTCTGAAGAAATAGTCTAAAACAGCCTTAAATTTCAGTAATGATTGCTATGTGATATGGAAAATATTGATTGAGAAACCAGAGCCAAATGCTTACAGATGGTATCAACAGAAGAGAATATTTGTAGCTCAGGGTTGAATGGTAGGATTCATCTCTAACCTTGATGCTTTTCTTGAAGACATTTTATTACCAACCCAGGCAACATCATCAGATGGAACTACATCTTCTCACAGTTATAAATCCAGTTTATGGACAATATATAGTCTTAAAAGTTACTTTGTAAAAATAATTGAGCAAAGGAGTGGCAAGAGATGGTTAACTAGAAACACTCTCAATAGAGGGCAGTTTCGGAGAGGGCAGATACTTGTTATTTTTTTAGTCTTTGGAATTATATATTTTACTTTTTAATTTATTTTATTAGATTTTTATCCTGCCTTCATTATTTTAACTCAATGTGGCAAACATGCCTAATACTCCTTCCTCCTTCTCTTTTTCCCTACAACAGCTCTATGAGGTGAAATGGGTCGAGAGACAAAATAACTGGCCCAAAGACTCCCAGCCAGCTTTCATACCTAAATCAGGACTCAAACTCTCAGTCTCTAGTTTCTAGACCGGTACTTTAACCACTACACCAAATTAGCTCCAGTTCTATATCTCTACTAAAGATCAATTGCTATACTGCATGCCATATTAGGAGACAAACTGAACTCAACATTCAAAAACAATGCAGAAAGCAGACTAACTTCCTGTATTTTTATGCCATGATGATCCTGTCACCTTAGCTATGTCCTTCTCCTAAGCTATCAGCTATCCTGCTTTGAAGTAGTTTTTGCATATTGTTCTGATTTGTGTGGGAAGGATCCTGAAAAGATATTTAACAAACCAAACAAAAGAAATACTTTCTCCCACCTCTCTTTTTTGGCAAGAGGAAGCAAATGTTTATTCCAGTGTATTGCCACCTCTGATGCATCCAGTATTCAATTAAAACCACAAACTGTTGAAAATACAATTTATTACTGTGCAGTGAATAACTATACAGAATTATAGCCAAGAATGCAATTTCTTACAAAATATTTTTATGTGAGTTATCTAGGTCCAATACAAAGTCATTTTCCCATTGCCAATACACAGTTTGATCTGCAGAGATCTCCTGCACATTTTCTAAATAAGTACATCCTTCATTTTATAGTTGTAGTCCTTAAGAAGGCTAAAAATGAGCATCAAAAACCGAGGTCAGAGAATATATCCGATCTTCTATGGAAATCCATAAAGCTCTTTAAATTATAGCAATCTCAACAGTTCACGATATCACTAGACTATGAATATTGTAATTTCAGTGAGGTTCATTTTAAGTGTATTTAGAAGCCCTTTATTTGAAGTTCCATTTTTTCTGGATAGGCAATTCTTAATATGGGACTCAATAATCAAGATTATAATTGCCGTTACCAGCAAATGAGCAGTAGGGTCATCGAGATCATTTCATTTGAAACCTGTATGAAGAATGAGAACTATTAAATCCATCATTTCATGCCTTAACTAACCTGTGTAACTTTTAAAATCCAACCTACACCCAATAATAGATTATTTTGAAGTCCAATTAAATTGGGGTCATTGAAACATGCTCACTGTTTGCTGAGTGTATGATTCACATAACCTAATAAAATTCAAGGGATATTTAGATGGGAAAGTTTATAGTTTAATAGTAAAGCCCATGGTTATGTGCATACTAGGTAGAGAGATAAGGCAGAATTACTAGAAACAATTGCAGGTAGCCCTTGACTCACAACTACAAGTGAGCTGAACATTTCTGTTAATAAGCAAGACAGTTGTTAAGTGAGTTTTGCCCCATTTTACGACCTTTTTTGCTGTTGTTGTTGGGTGAATTACTGCAGTTCTAAAGCTCAGTTGCTAAGCAAATCTGACTTCCCCATTGACTTTGCTTGTCAGAAGGTTGCGAAAAGTGATCACATGACCCCGGACACTGCAACCATCAAAAATATGAACCAGTTGCCAAGCATACAACTTTTGATCATGTGACCATGGCGATGTTGCAATGGTCATAAGTGTGAAACACGATCATAGGTCACTTTTTTTCAGTGCTGTTGTAACTTCAAATGACCACTAGTGAATCGTTGTAAGTCAAGATCTCCCTGTTAAAGGAAGGGAACTAGAAGAAAGACCCTGCCTTAGACTAAGAGCCTGACCATCAAGAGGATTTATTTCTATAGTCAGTTGATTGTTGGTTTCAGCTGCAAAACTTGGTTTCAGAGCTAGAGCACGAGAAGCACAAGAAAAAATAATGCGGAGATGTTATTCACATTACCCAGTTTCCTGCCAAAGTGTATGAAACTGCAGCATGCAATATGAAATTACTGATTTGATTTTGGGACCTCACTGATTCTCACGGTTATGATACACAGCATTCCTCAAGATCAGGTTGGAATTAAAGGTAAAGGTAAAGGTTCCCCTTGCATATATGTGCTAGCTGTTCCCGACTCTAGGGGGCAATACTAATCTTGGTTTGAAAGCCGAAGAGCCAGTGCTGTCCGAAGACATCTCCGTGGTCATGTAGCCTGCATGACTAAACGCCAAAGGCACAAGGAACGCTGTTACCTTCCCACCAAACGTGGTCCCTATTTTTCTACTTGCATTTTTTTAGGTGCTTTCGAACTGCTAGGTTGGCATAAGATGGGTCAAATAACGGGAGCTCATCCCGTTATGCAGCATTAGGAATTCGACCTGCTGAACTGCCGACCTTTCCATCGACAAGCTCAGCATCTTAGCCACTGAGCCACCACGTCCCTAATTACCTAGCTGTAATTGAAGAACAGCTCACTCAGGAAGATTGTTTTAAAGATTACCCAGAAGAAAGACACTCTGGAATAGCAACATTCTGGTTGTTCAGAGATTCTTGAGTTCTGATGGTATGTGGTTTGTTCAAAACCACTGACAATAAGAGTGTGCAAAAGAGATAAAAGAGTCTGTCAACCTCTACAGATTGTTGGTTAGCTGGATTAGATGCAGATTTTTTTTTTCACATAGTCAGTTTGGTATAGTGGTTAAGGTGCCAAGCTAAAAAACAGGAGAGTATGAGTTCTAGTCCCACTGTAGGTATGAATGCCGGCTGGATGACTTTGGGCCAGTCACTCATTCACAACCTATGATTTCAAGCTTGGACAACATTCCGGTTGTTGCAACCAATAAATCAACACTTAGTTGATCTGGGAACAAAAAAGATGAACTCTACATGTGGTTTTAAATAATTCATAGAAATGGAAGGTTATACTTTAATCAAAATGAAGTTCAAACTTCGAATGGGGGCCAAAAAGAAAGGAGATTTGAGAGGCTGTATGCATAGGCACCCATCTCTATTTAAACTATATATGTGTGGTTTTTATGGTATGCTTTTCACATTGTGCTTTTAAATCTGTTTTTTAAAATAATAATAAAGCTTAACGTCCCTTGATTCAGTGGTGTGCTCATTGTCTCTGGATCCAAAATAACCAATTGCTTGGCACCTAGTCATTGCCCTGACACTTGGCAAAACAGAGCAGTGCCAAATTTAGTTTTAAAAATCAATCCTCCACTCAAAAACCAAGCGTCTCTGCTTGGTTATGTAAAAAAATAATAATAATTTTTTTTTTGACAGAATTAAGAGTTGTATATCAATTCAGAGAATCCCTACATATCATGCAATACAGGGATGGGTTCTACTTACCTTTACTACCAGTTCGCAACGGGATCGCGGGAAGCTTCTGCGCATGCGCAGATTGCTGATGACGGCATCCGGGGCGGTGGGCAGGGCCTTCCGCCGGTTTTACTACCGGTTCTTGTGAACCGGTCCGAACCGGGGGCAACCCACCACTGATGCAATCTAAAACTATCTGCAGGACTAACATCGTGTGATGTGCATATTGTTGCAGATCCAGAACTGCCCTATGCATACAAGTAAAAGCTGCAGAACACTGGCCAACCCTTCAGCTAACCACTGGTCTGGTTCTGCTCCTGCTGCCTTTTAGCACTGTCATCTTTGTACCCATACCTCTTAAACACCAAGGCACAGACATCCCAAGTTGCCCTCATGGCTGCTGCTTAGCTGGAGAACCTGACCCCAATCACCCACATTGCTGTCAACTCCACTTGGACAAAAATTGCACTCCATCCTGTCATCTTTGCTAACACAGTTCTCTCAAGTCTTTATCAGCTATATGTACCTCCAACCTCTCACTCTTCCTTCAGTTGCCATTGTTCTACCACTTGTTTGTTAATAGTCCATATAGATACATAGCTCGGTTCAATCAAACACTGGCTACTAAGTATGTCTTCAGTTGCAGTTGCCCAAAGACTATTCTCCACAATTCTTACAGCCACCACAAACTGCTGCTGCCCTAATTCAACACCAAAAGGAGTCTGGAGGCCTTCTACTTCATTCTCAGGACCTTGCCATCCCTGAAAACCAACTCCACATGTCTTTTTAACCACTCAACCTAACACATCTGTTTGGCCTTGGTATCATTATACAAGCATACACTTGTTGCTATCAATGGATTTCTCAATATCTGTCATTTTGTTTTCAGAGTTCCTGATATAATTGCTTGATCTTTCCTGTTCTGGGCAGATAAGTGAATTGTTGGTTTCCCTTCCATAATATTTGTGTGTGTGCATGTGCGTGCGTGTGTGTGTGTGTGTGTGCGCGCGTGTATGCATGTGTGTGTGAGAGAGAGAAAGAGAGAGGGAGACAGAGAGACAGAGAGACAGAGAAACAGACAGAGAATAAAATACAGTTTATGGGTTCTTACAAATTATACAAGAAAATTCTTTAATTTGAGATAGTTGATAGATTGGATTTTTCCATATTAATATACTAAAGAGTAAATTGTTTAAGTTTATAGGCATTAATTCTGGGTTATCTGATTGAAGGATATGACAATGTCAATAAATATATTTTACCCTTTTCTTACCAGTTAAACATATCAGCGAGCATTACTATTAATATATTCAATAAAGAATAAGAAAAGGGAAAATGTTTCATAAAAATGTTTTCAAGATGCATTATTTATGAGCTTTTCCATGTCCTTTAAAAACACTGCATTTATTAGAGGTGACCAACTTTAATATTTCTGTTTTCAAACACGCAATTCCATTACCATTAAATAACTCTCCAATATTAAGTAATCAAAGTTTTCCACACTATCACATCAACAAAAAAAGGGAAAAGACTGTTTCTATAAAAGACTGTGTATAGTGTAAAAATCTATTTATTTTTTTTCACAGTAAGCCACTGTTTGCAATATGAAAGTACATGTCACTACCACATCAAGCAGTACCCTTCTTTCCTTCCTCCCTCCCTCCCTCCCTCCCTCCTTCCCTCCCTCCCAACCAACCAACCAACCAACCAACCAACCAACCAACCATCTCAAATCTTCTAGTGCCTTACAATTTGGAGCGCCAGGACAGTATTTATATTCTTGCTGGCCACACCCTTTTCCCTCCATGCACCAATCAGGAGGCAGGAGAGGCAAATACTGTTTCCTAGAGCTACCCCCTTCCTCCCGAATTCTGCTATCTAGTTCTGTACATCCTTCCTGTCTGCTAAAGTGTCCAAATGGGAAGCTCTAGTTCTAGACATTTCAGAATAATTTGGCGCAGAGCTAAGGTGAAAAGAGGAATGAACCTGAGGACATCTAGAAGTATAGTAATGCTAAACAAAGCTCTAATCCTTTTATGAAATCAGTGAATAATTTCCCTCACTTTTCTTCCCTGGACAGCTATTAATAAAACGTTAGAGTGCTTTCCCCCTTTATACCATTTCTGTCTATAAACAAGATAATTATTCATGGATAGAAACAGAATCCTTGGGAGTATTCATTTAACCATAGACATCTTCTCTACTAGATTGCTCAGAAAATCTTCAATTTAAACCTAGCCTATAGGAAGGAAATAGCATTTGATGATTTAGTTCCAATTGTTGCTTTCAGGTTTCATATCTAAGATGTTTAATTTCTGAAGACTCCATGAAATGACATGTATTTGCCCTTTGTTTGCCTTCCCATATTTAATCTCATTAATACACCAATTGTATTAAACACTGCTTATAAATATGCATCTAAGCATGCTTTAAGTAAACAAATTTCTCTGGGTCCATAAAGGTTATTAGCATATAATCTGCATTCCTAATTACTGTGGAGGATTTCTGATTAATCGGCTCATCTGTAATTGATGTTAATTCTTTACAAACTAACACCAATAGTATTATATGACGGTCCTGAAACTTGACCTCAGAATATTTGGGATTGTTTGATATTTCTACCCCAAACAATGTTGTTTTTCTATCCAATTAGCATGCTAAAATCTCTACATAACAGCCGTTCCTCTTCAAATATATTCATACTGAAAGGGAACTGTGCTTGTTAGAATTACACCAGAATGAAACTAGCATCTAAAATGCAACTCTGAATCTTCAAAGAATTGGGCTGAATTGTAATTCCATTCTGAGTTCCTGAATGCTTTTGTTCTTGCATCAAATGCTACTTTACAAGGCTATTACTTCATTTTTTATGAATTGAAGAAAAATTGTAAATGAATTGTTGAAAGTAGGTATAATTTAAATATCTGATTAAATTCTTGCCAGTGGAAAATGCATGGCAAAAAAACCCAAAACCTCAGACTCTCTATTGAAGTCCTTAGTTAATACTATTACAAGCAAAAAACATCCCTTAAAAATATGCATTTTTAAAATAGTTCTGGTATTAGGGTGAATACATGGACAGTACCTGTTTACCTATTTTTGATCTACTGCTTGAAGCAATGAACATCCTTTTCCATATGTAAATTCTTCTGGATTAATACAAAAGGCTCTTAAATGCTACAGGTAAAACAGATACTGTTCTCAGGCAGCAAGTTTTCTATCAACTTAATCAGATGTCACAGAAGCCATATTCCAGATGTGCCTGCTAATTTATTAAATACCAATCTTAATTTCCATTTTTTTCAAATGAAAATGAACTCCTATAATGACCCACTCAACATATGTAAAACTCATTTGAAAATAATCTAAATCCTAAAGTGTTAAGCTGAAAGGCTTGCTTATAATACAAGATATTCAATGCAAATTTCATCCAGGAAAGATATGGGAAGATATGTCTTAAACGATAGAAATTTCCCACAGAAAATCCTGTATTGGATTACCAAAAGTGAAGTGGTCCCATTTTATTGCATACAAAACATCAGGCCTGTTTGCCTAAGAGATGTTTGAATTGTCCTACCGAGGTACTATATATTCCATGCAAACTCAAAATCTTTTGGCCGTGAAACAAGCTAATTCCTCTCCTTTTCACTACCGTTTAAAATGTAGTGCTAAGAGATCACAGAACTGACTGAACAAAAAAATCACAATGTATGTATTCCATTTTGCAACTTGCTTTCCATATAATCAGTGGTGCCCCTGTGTATTTTTTTTTTAAATTTGATTTATATGCCGCCCTTCTCCAGAGACTCAGGGCGGCTTACAATGCGTTAAGCAATAGCCTTCATACTTTTGTATATTTATACAAAGTCAGCTTATTGCCCCCACAAACTGGGTCCTCATTTAACCTACCTTAGAAAGGATGGAAGGCTGAGTCAACCTTGAGCCTGGTGAGATTCAGTATTTACTGAGAACTGTTATAGCCTTTGTGAAAGTCAGAGCAAGTCCAATTTATTGTTAATTTATTGGAGAGTACGTGAAGCTGCCATCTCTTCCAAACATTTCCCACAGGTGACAAATTATCTTAAGAGTAGTGTATCGCCGTTAACAGTTTTGCGATCTGGGATGGCAATTGGAGAGAAGGGAGAAAGAAGGCTCTGCTCTTATGCTTGGGGGAATCTCCAGCTGTTGCAGCTAACTTCAGGACCCAACGGCAGCTGGCAAGGTAACAGTTGGGAAACTAAACCTACGGCCAGAATAGCACAAATTCTGATTGAAGCCAGCTTTTCTCACAACCTGCAACTAATTATTTAGTCTTCTCTCACAATTGGGGATCTTTTTAAAGAGAAAGGAAAATCCACTGCAGATATCCAATTTTCATTTGCCTAAGTTTGGAAAATATGGCTTCTATCCTTCCACTTTTGCATTAATTATTGGTTTGCCCACATACCAGTGTTGTCATCTCCTCACTTGGGTACTGCTTAGGAACGGCAAGCCCATGTTTTGATTGTCTCCACCTGCAGCTTATAGGCAAGCAGCCAATTCTTCCATGTGTTTTGAGACCAAGCCAGAGGCTTCTATGCATATATATGTGTGTGTGTGTGTGTGTGTGTGTGTGTGTGTGTATATATATATATATATATATATATATATATATATATATATATATATGTTTCTGCCTCAGCTGAGCCATATCCTTTGATGCTAACACACTTCTACATTGACAGCAATGAAGATAAACCACCCTTCTCTGTATTGGGGATGGTGGAGAGAATACTCTTGCTTTCTCTTGCTTCTGGGAAAGTCCCTGAGTCCAAATAGCTGGAAAATGTACCTGTTTTGAGACTGCAAATTGTTGCTTATCTCCATTGTTGCCACCAGAGGCACATCTATAATAAAGTCTGTGGTCTACCTGGAGCAGCAGTGATACATTACTTTTGGCAACACCAATGGGAACTTGTTAAAAATTGAGGGAAGCAGAAGGCAATGTGCCTGAGAAGTGAGGGTGAAGTGAGGAGAGCAGAGCCACAGAATACAAATAAGGGAGGGTGAGAGTGAATGCTAAGTAGCAGAATGCCTTGTGGAACCCAGAAGGCCACCAGGAGGGACCTACAAATACATAATAATTGTCAGTTTTGCTTTTTTCTGTTATGCTCCTCATATAGAGCTCTCCAAGAAAACTGCTGTCCCTTTGTCCAAAGTTGTCTCCCTGTTGAGTTGGACAATGCTATGTTTAGGTGCATCAACTAATCAAAAGTCCATCTGTCTTTGACTTATGACCACAATTGAACCCAAAATTTCTGTTGCCAAGTCAGACATTTGTGAAATGAATTTTGCCCTATTTTACAACCTTTCTTGCCACATTTGTTAAGTGGAATTGGTTTGCTTGTTAATTTAGTAACTTGCTTGTTAATTTAATTTCACTTTGCTAGTAAGAATGTCACTATCAACTCTTGAAATGACTCTAGCTGAAGCCATATTTTTTTTGCTTCATTTCTTAGTTGCCATATTTATGGGGGGGGGGGGAAGGAGAACTTCTGAAATGTAGAATGTTTTCCTCCAATGTACCAGACATAACAACGATAAGGCTCCTGAGAATCAAGGCCAATGTGCCCTAGCAATGGCAGGAGGGAGTGCTGAGAAATTCATCACTTGTTTGGTTGGCTAACATGACCTGTGGCACAAGTGGGGTGGCCAGTATCCATTCTTTAATTATTCAGTGTTGGTTTCACATTTGACCATACTGATGTGATGTATAAACAGGATTTTTGAGGAAGCTCAGGCCTCAGAGTCTTGAATTGATTGGGAACATTACTCGGAACCATGATAGTCACATAAGATGATCACGTGACCCCAGGATACTGCAACCGTCATAAGTATGAGTCAGTTGCCAAGCCTCTGAATTTTGACGACATGACCATAGGCATGCTGCAAAGGTCATAAGTGTGAAAAACGGTCATAAGTCACTTTTTTAGTGCTGTTGTAACTTTGAATGGTCACTAAATGAAGTGTGATAAGTTGAGGTCTACCTGTACTTAGAATTCAGAAGAAGCGTATGTCCAGAATGCTAGATTTCTATATTAATGAGGAAAATTTGCTTCTGACTATTTAACTTGGAGAGGCTTCTTCACTAAAGAGTCAGTGTGATGGCTCAGTTCTAGAACGGTCACCCCATTCCCTGGCATTTTTAAGCTTCGGGATCTGCAATGCATTGGGGCAGTAGCTTGCATATGTATTATTCTGTATTATCCCTATACTCTAATTCTATTGGACTGAACAGATTAAAATATCATAAATGAATCTGTGAATGACTACAGAGACCACCACCTTCTAGTCAGTGTAATCTAATCCAGGCTAGTCTAAGGGTTATAGTATTTTATTCCTAATGTGTATCGGTTTTATATAGCTTTATCCTTTTAATATTGTAAACTATGCAGTTACCCTGGGGTAAGATGGGTAGCCATTAAATTTAATAAAATAAATTCCGTATTTGAGAACCAGCTAAACTGACTGGCATTTTCATTTTTTTAATTTTTTTTAAAAATTTTGATTTATATGCCGCCCTTCTCCGGAGACTCAGGGCGGCTTACAATGCGCTAAGCAATAGCCTTCATACTTTTGTATATTTATACAAAGTCAGCTTATTGCCCCCACAAACTGGGTCCTCAATTTACCTACCTTAGAAAGGATGGAAGGCTGAGTCAACCTTGAGCCTTGGTGAGATTCGAACCTGCAATAATTGCAGGCAGCTGATGTTAATAACAGGGCTTTAGACCACTGTACTATCCAAGGCTCTCATTTGAGCGGAGGATGACATATATGATGAAATAAACTATCAGAAGTATTTATTTTTTGTTTGCTTTGCTATGCCAAAAATATAGGATACCTGGATCATCTCCTTCCCCCTACTTGCTTCCATAGATTTTACAGATACATAAGTCTGCCTGTGTGTGTGGCCACAAATTAGACTAAACTGAAGCAGGAAGCAAGTAATTGGCCACAGACTTTTACAAAGAAACATGATTCTAAAGATAGAAAAAATAATTACTTGAGCAGGAAAAGGATAGAATTTTCAAATAAGAAGTCAAAAAGTAGCTTCATGTGTGAAACACTAAAATAAACACTAAGTAAGAGAACAGGTTTGAAATGAGATCTTGGCTACCTGAATTTAAAAGGGTTAAACACCGGGAAAGAAAGAGAAAACAGTCATGTGGCCATTTGCATGCTTTTAGCATGGCTACACTTGGAAGAAATAGATGGATGATTGAAATGAAGACTAAATTGATGCAGGCTATCTGGAAGGAGACTGGAGACTGACAAGTGTAGCTGTTAAAATTGAGTTGCTCCAAGGGGCAGTTTCATAGTGTGGTTTACTGGCAGACATCAATGATAAATATTTGTATCTTGTAGAAGTGATCCCCAGAGTGCAACCTACTGTTAAAGTACTTAATTGTGAGAAGATGTTCCCAGAATTTAGGATTGATTGATAAACCCACATGAATATGTAGGATGCTTAGAAAAGGGATGTCTAGAGGGTTGGAAGACTGACAGTCCCATAAGTGTGGTATGAATGAAAAGCAATTGAATTAAAACACACTCAGGTGCAAGTTCAGCAGGATAATTTTCACTATTGATATTCATACTCCTGGAACCTGTCATATAATATCCTGTCATAACAAGATGAAAACAGTTATTGACATTATGGCTCATCACCATATTTGTTGATGCTGCAGAGCCAAAACGGTCATTAGTTTTTGGAGCCTCTTCAGATGATAGCCACACTACAAGTCAAGCAAGGCTCAAAGCAAATGTGAACACAAGCATTATGCTGTCCCTCCTACATCACAAAAAAGACTCATACTGCCTCTCCCATTGCATTTTTAGAGTGGTGGTGATGAAAGTGAAAGATCAGGAGGCATTTTATTGTGGGCGTTTTTTTTTTTAAAAAAAAGACATTGTTTTTAATTTAGTTTTATTATCCACATTTAAAATGTTAACTTAGGAAGCTTATGGATAACTGGTCTGTGAACTTTAGAATAGAGGGCAGACTGAATATTTTAATAATAACTAGACAAATAAAACATGGTAGAACTTCTGACCTTTATAGGAATATTCCAAACCATGCATAGAGAAAGACTAGAGAGATGGTTTGCAAATGTGTTTGGCCTTTACCACGTTTTCTAGTTTTGGAAAAATAATGCTTTTTTTTTTTTTTTTTTGTTAAAGGCCATTTTTTAATGAGTCTCCAATACCTATTAGGTACATTGTACTACATGCACATTATTCATTCATTCATTAGATCTATATGACCACCCATCTTATGAAACACAACTCTGGGTGGCTCACAGCAGTAATAAAAACCAAATTGTTTAATAATCAATGGCTGTGAATCAGCTGTTAGCAATCTCCAATACATCTTGATTAAGAGCTAGACTATAGAATCACTTGTGTGCTATGGATCTCCTTGTCTGGGGGCTCAATTCAATTTCTCAACTTGCTACTGGGCTGTAGAATGGCTTCCTGTAACGCATCACTGGCAGGATTAAAAAAATGTCAGTCTGGTTTTTTTTTAAATTTTACTAGATTTTGAAGATTTGAGATGGGAGTTTATAGGTGGGAATGGGAGAATTTTCTCTCCCTAAAACTGCCTACCACTAAACAATTACCACTGCCTAAACAATTAGAACATTATTTTTATTGAACATTAGCCATTTTGATCCTGGGGTGCTTTGGAGGCTGCAAATCAGGTGTGGGAGATCATATCCAACCACAGGTAGTCCTCGACTTATGACCACAACTGAGCCCAACATTTCTGTTGCTAAGTGAGACAGTTGTTAAGTGAATGTTGCCCCATTCTACGACTTTTGTTGCCACAGTTGTTAAGTGAATCGGTATAGTTGTTGAGTTAGTTACATGGCTGTTAAGTGAATCAGGCTTCCCCATTAATGTTGCTTGTCAGAAGGTTACAAGTGGTGATCACATGACCGTGGGACACTGCAACCGTCATAAATATGAGTCAAAATACATGCCAGTTGCCAAGTATCTGAATTTTGATCACATGACCATGGGGATGCTTCAATGATTGTGTCATGCCCCCATTGGAGCCTGAATCTGCGGAGGAAGATGAGCCGGAACTGGAGCCGACGGAGATCAAGGGGGCGGCTTTGTTGGCTGGGGAAGAAAATGGGGAGAAGCAGGCCCAGTCAGACCAGGGCCTTTCAGGATTGGGACACATGTAGGCAGGGAGGAAGGGGGGCAGGATGACCAAGAGAGGCTAAGCAGTAAACATGAGAGACAGAGCTCAGGTGATGAGCAAGGACCACCCCCTCCTGTTCCTCAAGCACAGAAAGTGGAGAGAAGGCAAGAACAACGCAGTTTGACATGACTACTCGGGAGGAGAGCACCCCGCCCCTCCTCACAAGGGGACTGAGACTTAAGGAGACGCTGTGGGGAGGAGCATTTGTCAGGAACAAACACTGAATTCATGGAGTGTTGAGTGCCAATGTTTGAACTTTCCTGAATTCCTTGCATTCTTTCTGGATTACTTGCCTTGCTCCTTTGCTTCCTGGACTCCTTGACTTGCCCTGCTAGATTTCTTGCTTTGCAGCCATGGTGCTCACAGCATTGGACTATTTGCCAGAGGCTGCTTGAGGGGTGTGTGTATGTGTATCTGTGATCACTTTGCTCTGGGACTTGCCAGAAATGTGGGAGTATTTAGGGAAATTTGGAGCAATAAAGGGGTGGTTTGAACTGCCAGCTGCCTGTGTTACCTCTGTGGCATGCCCCGGGTCATCACAGATTGTAAGTGTGATAAACAGTCAAAAGTTCACTTTTTTCAGTGCTGTTGTTATGTCAAATGGTCACTAAAAGAATGGTTGCAAGTCAAGAAATACCTGTATAAGCCATGAATGGGCTACTCATGTATTACAGCTACGTTCAGCTACATACAATGCAGCAGTGCTAAATTATGGCTGAAAAGAACCACCTGTCAAGTCATCTGGCACCTGCTTCTGAGCATTTCATCAAGTGAAGAACTCCTTGATAGTCATGGGGGGGGGGGAATTAAACTAATTCCTTGGCTCTGTAATGAATAGAGTCTTGCAAATAAATTCTGGGGACGAGAGGGAGATATAAAATAGAAATGAGCTTTCTTTGAGCAGTGGCTTCCTGATCTGGCAGAACTTCTACTAGCTTTTCAGTAAAGTTTCCCTTATCATGCGTAAAACAATTTTCATACATTCCCTTTCTTCATTGTTTACTCTTTGTTTGTGACAATTAAGTTAAATATTCACAAAGAGTGTGGCATCCGTGGGAGTGTGAGGAACACAGCTCTTCTTCATCAATTGAAGTAATTAGTCAGCTTTTATGGAAGGGTCATCTTCATGGCCTAGGAAAATAGTTACCCACCAACACTATTGTGAGAATAAAGGAAATGCCACCTACTTTCTTCTAGTTATTTTCTCTTAAAGCTATTTACAACTGTTTTTACAAGACAAATCCCATCTCGTTGCCTCTCATTTGTAGCAGTTCAACAATTCTATGTCACCACAGTGGTTTAAATTAATACCAACAATGCATCCTTTTATACTTTAGGCAGTCTAATACTTGAAATGACGTATCCATTTTCCCTTCCTTTATGATGAGCTGAACATGGTCCAAAAATAAACCCCCCTGTTGTGCATTGGATCAAGGGGTGATAGGAATGAAGTGTTTGGATTTTAAAATTATTATTATTGCAAGAACAATGATAGCATCTGCCTTCTATATCGCCTGTAATATTTCCTTGTTCTTTCTGAGTTTAACAGCAATCCTCCCAATAGGGGTTTTTTGGGGGCGGGGGAGAGGGGGTGTAGATCTTCCTACAAATATCTTTGCCTCGTCTATTCCTATTGTAATGCAATTTGGTTTTAATTGTGAAGGTCTTGACTAATTAATTGAGAATTATTAGTACTTCAAGATTCTTAGTGAAGCTTAAAAGTGCTAGAACGCCTTGAGACCATCTGTGTGGGTGGGTGAGTGGTACTTTCAAGTCAGACTTGAGTCCTGGCACTTGCCTAAACAAGTTTCTGCAGTTTTGTTAGCAAGATTTTTGGAAATGGTTTTCCACTGCCTGCTTCCTAGGGTTGAGAGTGACTGGGCCAAGCTCATCCAACTAGCTTTGTACCCAAGCCAGTGGTGGGTTCCTCCCGGTTCGGTCTGGTTCCGCCGAGCCAGTAGTGGTGATGATATGACATCACCGAACCGGTTCTGCCCCCCCACCCCCGCATTATCCTACCTTTTATTTGGCCCCACCCCCAATCTGTTGCTGCCTCCTGAGTCCCAGCTGATGGGCTATAAGGAAAAACTGTTTAAACTCTTGCCGTGGGGCTTCAAAGAGCCGTCCTACAGCTGATCAGTGGTAAAAGGCAGTTTGGTGGTAGACCAGTGCCTGCAAAAATACATGAGTAGACCGGTGCCTGCAAAAATAAATGGGTAGACCAGTGCCTGCAAAATTACATGAGTAGACCAGTGCCTGCAAAATTACATGAGTAGACCAGTGCCTGCAAAAATAAATGGGTAGACCAGTGCCTGCAAAAATACATGAGTATTTTTGTACTCATGTAAAAATACATGAGTAGACCAGTACAGCTCTGCAAGCAGTTAAAAGCCTGGTAGACCAGTACCTCTGCTAAATCCTAAAGAATTGTCACATGACCATCAAGCCACACCCACAAAATAAGCCACGCCCACAGAACCGGTAGTAAAAAAATTTAGAACCCACCCCTGACCCAAGCCAGGACTAGAACTCACTGTCTCCTAGTTTTTAACCTGATGCCTTAACTTCTACATCAAGCTAGTTGAAGCGGAAGATAATTTATGCTCAAGAGTTTCAGAAACACTCTTTAAAGCACATGGAAGTATAATAGTGGGAAGATGAATTTTGTAAGAAGATAGCAATGGCTAGGTATCGGATGCTCCAATGTTCATAGAAATCAGAAAGTTCCCACTATGATCCTGAAAAGAAAGAAACCTAAAACATACAAGACTTTTTGAAGTGTGTGTGTGGGGGTGTTATATATAAATCTACTAGTAATGTGCTAATTTCACACCTCTAGCCCATTAATTTCACTGTTATGACAACTTAGGGGTGTATAAGACATAGCCAGCTTCTATTATTTCCATTTTTTATACTATCACTACATTAGATGTTAATTTAACAATGACCTAACTTATATCATCACTCATATGTGGAGAGAAAGAACTTTTCTCTGCAGCTTTGTACTCATGGCCTTTGGTCATTGGATGCCCCTCCCAACACAGAGACATAGACACGTATAACCAGAAATGAACTTAATGTGGAAGAATGGACAAAATGGTAGAGCGTGTGAAGAACATTCTAATACAGGTAGTCCTCGACTTATGACCACAATTGAATAGCAATAGCACTTAGACTTATATACCGCTTCACAGCCCTCTCTAAGCGGTTTACAGAGTCAGCATATTGCCCCCAACAGTCTGGGTCCTCATTTTACCCACTTTGGAAGGATGGAAGGCTGAGTCAACCTTGAGCCTGGTGATATTCGAATGCCAAATTGCAGTCAGCCGGCAGTCAGCAGAAGTAGCCTGCAGTGCTGCACTCTAACTACTGTGCCACCTCGGCTGAACCCAAAATTTCCATTGCAAAGTGAGATAGTTAAGTGAGTTTTGCCCCATTTTATGACCTGCCACAGTTGTTAAATGAATTACTGCAAGTGTTAAGTTAGTAGTACAGTTGTTAGGTGAATCTGACTTATTCATTGACTTTGCTTGTCAAAGGATTGCAAAAAGACGATCACATGACCCTGGCAACCGACATAAATATGAGCCAGTTGGCAAGCATCTGAATTTTTATCATGTGACCGAGGGCATGCTGCAACAGTTGTAAGTGTGAAAAACAGTCATAAGTCACTTTTTTCGGTGCTTTAAACTTTAAAGGCATAACTTTAAACAAGTCACTAAACGAAAGGTTGTAAGTAGAGGACTATCTGTTTGCCACTTTTAAAAAGCCATGGGTTTCCTAATGGCAGAGCAAATGATATTCAAGAGTGTGTTGTGGTATTCAAGGCTCTAAAAAGACTATCCTATGGTTTGTTTGTAGTCTTTGGAAAGACATGTAGTGGTGGTGGGAAGACTTCTCCAATTTCAGTCTGAGATGTAAATTAGCACAACTATTTTTTGTTTCCTATCCTTTTTGACAATCTTCCCCGATGCTGCTATTCAATTAACTGAAAATGAATGGCCGCAGCAATCTTCCACAATCCTCTTCAACATAAATTTTGTTTTCCGCTATGCTTGGTTGTATGAACATCTTGTTCTGACAACTGCTTCTCTTCACCAAATCCTTCGAATGGTCCTGCAATCTACAAAACAATTGAACAAATCCTTTCAGTCATAGTGAACATGGAGGTGCAATCCAAAGGTTAGGCCACAGTGCCGATTAACTCTAAAACCACCGTCAAAGACTGAGGAAGCAGTTTTCGCTAAGACTGGTACTATTTAAGAAAGGCTGAACAGCAGTAACAGAGACACATACCTAGCGCACTGCAGTAGCTCCCTCTGCTGGCCAAAACAAGGGAAACAAAACAAGGGAAAATGAGCAATCCTGTCTAGATTTAAAATGAGGTCCTATCTCATTTCATGGAGTT
Source organism: Ptyas mucosa (assembly GCA_012654045.1). Lineage (NCBI taxonomy): Eukaryota > Metazoa > Chordata > Lepidosauria > Squamata > Colubridae > Ptyas > Ptyas mucosa. Next base: position 9,625,834 of record WNWU01000006.1, on the reverse strand, counting down.
GATTTGCCTATTTTTAAGATCTCTCTGGTTTTTATGTTCCGTGAAAATTTAATCTGTCGTGTGTGTCCAATCAGCCTGGGGGAAAAAATAAATCTCTTACCTCAGACAAAACAGCATTATTTGCCAGTATACCTTTGCATGAAGGGACAGTATGCCGTATGGGGATTTCTTTAAATTGAACAGAAGTGCCTTGTAAATGGAAAAAATGGCTTCAGGTTTACTTCTCCTATTCTTAAATTTTGAGAGGCTGTTTGGTAGTAAAATGTTTCTATTTAATGATGGTAAAAATATTTATATTTCAACAAGGAAGGATACAATAAGCATAGCCAAGAGCTGGAAGGGATCATTTATGTTGGTCTTAGCTGGAGTGAAATCCATACATCTTAAAGTTTCTGAGGTTGAGAAGCACTGAATTTTAGGTTCCTGAGTCCAACTCCCTGCTCAGTGTAGAAATCCAGGTTAAAATGGGCTAGGCACACAGTTGTTCAGTTTTGGCTTAAATAGAAGCAGAATCAATGCGTCTATTGCTGACTTGCTGACCCCTGAACTAGAAACTACTTTTTACAATTTACAGCAGTGGTGAGATTCAGCTGGTTCGCACTAGTTTAGGCAAACCAGTTGTTAAATTACCACTAACCCCCACCCCCACCCTGCTATCAAAATGGATCCTGCGTGCTCCACTGCAACGGAGAAATGGGCAACAGAGTGGCCGGTGTGAGGGAAGGCCGCTTTCCCTCTTTCTTCTCCCTGCTACTCCTCCTTCCCTTGTGCTGGCCACTCCATTTCCTGTTCCTCCCTTGTAGCACAGTGCCCAGGATTAATTGATAGTGAAGGGGTGGTAATTTAACAACTGGTTTGCCCAGGGTCAGGTTGGCCATCGCAGGAGGCTCATCCCACATGTGCGGCGGAGCTGGAGGATGGGCCATGCCTCCCACAACAGCCAACCTGACCATGAGCGAACCAGTTGTTAAATTATTTGAATCCCACCACTGACTTAAGGTCACCCTGAAACAACAGAAAACAGGTCCTGTTTTTCCTCTATGTGACACTTGCTCAGGTATTTATTTGATTGGTCTTTTTTTTAAAGGGGTTTTAAATCCAGTTCTTTTTAGTCTTAGCTTACCTTTCAGCTTCCAGTCCTGTGAACTGATCACCTTCTCTACATCACTTCCAATTTCTCCAAATGTTCCTTAAAACATGTATTTGCCATTTTTTAAACCAGCTGAGTGTGCAGCCTCATAGAGAACTAATGCAAGTGCCAGAGCTAATGATTGACTTGTAAACAATCCAAAACCAGGAATATAAAGCAAGAAGCAAAATGTTCTTTGAGATATGTATATATGTCTTTGTCTGCCTCAGAGAGATGAAGAGAGCAAGACAGCCAGAGAGAGTATAAATCTGATCGCGTAGTAAAAAACTAAAACAATTAACATGTCCTTGTCACCGTGAACCAAATTATTCTTAGGTTCTTCTCTGAACCCTCTATCAGTTAAAGAAAGGTGGTACTCAACAATCTTCTCGTGTTAAAAGCCAGAGCTATTTTATGATCCAGCCCTTTATTTCAAAGAACCTATATAAAAAAGAATGAAATGAATAAAATAGGTTGAGGGTGTGGACGGAGGAGTGGGAGGATGTAGAAAAAAAGTCCAGTGTGGTTCCCAAGGAGACAAGTGCATTTAGTACCAGATTACAAAATCTATCCTGCTGTTTCCTTGTTTCCAAATATTGTTTCATTCGCAGAGTATGATGATTAGCATGTTACTCTCTGTATGCATGTCTTCATTAAACTACGGAAATTAGAAAATGACATGACATTTTTCCTGTGGGAATAGTTCACCAAGCCTTCGCTCACAAGGCTCATATGAACTAGGTTGCATCCTGCATTTGGAGTACAATAATATAGATTAGCTTTTCCCAAAGTCTAAATAGCAAAAAAGCTACAGATGTTATACCTGGCAGGTGCATGCACTTTTGAACCCTGAATCTAGAAATGAACCCAATCATTGATAGATCAAATATATCAATTGCCTTGATTCTGCATGTGGTTTGGTTACAATTCAGTCAAAATCAAAAAAATGATATTCAGTCAAAACTGGACCAAGTGTAAAGAAGGGCAATAAGGTGATAAAGACTAAAAACTCATACAAGAGATTAAAGGAACCGAGTATGTTTGGCCTTGATAAAAGATAGAATAAGGATAGCGGGGGGGGGGGGGGATACTCAAGTAGCTGAAGATTTTATTGAATCCTGAAAGGTTTTGAGGCTAAGGTGATATTTCAGATCCCTTAAAGATATCCTGTCTTTTCTGATAAAGGTGGTTTGGTAATAATCCAATTGAAATTTCTTTGAGCTATTTTCACTATACAGCTGTATATATCTTCTATTTGGATGTGAGGATGATATCAATTCAAGCAAGATCCCAAATTTATGAAATTATAATTATTGTTTTCAAGTCAATTTTTCCTCAGGAATTGCTGGAGCGTTTACCTCTTCCCAATAACTTACTATATGTACTGAAATTTCTAGATGAAGATGATTTAGTTTAATGTAGGTTTTCTACTCAGCCCTTTCTTAGGGAGGTTGATAGGCCTAAATCCTGTTTGTGCAATGATTTAGACTTTTAGAGCTATAAAAAGATTGCTGTCTGGCTCTTGTTCTTCCCATCTGTCCTCAACTTTATTCAAATTAACTACAGCAGAATATTTATCTTTAGCCACTTTGTTTCTGAAATGAATTTGGGTTGTTGCTGCTTAAGGTTTTAAATTTTTCTTCTCTAGGATGACCTTAATCAAATGTTATTTTATCAATGAATCTTTGACAATCCTACTTGGGATAGGAAGCCTTATAGAGAAGCAGATTTTGACTCAATGTTAAGAAAATTTCCTAATGACATGGGCAGTTCAACAGTGGAACCAATTATTAAGAAAGTGATCAGTTCCCCTTTGATGAAGCTGTCCAGATAAAAGTGAACAGTCTTTGAACCCATCAGAAATGCTTTAATCTGGATTCCTGAACTGAGAAAAGGATAGCGTAATTAGTATCTTCTTACCGAGTTTATGAAAAATATACCCAAGGGTGGGCTTCAAAAATTTTAGCAAAGGGTTTTCTGCCCGGTTGCTGGGTGGGCATGGCCATGGTGGGCATGGCCTAGTCGGCCTCCTGCACCATGGCGGCGGGGGGGGGGCATTTTTGCCCTCCCTGGGCTCTGGAGGTTTTTCTTGAACCTCCGGGAGGGTGAAAATGGCCTCTCTAGGATCCGGGGCCCCTCTGGAGGCCAGAAATGAGCCCATTTCTAGCCTTCCTGAACTTCCGGTAGGCCCGTTTTTTGCCTTCCCTGAGCCTCCACGTGCACCCTGCACTTACCTGCATCTAATATGGGGTGCGTGGGGACTCCTGGGAGGGGAAGGGCGTGGTGCATGGGGTCAGCCAGGGGTGGGATTTGGGGTTCTCTGAACTGCACAGAATCTTAGCTAGAGATTCCCCCAAACCCCTGCGAACCCCCAGCAGCCCACCCCTGAATATACCCCAACACATTAAACTTAAAACTTTGACTTCATTTCATTTCTCTGTGACATGGCATTGGGCTAGCTGAAACTTTGCAAAATGGATTATACCAGAGATTGTAATACTAATAAGGGTTCTGTTGTTTTCTTAACGACTATCTGTCTAATGTGATCATCCCTATTTCAGACATTATTTTGAAGTTTAGTCTTACAATTATTACGGATGTTTGTTTATCACCTTGAAGGGTGGGGAATTATATGAATGCAAATCTTTCCATCTGACCTTGAGTGCAAAATTATCTTTTTTCCAGATCAGCAGTGCAGGAGCGCTGCTCATTTAGTGCAATTAAAATATACAGTAAAATTGTGAGAGATTAGAATTAATAGTGTATATCAGTACCAAGCTGAGAGTTGGATTATGTTTTCAGATTTTCAAAAACATAAAGGATTGGGGAAAATGTCCATTAATATAATGAAATAGACTATAAAACCCCCGTATTGAGTTGAATGTTTAAGCGCAATGGCAGGTGGCTGGCAATTAATCTTGAGATCATACTCCTGAACCTAATTGATAAACTCATCATATTATATGAGTCCATCCAACCTAACAAATTAAATCTCAAAGTCAGCATTAATGAAACATCGGTAGGAAGAAACATTCCATGGATAGAAGCTTTTAACATAGATTTCAATAAGATCTGAATAAGGCAATTATCTATAAAAAAGTCATAACACAATCCTGTTGTGTTGGAAGAAAATTTAAGGTCTATGGTGTTCACACCCATAAAAATAATGAAACAAAATCTAACATTTAATAAAACAAAACCAATGTTACAAAAGTCTATCAAAAGCTCTCAACTAGAATGTTTTCACATAAAAGAGCAAAAAAATATATATATTTGTGGTAAAGCAATAAATATTAATAATTTTCATTCTGTTAACTGTGCTGACAGGATAATGGGGAACCTAAAGAAGCTTCTTGGATGAGAAGTGAAATGTCTTCAAAGAAAAAACACGAAAGTCCAGTTGCCTCCTGAAAAAGCACCTTTGAGACTGTTCTGGAGGGTCAAACAATATTGTATGGGACTCAGGACACGAAGTCTTTACACACTTCCATTTCCTTCTAATGTCAGAAGAATCCTTAATGGAAAGCTGTAATTGGCAGATAAAATATCTGATGAAATGGAGTTTAGTCAATTAACATTTATGACTATACAAATTTGTCCTTGGGATGTTGCAGTATCTCTTACCCTGTTGCAATTTTATGGGAACTGAAAACATTGGGTAATTTCCTTCTATTTATTGCTACTTCATACTTCCTCTCTTCTTGTCCCATGTGTTGACTTCTGCTTGAGGGTTCCTCAGGCCATCTGCCAGTCCTTTTGTACTCTGTAAAATTCTGCCTGCATGGAGGGTGCCATTAAGAACAGAACAACATTTGGCCTATGGTTTACCTGCAGCAAACTATATTTCGTGTGGAGTGGCATAAAATGGTAAATACAGAGTTTTTGTTCTTTAACCTATTTTTCAAACTTCGTTTTTCAGGTCCATTATCAATATCATCGTCACACATTAACCCATTGCAAGTTATGGATCACAGTCTACTAATCCAGTGCAGACTGGTAGATTGAAATGTTTCACCTTGTGAGCCAATGACTAAGACTGAGTGAATGGCCCAAAATTACCCTGTAAGCTTCAGTGCCTAAGGGAGGAAAAGAGCCTGGGCCTCCCCACCCCCAGTATGGCAGTTTAACAACTATACCACACTGCGTCTCATATATATGCATGTTGTGTAAGTATGTGAACACATCCACATAAACAGTTCCCCACAAAGTATACATGTTAAATGTGTGTGTGTGTGTCTGTCTGTCTCCCTCTCCCTCTCTTGTATATCTAAGCATCCTTTTGTAGTTGTAGTCAATCTTTAATAGTTTTGGATAGATACCATTGGTTTAGGGCAGGGATCTGCAACCTTAAACACTCAAAAGAGCCATTTGGACCCATTTCCCACAGAAAAGAAAACACTGGGAGCCACAAAACCCTTCCCGTGCCTGACTATTTCTTGAGTGGTCACAAAACTAGCATACAGTATGTAGTTTAATTAAACAGTCTGTTTTCTTCTGAACTTTTCTTTTCTAGGATTTATCCATGGTTGGTCTACTGAGGGTTGAAAAGCTCAATAAACTGTGTGCTGGCGGATGTCACACATTGGCAGTTGTGACACATATTTTGAGTGACAGGGAGCTGCAGCAGAGGGGTGAAAGAGCCACATGTGGCCCCAGAGCCACAGGTTGCTGACCCCTGGTTTAGGGAAGAGAGTGAGAAACTAACCCAAAATCACTTAGCTGGTTTCTGGGTCTAAGGGAGGATTAGTACTTGGGTCTCTCACTCCTGGTCTAGGACTTTTAACCACCATATATTAATAGTTCATATGATATACATTAGGGATATCAATCCATTTCCAAATGGTTCCAAGTCGTAAAAGACAAGGGAACTTATCTCTTTAGGCTAACAGTCAAAAGATTGTATTTGCTTATCTTTATAAATACATATCTAAAATTTAGTACTTTGTTTTTGTTCATTATCTTAAAGGGATATTTGCCAATTGTTGTTTAGAACAGAACAGAACTTCCTATTTTGTTATCTTTATAATTTAAAGAATTACTGGCAGCAGGAGGCCATGGAGGGAGGTCAAAATCGGCAAAGTGATGGATGGAGTGTCACAATGCAAGTCCTGATTTTTGTATATGTGAGTTAATATCATATGAATATTCAGATGGGCAAGCATGCATTGCAGAGTTCTGTCTGGTCTTTTGTAGATTTTGATCCTCTCCCCAAGGACACTACTAATTATAGATTGGTAATTATATTTCCTATATAAAGAAGAATCCTGTAACAACTATTTGCTAAAACAATTCGGCCAAATTTTTTCCTTCAAAAAAACTGGGAAAAGCAACACTACCATTCTGCACACTCAAAGATAACATAGGATTAAAATACCTAAAATACCACTTTCAGTGGTGGGTTGCCCCTGGTTCAGACCGGTTCGCAAGAACCGGTAGTAAAACCAGTGGGAGGCTCCGTCCCCACTCCGGATGTTGTCATCGGCGATCTGTGCATGTGCAGAAGCAAGGTGCATGTGCGATCCAATTGCGAACTGGTAGTAAAGGTAAGTAGAACCCATCCCTGATCACTTTGCTTTGTATTTCTAATCCTGCCATTCCTGGCTAAATATGGTATTTGAGGGAACTATTATCCTCTTCACTGCAGTATTGCTATTATCCTGATGCTTATTGTAGCATTCTGGAAAAATAATCATCTTTGTTGGGATACCTTTGAATTTTTTGCTATTGGAGGGGAGGCAATTCACTTCCTTTGTTTTGTACTAATCTGTCAATTTCTTTATTTATTAAATATTGCTTCCTTGAAATGATAAAAAAAGCCATTTAGGATTTCTTTTTTCTTTTATAAATACAAAAATTGCACAATGTGACCACCAGTTTTTGCTAGTCACATTCCCTAAAAATGCCACAAGTTGTTCCCCCCCCCCAAACTGTGCTAGTTTCAAAACCTTTCATCAATTAGACACCCAGACTTAAAAGTTGGGTTTTTCTTTTGACTTCAGTATTGTTGTTAATGCAAATCATAACAGTTGGCCAATCTCTGGTCTGGGAAAAACCTAGCATCTTAATCAAAAATGCAGACCCAGAGACAGCAGTGTGTATTGTAACCAAGTTTATAGTCTAGGGACATAGTCAAGTGTAAGAATGCATGAATAAAACAAGACAAAATACAGAAGTAGCAATGCACATGAAATAACCTAGCTAGGAATATATATATATATTTTAAAAACCCAGCAATAATGGGAAATGAATAAACAATTAGAGGAGCGAACTCATTTATTACCCAGTCAGAGAAAAGAAAATTTAAATTATCTTCAACCAAAGTACTTCTGAGATATGTGGGTCAGGCAATACTAGCTCCAAAACCAACAAGATCACTAAGCTAATTTTTCATACTTCTCAACTCTCATAGTCTATTTTTTTAAAAAAAAAGCACAATCTATCCTGAATTTACCTTGTGAATGTTTTGCTAAATTACCGTACTTGCCTTTGTGATTCATTCAAAATAATGAAAAAACGTCCTTCCCAATTTTCACCTAGAGCAGTGTTTCTCAACCCTGGCCATTTTAAGATGTGTGGACTTTATTTCCCAGCATTCCTCAGCCAGCAACACGGCTAGGGAATTTTCAGAGTTGAAATCCACACATCTTAAAGTTGCCAAGGTTGAGAAACACTGATCTAGAGGTATGGAATATTAATTTCACGATGCACATCGATTTCAATGCAAATTGAACTCCTCTTGTACAGGTGAAAAGGGTTTTTTCAGTTGGGCATGGGGTTCTTGGATAAGAGAAAATTGAGTGACGTTCAAGAGTTTGCCAGAAATGTTGGCTTTAGTTGACACAAACGGTATAGAAACTGAGGCTAAATATGTTTCAAGACCTTCAATTGTAGATGCTTCAGATGTGGTGTTCCACAAAGCACTATGAATTATTTGAGGAAGTATATGAACGTCTGTTGAAAGAAAACGTTGTGCAATCTTTTCCAAGTTTCAAGATATTTGCTTGTAGTAAATGGAGAAATAAGAGCTTGAAATGAGATAAGGTTAAGAATTCAAGATATTTTTGTATGAAAACACAAATGAATCAGTTTGCTGATTTAGTTTTATATAGTTTCTCCCCATTATGAAATTGTGGGCCTAATTTGATCTTTAACAAAATGTGTAACCAATAGCTCCCAATATTATGAAGCTAAATGTTGAGGTTAATATTTGACCTAGAAGGCTAAGATACAGTATAAACATTCCTTTTGTTCTAAAAAGTTTAGAACAGATACACCAGGTGCAGATCCATATTATTTAACATTATGTTCAGTTATAAATATACTAACACATGCTTAAAAATCTTTTGGGGAGATTTTTTTTACTTGTAATGTACTGTTAAAGCATGGTAAAAATAATACTCTGAAAACAAATTTTATTGAGCAGATATAAAAGAAATCAGAACACAACAAGTGAAAACCAGACCTGTCAATGCTTAGTCTAACGTGTATTGTTTTAGTATCATTGATGAAATAAACCAAGCATATGTTTGAAACTTTCCCTACCCTCAGTTCTGCTATGGAGAAGGCATAGAATCATAGAGTTGGAAAGGACCATCAATACATTTTTATAAAAATAAATAGAATGAGAAAAATACAACAAGGGTTTACAACATGTAAAAATTGCCTTAAAATTACTAAAATATTAAATGAAACCATTTATTCCACATTTTGCCCTCTGGAAAAAGAAGAGTGATCCTGTGATCCGTCAATTGTGGAATATATATATTCAGAAGCCAAAAATCAAATTTGCAAAAAAATTTGTTGCAGTCGTGGCTGGAAAAAAAAAACGGGGGAAAAGACTGGTAAGCCCTACGGCAGAGGATCACTAGTATTGACAGTACAGATTGTATTTGAGGCAGTAGATGGTGCACTGCCATATGATCTATCTATATTTGTAAAATATACTCCCTTTCTATATGTATTTTAATTTGGTCTCCGACCGCAATAAAAGCTTACTTACTTACTATATTCAGAAGCCAAAAATCAAATTTGCCTTCTTTGCAACCATATTGTGCTGCAATCAATTTGCAATCAACAACTGTTCCAAAATTATGATTGTAAGTAATGTTACTTAAACCAGGTATTTAGCATCCTGTAGCTGTGTATTTAATTTCTGTTCTCTAACTGAATAATTTTGCACTCCTCTATGTTAAACTTCATTTGTTTACTTTCAGTCCTTTCATCCAGATTGTCATGATTTTTATTTCTGTCTTATGTAGTAGTATTATTGTCCTATCTCATCCACTTCTGTCTACACATTTACAAAATATTCCCTCCACTTATTAATCCAAAAAGTAATAAAAATATTGTAGAGATCCTCAGAGAAACCCTTGTGTGATACCCACTCAAACATCACCAACATGATGAGGAACCACTGACAAACACTCTTTAAGAAAGATTTTTCAGCCACCATAATTGGTGTACTACTGACCCTATCTTAACTAACTTCTTAAACAGCATTTATGAGATATTATGTTGCTGAATTCAAGTTATATGCTCATAGTATTCCCACTGTCTATTAGATGCTTAAAGATTATCTATTTATACTCTGTTCTAGGATCTTCCAGTATTGATGTCAAGTCAAATCTTTGGTTTGCTGAAACGTTCTTTTTCTCATTTTTGAAGTCAGCAACATTTACTATGAAGACATAATTTAGTCAGGAGCTGTCATTTAACCATGTTTGTCTACCATTCTCAATCAAACAGTAACGTATTGATCATTACTGTGTGCTTGTTTTTACTGGGGAAAACATTTGTACATTTGTAATATGGTTGTTTCAACTGTAAGGGCAAGTCCCCATAGTTGCATCGCTGGAATTTCCTTCCATGCCAAAGCCAGTAGGATAGAAAGCCATTCTAAACCTTGCTGCCCTCACAACAGGGCATGTACCTGGAACAGATCTGCATTGTGCTGCTCTTTATAGCTTTAGTACCAAATTTGCAGATGATACTAAGCCAGCAGGAATAGCTAATACCCTAGAGGATAGGCTCAAGATCCAGATGGATCTTGACAGACTTGAACACGGGGCCCAATCTAACAAAATGAAATTCAATTACACTTAGGCAAGAAAAACCAAAAGTACACATATAGACTGGGTGAAACCAGGCTTAATAGCAGTAACTGTGAGAGGGATCTTGGAGTCTTAGTGGACAACCAGTTAAATATGAGCCAGCAGTGTGCAGTGGCAGCCAAAAAAGCCAATGCAATGTTAAACTGCATTAACAGAGGGATACAATCAAGATCAAGTGAGGTACTAATACCACTCTATAAAGCCTTAGTAAGACCGCACCTAGAATACTGCATCCAGTTTTAGTGACCACACTATAAAAAAGATGTTGAGTCTCTAGAAAAAGTGCAGAGAAGAGCAACCAGGATGATTAGGGGACTGGAGGCTAAAACATATGCTCAATGGTTATACTTGGCATGGCTGAAGCGAAGGACCAGGGAAGACATGATAGCAGTGTTTCAAGTTTTGAGGGGCTGCCACAGAGAGGAAGGGGTCAAGCTATTTTCCAAAGCACATGAAGGCCAGACAAGGAATAATGGATGGAAACTGATCAAGGAGAGAACCTAGAAATAAGGAGAAATTTTCTGACAATTAGAACAATCAACCAATGGAATAGCTTGCCTTCGGAAGTTGTGGGAGCTTCACCACTGGAGGCTTTCAAGAAGAGATTGGACTGCCATTTGTCAGAAATGGTGTAGAATCTCCTGCTTGGGCAGAGAGTTGGACTAGATGACCTACAAGGTCTCTTTCAACTGTTAATCTAATCAAAACATGCTATTCCCAGGACTCAGAAAGGCTATAAAAGCCATAACCCAATTAGCAGAGCAAACCAGCTGATTATAAATTATCAAAAATCTAAAGTGCTGGGGTTTTCAAGGAAAGCAAAGCAATTTAGTTGGATAATAAATCGAAAAAAACCTGAGGTGCTCATTTTAAATATCTGGGGAAAGTTTTCCATTCGCAGGGGACTTGGAAAGCCCATGAGGAATATGTGGCTTCGAAGTCCTCCACAGCTATTAAAAATTGTCTTACTCCAAAGAATTAATGGAATGGAATTAATACCAGCAGCCTTAAAACTGACCAAGGCCAAAACCCTTCTCCAAATTTGATTTGGAGCCCAAATAATTATTTACATTTTATAAAAAGTGAACTTGTGCAAGCAAAATTTTAGGGTCCTGTCATGCAATGTGGGAATGGCCTTGGAGACACAATCAGAAGAGAAAACTAAGCCCACAGAAGGAATGGGAGGGTGACAAATGTCCTAGAATGGACCCTCCCTCATTTCTTGGACTGTAAAAGTGATGGGAAAACAGATGTACTTTTAGACTTGCAAAATTCTGTTGATGTAACTTCACAGTAAAGATGGAATTAATTCTCCTGGGTGTGCTTCTTGTCTAAGCTGACAGGTCTTAACATGTAGCCCCAAGGAGTGCAGCCCTCAGGCTTGAGATGGGAATGCCCAAATTAGAAGCAAGGGCACGGAATTTAGTCTTGATAGACTGGAAGCTGATTACTCTCTTCGTTATTAGTTGGTTATGCAAATATTTTTTGATGACTACCCATCAACATGGTTATCAGCAGTGAACCAGAAACAGAGGTACTCTGGGCTTGTCATGGATTTGTTCTTAGCTTCTATTTTTGATCAGGTAAGAAAGACAGTTCTCCAAAGACTGAATGGTATCAGGTGTCAAAATGAAGTTAGATAAGGTAGCACCTTCTCCTAGGATATAAGAATTCATACACACACACAGAGAGAGAGAGGGGGGGGGGGCAAAAAAGTATTCAGTCAGCCACCAATTGTGCAAGTTCTCCCACTTAAAAAGATGAGAGAGGCCTGTAATTAACATCATAGGTAGACCTCAACTATGAGAGACAAAATGAAAAAACAAATCCAGACAATCACATTGTCTGATTTGGAAAGAATTTATTTGCAAATTATAGTTTTTTTTCAGAACTAGACATAGTATCTATTACTACATGCTGATTCCAGGGTGGCAAGGTTTAGGGCTCTCTCCCGATGCCCGCCTATATTGGCCTACCCTGATACAACTTCTGCATAGCCAGAGTGGGATGGAAAATGAAATGCCAAGTTTCCTTCAGTTGTCCCAGGTTTCTTTTCAAATTAACTAATCTACTAATTCCCAAATCAAAGTACAAGCATAAATACTGTCTCTTCCTACTGAATGATATAGTTAGATAATTGGATGGATGGATGGATGGATGGATGGATGGGAGACAGACAAAGCTAAATAGATATATTGCCTATAATGGACATAGTATTTGGGTAGGATCTACAGCAATTAAAACAGAATAGTTGAATGATCCTGTGATGAGTGAATTTGTGAACAGACAGACAGACAGAGTGGAACCCCCAGTAGCAGTGGCATTGTGTTCAGACTGCACAATGAACAAAAAAGGAAACTGCAGAGGAAGCACAATACCTTACACTTTCTGTTGTGTGGAGAAATGGGGCAAGATGGTTAGTTTTAGAAATGTGTGGTGTTTGCATAAAGAAGCTGTCTGCTTTAGTCTACATGCAACTGCTATTAATGCTATTGGTGACCTGTTTAAAATTGAAAGTGAAAGTAGATGTAGTCCAGAGTTGCAGGAGGGAAGGGCTCTTTCTAAGGGAGGAAAGTGACAAAGCAGCTTGGAATTTTTGGTCTGCAGGAAGAGCAAAGATGATAGTTCACAGAGTATATCTAACAGTTATGCAGATAAGTGCTTTAGTCTGAAAAGATTTCTGTCTATAGGCGAGCAGCAGTAAAGAAATTACTCTTAAGTAACTCCTCATGTCATTCTTGGTTGTTTGGCCTGACATCAAAGGAGCTTGGGATCTGGTCTCCACAGCCAAAAGAGGACGAAGGGACGGGCGGGAAATGTCCAGGATCAGAGAGAAAGGGACAATTCACAGAACCAACTGTAGCCACATTATTGACACGGAACGCATCCTTTCAAGTCATTTTTTTCCAATTACTGTACCTGCAGGGAGAATTTTAAGGCATGACAATAGGGAAAATTCCTGTCAGATGCACAAGAAACTGTCTTTGAACTGCTCAATATGGATTGCCTTTGAAACCCAGGTGGAGGCCTGGAATCAGTGGGTGGGTCATGCGTGCAGTGGCTAAGTGGAGTTTGTCTGAGTGCAGGTTGAGCAAATTCATCTTTCTCAAGCAATTTAATCGTTTTATTGGAGAAAAATCTGTGCCTGTGAATGGTTGCAGTGTTATCAAGAGCCAATTATAATCAGTTTGAAAGGAATCGAAGGCACAGAGGCACTCGCCATGAACCTTCTGTCAGGTTTTTTACACAAAGTAACACCTGTCTATTTCTTTTTAAAGCTTGTGTTTGAAATCTGGAAAGAAAAAACCTGTATGAGTAACACACACACACACACACACACACACACACACACACACACACAGAGAAATTCTGAAAAATAATTGAAATAGACAAAACAAAATACAATAAAAAGGCTTCTTGAATTAACCTTTGTTTTTGGTTTATGCCAAAATGTTCCACTGTATAGACATTATCAGTCTCCACCTCAGATATTTTTCAAATAAAGCCATTGGCTTTGATCTTAAAATATCTAGAAGAATTATTCCATCCACAGGATTCCACTGGCAAAAGAATGGGATAATTTTAGATTTCTCCCTTTACCCTAAAATATGTCTAGTGCAATTGCAGAAGATTTTGGACAGTGAAGACAGTACAACCTTGGCAGAAATAGTATTTCTGTTAATAAGTTTATCCAACAGAGAGGATTCCTTTGCACTTGAAGCTAATGAATTTTAAGAGTTAGAGATATCAACTTCCTGGTTTCTAAAATAGGAAGACTGTCTTCAGAGAGACAGTCTCTGTCTTTGTGTATCCAATATTAACTCAGTGTAAATAAATTAAGAATTTGCATCACTAAGAGATGCGGCCATAAAGCATGATATCATGTGACCCATCACTTGGCAATGGCAATCTTGGCACTACTTGCTGTCATTGTTAACCAAAACCCACTGGTTGTTAAGAGAGGATCCACCCCGATTTAAGCCATTCTCATCTTGGTCCCTGCCAGTCTTGAACTTCCATAAGGAAAGTCACTGGCTTCTCTTCAACTCTTCACCTCTCTGCCCCTTTGGCCACTTTGCTTCTGCCAGCCTTGCTGCCCTGCACAGTGGTCACCGAGTGAATGTTCATAACTTGAGGACTACCTATAAACATTTCCTCAGAATATAGTGAAAGAACTTCCTGAAAAGATCAACCTTGTTTTAGCACCATCATCTTACATGTGTAGAGCAACTTGTACAGGTAAGTCCTTGACATTCCATCACAATTGGGACCAGAATTTCTGTTGTAAGTTGTGGTTGAAAGTCAAATTGGACCTGTTTTTACAACAGTATTTACAATGGTAATTAACGGCAATTAAGCAAACCCACCCTTTTCAATGGGTGATTTTTGCTGGATATCAGGAAAAAAAAGCTCGCAAATTGTAATCACATGCCCACAGGATACTGCAACCAGTCACAAATGCAAGCTGGTTGCCAAGTATCCAAATTGCAATCATGTGACCACAGAGGTGGTGCGATGGTCACAAATGCGAGTACAGATCATAAGTCACTTTTTTCCTCCCGAGGCTGGCATAATTTTGAACCATTGTTAAAAGTGGTAAATTGAGAATTACCTGTGTTCAGAAGTTGAACTACAGTAGTAAAAGTCATATAAATACTGGGTGTGACCTTTTTGCAAGTTGGAGGGCTCTTTGGTATCCATAAAGCCTTTGATTCAAGAGTTCTGCTTGGGAATCACAGGAAACCCATATTTCTGGTTTATTGGTGATAACCATGTTGATGAGTAGTCATCCAAAAATATCTGATAAATATCCAACTGTTATTTCCAGCATTCATTTCCAAAATGATATGCAGAATGCTGTGTATCATTGTGTAATGTAAAAATTATGGTTGATCAAATCAAAGACTCTCCTAACCCAACGTATTATCTTTTCCAGTTCCTTCTGTATCCAGAATATAAAGAAAATAGCTCCAATAGGCTTTATGAACCCCCTTGGGCAGGTTCAATGCAATTATCTGTAATACAAGTAATCCTCATTTAACTGCTTCTTTAAGCATCTGTTCAGTTATGACAGAGATAAAAAAGTAATTTTATGAACAATCCTCATATTCGTAAATCTGTAAAATAAAGCAGAGTTGCAGTTTCACTTAGTAACCACTTCGCTTAATGACCGTGTTGTCAGTCCCAGTTGTGGCTGCTAAACAAGAACTAGTTTTATGCAAATAAAACTCCATTGACTTTTGCAACTTGTTCCAACTGAATGGACTATACATATTTTTCATTTTAAAACCATTACATTTATTGAAAAAAAAAGTTTCTATAGTTAAGGAATACAGGTAGTCCTCGACATACAACAGTCCTCGACATACAACATAACAATCATTTAGTGATTGTTCAAAGTTACAACGGCACTGAAAAAAGTGGTTTATGACCATTTTTCACACTTACGACCTTTGTAGCATCCCCATGATCATGTGATCAAAATTCAGATGCTTGGCAATTGGTTCATACTTATGATCGTTGCTGTGTCCCAAGTTCATGTGATTGCTTTTTGCAACTTATGGAAAAGCAAAACCAATGGGGAAGCCAGATTCACTTAACAACTGTATTACTAGCTTTTCAACTGCAGTGATTCACTTAATAACAAAATGGGACAAAACTCACTTAATGAATGTCTCACTTAACAACAGAAATGTTGGGCTCAATTGTGGTCATAAGTTGAGCACTACCTGTAGTTTTGTTCTTTCCCTGTTTCAGTCAGCATGCTATAGATAGTCCTCGAGTTATATCTACCGTGTTTCCCTGAAAATAAGACATATCCCAAAAGTAAGCCCTAGCCTGATTTTTACACGTGCGCCCAATATAAACCCTACCCCAAAATAAGCCCTACTTAAGAGCAACACCTGGTTTCATGGGGTGGGGCGAGGCGCACAGGTAAAAAGCGAGGGGGGATGGGGGTTGAGCTGCTTACCTTTAGACAGTTGCAGTCAGGCCTCACACACTCAAACACCTGCCTCGCCAGCCCACTTCTTCTGCAGCCACTCGCGTGAGTCACCCCTGGCCTCCATTTCACCATCAGAGGCCTTTCCGGAAGCAGCCGCAGAAGAAGTAGGCCAGCAGCGGGCTCCTACTGGGTGAGGTTGTCAGTGCCACCGCCACGAGGTGCGTCAGTGGACTCCCTCCCAAAATAAGACCTGTTGCCTTTTTTGGTGGCAAAAAATATATAAGACCAGATCTTGTTTTTGGGTAAACATGGTATTTCCAAAAAATGGAATTATAACCAGTCTTCAAAGTTCCAGCCATCACAGCACACCTGAAGTCATGTGAACAAAATTTGGGCTGTTTCACCTCTGCTGACTTCCCATATTCCTTCACCTGCATTGACATGCAAATAAGCCCTTAGCTGAGGAGCTGTTAGGAATCACCACCAGGAATCCCGGCCATGCCTGAAGAAATATCCCCATAGAAATATCCCCACCTTGCTGCCCAATAGAATGATAGCCTTCGCCGGTAGTGATGCTTGTCACAGAGGACTTCCGGCCTTGGTTACCACCCTTCCTAGAAGGGCACTAGTATCCAGCTGCCTGACTGGCCATACTCCTTCGCACCTGCCCATTGCCTCTGCCTGCCTGCACTCCCTGGCGCTCTCCCTTCAGCCCACTTGACTGGAACTCCCACCTTTTTCCACAAGGGGTTACATGAAGCCCTCACTTAATGATCTGAACAGTCCTAAGGTTACAATGGCATCCTGGACAGCCAGGATTGCTGTCGTTAAGCAATGCAGTTTTGTGACATCACAACTGATGACTGCATCATTAGTAATGGAAATTCTGGTTCCAACTGCCATCATAACTGGAAGTCACTACCTGTATTTTTTCATTTTTTGTTAAACTGTTTTCTAAAAGCAATAAAGCAGATTTACAAACTGGCTGGTAAATTCAAAATGTTTCTATCATTAAGTCATGGCATCTTGAAATATCCAATGTGCAAGAATTATTAATATGCAAGAACCTGGTTCTAGATTTGATCTCTTTGCATTGAATCACACAATTTCCAGGCATACATCATTAGCCCATATTCCCCAGTTGTAAACTGATATATTTTATGAACCGTGGTGGTGCAGTGATTAGAATGCAGTACTGCAGCTACTTCTGCTGACTGCTGGCTGACTGCAATTTGGCAGTTTGAACCTCA
Source organism: Ptyas mucosa (assembly GCA_012654045.1). NCBI lineage: Eukaryota > Metazoa > Chordata > Lepidosauria > Squamata > Colubridae > Ptyas > Ptyas mucosa. The sequence goes on along the minus strand of WNWU01000006.1, from coordinate 9,608,401 downwards.
TCAGGTTCAAGGTTGACTCAGCCTTCCATCCTTCCGAGGTCGATAAAATGAGGACCCAGATTGTTGGGGGCAATATGCTGACACTGTAAACTGCCTACAGTGCGCTATAAAGCACTGTGAAACAGTATATAAGTCTAAGTGCTATTGCTATTTTGCATTCTACCCAAAAATCTGTTGTTTTCAATGGAATACGGTATGATTTAATTTGAAAATGTGTAAAAAGTCTATGAAGCAAATAGTAACATATTATGAAGAAATTTATCTACAAAAGTGAGACAGTACTTGTAACTATCTTTGTACATTATTTTTTAAATCTTGAATTTATTATGACATAATAGATATCACAAGGCACCCAAATGATTACCAACGCTTTCATATATATGAAGTATAGTATTTGAAAGCCACAATAACTTTTGCAATAATAAAGTTATTCAATAAATTGTTTTTTTTCATTATTCAAGTAGAGTTTATACATCACAAAGTGATAATTCGTACCTATTACAGGTAAATGGTGTTTTATCTTTCCATTTGAAAATTTTTACAAAATTATGACTTTTTACAGAAGATGAAAAGTATTTGTAAAAATATCCAGCACTCAACAAAAATATGAATGTTTTCTTTTTTTAAAAGAAAATCATTAGAACAGCATTCTCTTTGATTTGTCAAGTAATTTCACCAGCTGAGTTCTATAAGGCAAGCTGGTTTCGTAAAGGATTGGCATTTCATCTAACTGATTAAATACTGGAAACTGAAAAAGAATCTGTATATTTTTAAGTTTCAAAAGAACTGAAACATTTAAAGATTCAGAAGAGGTACTGAAACATGATTCCATAAGGACTTTCCAAGTGATTGTCTCTTCGCTGAGTTTTCATGACATCTCACGCTATTAAAAAAGTGGGAAAATATAGCATTAGTGTTCTTATAACACAGCATACATTTCTTTGATAGGATATGTTAATCTATTAAACTTGTTACTATGATTAACTGATTCCAAACATGCAATCATGTACCATCCTACTCAGTATTTTAGTCCATTTTAGTTTTTTAGAACTATGGATTATGAAAATGGAAGACACTTTTTGCTCATATGAGTTGACCTGCACCATATGGATTAACATATTTGGCATGGTTATTTAGCACTGTAATGAGCAATTATTTCTGTTTATTTTTATTTAATTATAAAATTATTTTGTAATAAGATTCTCATCAAGTTAAAGATATTGTTTACGAGTTGTCTAAAATGGAGCTGGGGAGGAGTGGCCTTCAGCTAGGCTTGAATTTAGGGGAGAGCCTCACTCTGGTTCAATATATTAGCATGTTTCTCTGTTAGCACAGGATGAAGTTAATTTACAATTATGTACCTGTTGTCTAAGAACAACCACATTCTCCATCTTCTTGGGAAACATTATGAACTGCAATGAGACTTTCACATTGTTCGCTTTCTTCAGATGTTCTATAAAATGTTACAGACTTGTGAGGCTTTTAAAATTTATCCATATTATTATGTTACAAAGAACATAACTATAGCAATGGGATAAATATTACTTTACATCGCCTGTAAGAAATTGTTAAGGACAAACAATACTGAACTTAAACTTCCGTAGCAACTGGAGTAACATTGACTTTTAGTTATTCAAGCAGGTTCTTTTGAACAACTAAAATCAGAACTCTCCAGAATGATGTCAAGAAAAGAATGTTTCTTATAATAACACAAAAAATTACTACTGAAAATAAATTATAATAATAGGAGATTCAATGTTCAAATATTTAGGTCAAAATAGAAGGAAAGCATATCATTCAGACAATTAAAATCAGATCCTGCAAAGATCTCTACAAATTTAATTTTGAAATTATTTGTGGTAAAAATTAAGACGTAGTAAAGACATAGTTGAAAAATTAAGAGAAAAAAGATGAAGTGGATAGGAAAGAAGCAAATAAATCATCCTACCTCTGAATACGATGTTTTCGGCAGATAAATACAAAAACTCTTCTAATTCCCACCATTACTGGATCCCAGTTGTTGTAGTGACATAAAAGTGTTGCAATGAAAAAGGAAAAAAATACAGGGATTGCCCCTGCAAAAAATAACCAAGAAAACTGGACCTGAAATTAAAAGATCAATTTGATATTTTATCAAGAGTAAAAGTAGGTTAATGGAAAGACAAATATCCCATAAGTTTGGATCAGGAAAGAGGCATTTGGAGGGCAGTAAGGAGCTGTAGAAAAGGAAAAGGGAATATGAGAGGAACATTTAGCCAGAATCTTAAGTAAATCTTGGTTACAGTAATGTCTACCCAATCTGTACTTTTAAGCTCCATGAAATCAACCTTGGCTATGGTTGATGCTTGTTAGTCACATGCTTCCCACTCCTCATGCCCCATTGTGTGTTCATGTTGAATTCACCAAATAATGTTTTTTCTCTGCTTTTTGCAGTTGTATCAGAAGAGGTGAAAGAAAGCATAGAATCATAGGTAGAAACATATGGTTCTCTGGGGTGTTTCTCTAAACATGATGAAATATGGTGTTCATTCAAATGAAATCAGATGCAGAAAAGGATGAGGCTGCTTTCCACAAAGGGGGTCACACTTCTTTGATGGTTCTTCTAAATTAGTTACAAATTTCAAGTTCCTGAAGGAGCTAAACAGATCTTTACAGCTAGAAATGTTTGATCTGTTTTGGCAACGGATGAACTTTACAGCTTGGATGAGAAAGGAAAGTGGTAGAAGAGAATAAAGCTCACAAAATAAAATAATTTCATATTTGGGATGAAAAACATTTCAGGAATGGACATCAGATAAAGTGTGAATCCTTTAATTTAAGAGGCAGAACTGTGTGAGTAACATAGACATCAACCAAGGCTACAGCTGACAGTTAAAACTGACAGTTGCATTAAATGCTAATTTCACACTATCTATGAAATATCTCACTTTAGAGTGAAAGTGTCACAGTGAGGACAAATTTTACCAACGTTAGAAATAAATATGGAGAACAGATGATATTTCTACTGTTGCTAATAAGATATTTCAGTGATCCAGTTACTGAGGCTTTGCTTCTTTTGTTTTCCTAGAACAATGATGCAGAAATTTTCTTTTTAAAAACATATTCCTATCTAATCATAACTTTTATATGAAAAGAACAATCTAAATTCAGTAAAATCCCCCCCTACTCTATAAGTATATTTTAAATTTATGTTCATGATGTAACAATTACTGGATTAAATGAAACCTAACCGGGTGACTTTGGGCCAGTCACTCACTCTCAGCCCAAACCACCTCACAGGGTTGTTGTGGGGAAAATAGGAGGAGGAAGATGTGTTCGCTACCTTGAGTTATTTATATAAATAATAGGAAGGATAAAAATAAAGTAAATAGTTAATAAATGAATGAATGGCAGGTTCACATTAGCACACAATTGACTGCAGCTACTATTACATCCTGCCTTATTCTGATTCATGAAGCAAAACACCACAAGGGGGAGATAACACTCTATTTAGAAAAGTATTTCACTTGGGGAACTTACAATGAACCCCATGGACATCTACTTGAGGCTTTCTGAAAACAGCGGGTTTGTGTTGCAGTGCTTTTGTTGCTTGCAAACAAACACCTGTGCTTTATGAACAGAGCGCCAGTTTGGTGTAGTGGTTAATATGCCAGTCTGGAAAACGGGAGACTGTGAGTTCTAGGCCTCTTTTAAGTATGAAAACTGACTGGGTCACTTTGAGTCAGTCACTCACTCATAACCCAAATCACTTTATGGGGCTGTTGTGGGGAAAATAGGAGGCAGGATTATTAAATATGTTCACTGCCTCAAATTATATATGAAAAGATGGGATAAAATAATAACAAGAACAACAACAGCAGCATTAAAAGCTATTGATGGGCAAGCAAATCCTATTATCTACAATTAAATACATTTATTTTTGCAACAGCATTAGAACTCCTTTTTTGTTCATGAAGATTCCACCAGGAATTTTTAAGATTTTCTTAAATTTAAAATATGAGAAGGTGAACTTGATTTAAAGTTTTAAAAATTTGAATTTTAAAAGTTTCTGTTGGAATTTTCTGTAATATTTACCACTGCCTTCAATTTACATTACCTTTTTCATGCATATGTCAGCAATTATGGACAGAGGTATTGTAAGGCTCAGGGCAAGTGTTCCTATCAGTGATGAGGTAAGAAAGCAGCCCCTGGAAAAATGTTAAAATACAAAGATTTGAGTTTTTAAAAAAATTAGAGGCACAGAAACAAATTTCACAAGTGTATACCACAGTTTTGAAGAATTTGTAGGTACCGGTACTTTGGCCTAGTTATATTGATTAAACCAAGTTATTTAGGAAACTCATAACTTCCCTCTTAATTTATTGATCAGATCTTTCTAGTCCTGCCATGTATTTCTTTTATACACCTTTATTTGTGTATCACGTATGCTAATTTGCATACACACATATATATATCTCATATATCAGAGCTTAATGTAACCTGTCAAAGAAGTCAAAGGATAACTACCTCCTCCACTAAGCCTCAAGATTTTCAGATGCAGTTAATGAAGTCTAATGTTAGACAGCTAGAATAACTGATTCCAAAAAGTATACTTGCTTATGTGTAACTGCTGCTAACATACACTGCCATGTTTCAATAGAGGACCTCCTCATTTAGGAACCACAATTGAGACCAGCAACTTAGTTGTTAAGTAAAGTGGTTGCTAAGTGAAACTGCAACTGTGCTTATGACCTTATTTCAGCCTTCCTTTGATTTACAGATCTGCAAGGGTCATAAATGAGAGGACCGGCCACAAAATTATTTTTTTTCAAACCATGAGTGGTTGCTAAATGAGGCAGTTGTTAAACAAGAACTCTGTCTGTCTGTCTGTCTGTCCGTCTCTCTCTCTCTCTCTCTCCCTCCCTCCCTGCCCCACCTCTCTCACTCATTTGGCTCTGAAAAATGTCTTTAGACTCAGTCTAAAGTATTATGCCAAAGATATATTGCTCTTGTCTTTATAGCAATTCATATATGAAGATTTTCACCATTCACTGATTAAAGGAAAGACTAAGTCATCTACATGCACAGATAGCAACACTTACACAGCCTTATCCTTCAAACATGAAAATCCATAATTTGATTTTAAGGAATCAATTCAAACTAATTAGAAAATGTTTGTAAGATATGTCTAGACATAATGGTTCTGATTAAAAACCATGCACATGCAGATAGAACTTTGCTCTTTCAATTATAGATAAAGTTCTCCTCTTCTATTGCCATTCATCTATAGCCAGTTATTTTCTCCAAACAAAGAATTGGTAAGAAAGTTGCATCTGCTATTAAGATGATGTAATTTGGCTTCATTTGTGATATCCCTATAGCCTTAGATTTGTTGGAAAATGCACAAATTTCATAATCGTACACTAGCATTCTAGGGTCAATCCCAAACAATCACCTGAAATTAATATCCACTATGTCTAGACAAGCAGCATGTCATATCATGTCACATTTTGTGATGGCTACTAAAACCATTACAATACACACTGTGTTAAGCAGTACATTAATATAATTTGATGTGTGAACTCAGGCTTAATGGCTTGTTAACCAAATTATGGCCATAATTTGTGGGTCCAACTCTAAAAGCTTTTAAAAATATGTACGTACCATGGTACGTAAAACCACATTCTAGCTTTTAATATTTAATAAGTAACGTTGGTCTGGGGGGGATGACAACAGAGGACGAAGGGAGTGATGCTTTTCAATGCATGGTATTGTGTCATAATCAATACTTGGTAAAGATAGCAGTTTCCAAAACATACATTATGGAAAAGCAATTTCATTTGGTCCTAAAGTATATAGACTGTTGTTAAGAAACCTAATAATCAAAGCAACAAACATACCACAACCAGAGGAATTCAGACAGAACAGTTCCAACAAGGCCATTAATGACTATGCACATTAGAGTTAATTTATTGGGAAATTCAAAGACCTCAAATCCAGTATAATGAAGTAGGAAGAAGCCTGGCCAAAGCAACAGCAAGTTAAACAAGCCAACAAAACCTGCAGGAACAGAATAAACAAACAGATCACATAACAAAGAGTTAGTCTTACGTCGCAAAGTGTACTTTGCAGAACTTAAATGATCAAGTTTAAGATTCAGTCATAAGTTGAAAAACGGTGTTTTAAAATTTGTTCTTACCAAAAAACATTGGAATATCGAGCTTATCTTCTCTGTCAACTTTTCGTTTTATCATAACTATATAGATTGCATACAGCATAGCTCCCATCACAGACCACAGAGACCCTGTAAATAAGAAAGCAAGGTATTGCCACTGGATTAATTAAATGTAATCTTTTTGTTTAACAGACTATTAAAGGTGTTCTATTTTTATTCAAATAAATAATTTACACAAAATTAGAAAATTGGTAGGATCCTGCAAATTATTTCACTTTAAAAAACAACAACTGATTCCTTCAAAATGAATACTTTTCTATAATACATTTATTTATTCGGAGGCATTTTTGCTTCTTACTCCTCATAATGGCATACAAATATTACTACAGATTCAGCTATTAAAACGGACTTAATACCCTTTATGTATTTTTATCACGTTTTGAATAAAAAATATAAAGCAATATTCATCAATCACTTCAATTTATTGTGAAGAATTAAAAAAAAATACCTATTGTATCTCTTCCTGCGGATTTCTCAGATCCAGACAAATTCACCATAACAACACCTCCAATGCTATTTTAAAAATAAAGCATCATATTCCAGTTAATTTAATCAAACAGTTTGTATGGAAAGAGTTAACAATAAAGAGTGTTTAAAAAGCTAAAGGTAAAAGTTCCCCTCACACATATGTGCTAGTCGTTCCCGACTCTAGGGGGCGGTGCTCATCTCCATTTCAAAGCCGAAGAGCCAGTGCTGTCCGAAGACATCTCCATGGTCATGTGGCCGGCATGAATAAACGCTAAAGGCACACGGAACACTGTTACCTTCCCACCAAAGGTGCTCCGTATTTTTCTACTTGCATTTTTTACATGCTTTCGAACTGCTAGGTTGGCATAATCTGGGACAAGTAACAGGAGCTCACCCCCTTACATGGCACTAGGGATTCAAACCGCTGAACTGCCGACCTTTTGATCAACAAGCTTAGCGACTTAGCCACTGAGCCACTGTGTCCCTAAAAATTATAAAATTTTTAAAAATTGTAAAATTGTAAAGAGTGTTTACAATTGCCTTAATACCACATTTTGTTGTATTTCAATTTTAAAGGAAAAAAAAAACATTTCTTTGCAAGTATAATGACCTGAAGAATTAGAAAGAAATGATTATAGATTAGCAGAAGCCATTCCCAAGCGCATCACGTCAAAACAAGAAAAAGAAAAATGGGGTGGGTGGGTGTTGGAATCAATATTTCCCTATAAATAACTAACTAGGCTTGGGAATAGTCACTTCTCAGGGGGTGAATTCATACACCATTTGAAACTAATTATGGCTTATTTGAATAGACCATTAATCCATATACCATAAGTGATAAGCCATGGTTTACAAACCAAAACGACTATAAATTTAAGAGTTGAAGCCTGAGCTTGGTTGCTTTCGTTCTACTTCCATGTGCCACAGAGAACATGGCACTAGTATTTATATTGGGACAGATTTCTTTACCTGCTTTTGGGAGGAAATAAAGTAGAAAATAGAAACCTTACAGAAGCACAATGGGTGCACCTCATTAGTAAGGCTATCACTTTTTTCCCATAGCTGATCTATAGGAGAGGTCACGCACACACAAAGCAAGCTGTGCAAACTTTTGAAGAAGTGTCTCCCTTCCATGAAGGTCCAAAGACCACAGTCCCAACTGGGACCTGCTTTGCAAATGAACGTGACCCTCTCCCTTCTAAAAGCCAAGTTAAAAAAAAAACCCTACCATATTGCTTCCCTCTGCTCTGCTTTATGGATTTGCCTCACTACAGTATTTGCAGAGGTGACTCCTCCAGCTTTGAGCAGCCTTTGCAAAGCTGTAAGAGTCATACTGCAAAGAGGAAAACACCCGGGTCACACAAAGAGCCTCACCGAAGCAAATTGCATTTTGCTTCCATGAAGAGAATCACATCATCCGCATGGCAGGAAGCTCTTCATGGAACTTAATCTACAATAAAATATAACAAACATATCTTTTCCCTCACCACTTCTGATAGGCACCCATCAGGAGGTTTAGTGCAAATATGGGTGAAACAGAGGAAGGTGGAACATTCACGGTTGTGAAGTTTCAAATTCCTGTGTGATTTCAACTCCTTTGATTTGCTAGAGATTACTGTCCACAATGAATGAATGCCTGGGATAATTTGTGGGAGGGGATAACATTGAACTATGTGAAATTGTGAATGTATATGCTGCACAAACAAGCCTAGGATTATGCACTCTTCTCTTCTACATTCCTCTTCTGGTGAGATCACATCACGTTTGCTCCCTGCTTCTGGATTCACACCTCATTTTAAATCAATCCAATGATTTAACAAAGCTGAATTGTGGAAAGTAGATCAATGTCTTACAGGTAGCACCAGACGTATGGCCACAACTGAGCCCAAAATTTCCACTGCTAAGCAAGGCAGTTGTTAAGTGAGCTTTGCCCCATTTTACAACCTTCTTTACAACAGTTGTTAAGCGAATCGCTGCAGTTGGTAATTGAATCATGCAGTTATTAAGCGAACCTGGCTTCTCCCATTGACTCTGCTTGTCAGAAGCCAGTTGGGAAGGTTACAAAGGATGATCACATAACCCTGGGATGCTGAAATCATCGTAAATGCATGCTGGATGCCAAGTGCCCAAATTTTGTTCACGTGAGCATTGAGGATGCTGCAACAATTGTATGTGTGAAAATCAGTCATAAGTCACTATTTCAGTGCCACGGTAACTTCGAACAATCACTAAATGAATGGTTGTAAGTAAGGACTAGCTATAGAGTTTAACATTGTTGAAATTAAGTCACTGTTGCTTGTCCAACAAGACACAGTTTTTCATGTTAAACCAAAATTGAAAAGCAAGATGTGAGATCCTAGCCATTATAGCTTGCTTAAAACAAACCATGATAAGAGTGATATGCATGACTATGATACTGAACACTTCCAACTAGCAAAAATTCACATAGGTATCCAAATCATGGCCTTGTTTGCACATAACATCAAGCTATATTGTGATTTACTATTGTGATAGTCCTTGCTTATTGTCTGCTCATTCAACAACTGTTCAAATTTATGACGGCACTGAATAAGTTTTACAACAAATCCTTGAAGTTGTGGCCATAACAGTGTCCCCATAGTTACACAATTGAAATTCAGGCACTTACTATAAAATTTGGCATAGATGGTATGAGTGGTTGGAGGATAGGAAAAATGAGGAAGAGAAATAAAGGAGAGAGAAAGAAATGTTAAAATCAAGGGGGAAAATTGGTAAATTACAACATAAATGACTGAAATGTAAAGGTCAAGTAAAATGTAGATGAAATAAAGAAGACAGCAATATGGAACAAGATAAAGCTAAAATCTGTATAAATAGTAAATATTAAGAAAGGATCACTACAAAAGAGCTGTAAAAAGAGTTTATGTATATAAATATTGTGTGTTTGTGTGTTTGTTTTAATGTGTTTGCAATAAAAATTTAAATAAAAAAAAAGAAATTCAGGCACTTGGCAATTGGTGTGCATTTACAACTATCAGTCTCCCATGGTTATGTGATTGCCATTTGTAACCTTCAAAGCCAGCATCTGACAAGCAAAATCAATGGGGAAGCTGGCGGGAAGTCACGGTCATGTGACATCACTCTTAACAACGGTGGGTGACTTGCTTAACAGCCACAATTGGAACTGACATAAATTGGCATGGTTATGTGATCTTTCACTTTACATCCCCATCACTTAGTAATGGAGTTGCTGGTCCCAATTGCGGTCAGTAAGTGAAGATTACTTGTATTTGGTTTTAATTTATGCATTGTATGAATCCAGCCACCATAGTTTATTCCATAAAACATGGTTAGTAAATGTTAAACCAAAGTTTAATATCACATGTGAATGTAATCTTCAGTAATGCCACAGAGTTAGCTGATTTAAGAAGGTTCACTTGGTGATATTAATCTAACAAAACTCAGATGGCTCATAATGCAGATGAGAAATGGCCCCTTTAGTAGGGCAGTGGCAATAGAGAAGCAGTACTTCTAGCACACATTCTATAAATTACTTCGAATGATTTTTTCATGTAGCTGTATACAACTAGCTACATCTAAAAATAGTAACAAAATCTCCACTACTAAATCCAACTATCTAGAAGAACATAAGAGAACTCAAGCCTGTTGGGGAGAAGAAAATAGAAGATTAAGGAGTCTATATTCCTACCTTAAAATTACAGCTAACAATTTTGAGACAGTAAATCTATCTCCACTATTACTTGGAAACACTGCAGCAAGGATTAAGGTAAATAATCCTGTGAAAAGAACAAAAGAATACGCTGTTCATGATCAAATAACAAACGTAAAACTGAAAACATAATAATCAAAAGATAATGGTTTTAATTAATCTTGGGCCTAAATGAAATTAAAAAGTCAAACAAACATATTTTATTGGATTGCTTAGACTTTAAAAACATTGTACTATATATAACTTTATTGATTAAAAAAAATACTAGCAACATTTCTTTAAACAAAGGTAAATATTATCAGAATCTTTTTTAAAAAATGGAATGTCTCAGATTCATATGTATTTGTTGCAAAAAGAAATGAAATGAGGTTAATTTTTATTTAACAACGTTTTTATTATTTTTATTTGTTTATTCATCACATTTACAAATGAATGATGCTGGCTTTTGGAAAAGTATGAAGACTACACTCCTTTAGAATACTTTTTGGAGACTGAGTGACACCTGGAACTGGATTTGATTTGTTAATCAAATAAATGATTTGATTTGTTAATTTGACTTTATTTTGATCTGCTGTTATTGTACTGCTTTGACTTTATTTTGTTATATACCCCCAGGAGGTGACTACTGTTTAGCAGCATGTAAATCTTACGCTTTGGCAAGATGGGTGACCAATAATACTGCAGAAATTGTAACAATCACACACACGCTAGTTTACTATTACTGCTATCACAATATGGGAATCAAAAGCTTAGTAATAATCAGCATAGCTTTTAAACAATCCCACTGAACAACCCTCTGCTTATTGAACAGGAACTCTTAATAATGACATGTGATACCTCACTCCATAGCTGCCTTTTTTTTCAAAAGAAAAAGAAACCCTTCAACATCACGCTCTCCCTCATCAGAAGTGATACAAAATAGATAACTGTATTTTTCTTAAATATGCAAAGAGGCCATTTGAATGAAGTAGGACAACAGTTTTAGAATATATCTTCGTTTCTTACCAGAGGTTGATGACAGAATGTTAACTATTGCCACTTGAGTGTCTGAAAGTGCCTCTTGATAAGAGAAATTTGCCAAGAACCACTAGAACATGAAATGGTAGATATTAGCATAACATTCAAATTCTTGTTTGAGTAACAACTGCTTTGAAAGTCAGAAAAAAGTCTTGTAAAACATTAAAAATATTGTTTAAACAATCTATATTTAGAGCATAGCAAGAGCATACACACAATAAAATTGACCTGTATTAAGAAAAAGGAGAAGCTGAATTTACTGTAAACTACTGTTCTGATCCCAGAAAGAAACCCTACAAGAAAGGTTAACTCTACCTAGTCTGATAGGACTTCTTCCTGTTCCAAGAAGAAAACACTCCTTCAGTCACTTTAGAGCAGGGGTGTCAAACTCGTGGGGTCACGGCATCATCATGTGATGTATTGTGATTTTTTTTCTCTTTGCTATACCAGGCATGGGCATGGCCAGCATGTGACGCATCCGGCCCGCGGGCCACGAGTTTGACAGCCCTGCTTTAGAGCATCGTCTTCAACTGTTTATAATAAACTTTTTTTTAAACTACATAATACCTGCATTGGCACAAGTCTTTGCAACTGACAAGAGGAATGTAGAAATGTAGGAAAGAACAATATCCATTAGTTATCACATCCTGATAATAAAGAGTACACTGACGAATCTGACTTCTGGCTGATTGTACTGATTCCTGTCCCTGATTGCAAAGTGGGAAGGCTGAATCCATCTTTTAGGGTTCCGAAGAATAATTTGCGATTAAGTTCCACAGCACTTTCAGTCACCAAAAGCGGAGTGGAGAGCAAAAGGATATACTGCAGCAGTATTCTTAGGGAGGGACAATAAAAATTAAAGCACTTTCTGTAGAACCATGTGACCAAAAGTAGCATCTGCTGAGGCAAACTGGTCTATCTGGTAATGTCTAATGAATGAAGACAATTTCATACATGTAGTTTGCTTACAGGTGTCTATTAGCAGGAGTACTTTGATGGTATAGTTGCAATGCTAGAAGGAAGTGGTTTCTTGCTGGTAGAATATTTCAACATAATACATTCAACTAACTCCTTCAGTTGACAGTGAATTGTGTAATTCTCACATTATTTGTTTTGTGAGGAAGGAAAAGTTTACTGGCCTCCTGAATCTCAAGGGAGCATTTGAAATATATTATTAACATTTTTGACTGATATAGTGTCATCAAGTTGGTGTCAATTCATAGTGACTATACTGGTATAGTCACTTTTCTCCAAGAAAAACTGTTCCCAGCTTTTGGGACTCACAATGGTGTACTCAGTGCTGTCATAATCAACTCCATCCACTTTGCTACTGTCATCCTCTTCTTCTCTTTTGTTTCGATTTTCCTAGCATTATAGACTTATTAAAGGAAACAATGACATCAATATCCCAATAGAGGATAAACACAGGGTAGGCTTGGGTAGGCTTGCATCTCTGAAGAAGTGGGGTATTTGAATGTGGCAAGATAGAGATGCATTTGCTGATCAGAACATGAGGCAAATGCTTGTCTACATAATACGTTTGTACCCTTCTGCTATAAACTCCAGAATCTCATCATTCAAAAGTACAGCAAATCACTTGGTAGATGTAGATGGAGCCTGGGCATCTGATTATTAAGATGGATTCCAAACCTGCCAAACCTGAAAAGCTGGAGCTCAGATCTTCCCACTCAATTTCTAGGTATAAATCCAGATAATGAATTGGGACTTGACACATTTGGTGTCCTTTGTATTTCTAGGAAAAGATCTGGCATCCATATACAGCAATCCTTTGCTGTGTTTTAATGTTTTGTACTTTCTGTGTTCTGTAGGATCCATGAGTGCTTCATTTTCCTCTTCTTGGGAAAAGAATAATAGAAAACATTTGACGACCTTGTGAATTCAGGTTGCTAGGCCTCTCTTTCTTCCAGCTTCTTTGAAGAGATGTCATGAGCATATTTAATGCTGTGTAAAATTCAACCAGAAAATCACCCACAGGGATGTTGATATTGGTTCACTTGCATAGATATATTGGACCCAACAGAAATCTGTCTTCAGGATCCTAAGCATTACTGACCCTAAAAACTGGTTTGTTTCTCCTTTGATCTATCAGGGTTCACTTCTTATTCCTTTGACATACTGTCTAAAGATTCTCAATTCTTCTGTCACTATCCTAACAATGTTACAACACATGTTTCTACTGCTGTGGCCAGCTCTTTTTGGTGTTTTGAGGCTTCTAGCTGCCATGGAGGTCACAGCTGCTGGCACTTAGTCCAGGTCCAGCTACCAAAAGATCACCTCTGTAAGCATCTCCTGGTGACATCTTAACTCACTGCAATTGATGCTGCCCAAATCCTTGTTTAATGGGAGGATGGAAGAGGGTCACTGCAATTGGGGTTATCTGGTTCTTCAGGCTCTGTTCCTTACTTCTGTTCCTCTGTTCACAATGCTGCAGGAGTTGGAGAGGGGCTGTCTGTTCGTTGGAGAACTCTTGTTTGTTTCACTTTCCTAAGTATTCAGTGCCTTACTGTTGTTTGCCTTAAGGAACATGGAGAGATTTTTCACATCACCCCAGAGCTCTGTATTTTCCTGGATGCCATCACTACTGGTATGCTTCCTGTATCTAGCTGGCAGGCCAGTTAGGTACCTGCATGATTATACTGCCATGTAGTCAGTCGCAGTGGTCCTCACTACTTCTTATAGCAGCTTCAAAGAATTTTTTCCTTCCTTCTTCCTTTCTCCATCTGCCACAGATTGAAACTGAGAAGAAAAGCCATTTGCTTCTTCTAGGCATGTGCTAGAAAAATGGATGAGGAATAATGGAAAAGTGGAAAAATGAAAGAGGGCCCCTTTTTTTTTTAAACTAGAAGAGGTAGAACAAAGCCTTTTTGATCAACTTCCCCTTTAATGACTTAGAAGGAAAGGATTAAGCAATTATAACACAAACAGAAATATCTGGCTGAGCTTCCCTGCCATGAGTATATCTATTGACACCAATCTTGGAAACTCTAGTCTCCCTTCCCTTTTGTAACTTTCTTTCAAATACATTTAAAAAATAATAATAGGAAACTAGTACATGATGAATAAAACACCAGCCTCCATCATCGTATCCATTTGCATGTATGCTTATTAGCCCTAAAAGGTCTAAAAGAAAATAGTCATCCTTTGAAAATAATAATGAGGAGCTTCAGCCCATTGCTTTATTTGTTATTATGCTGACCTGCTTAGATAAAAATGACAAAGGGACGGAGAAGTAGCAATAAAAGAGAATATATGTAGCTCAGGAAGTAATCCTGAGCTGAAGATTCCTTGGTGCTCAGTTTGGTTGTTTGCTTGCAGATGTTTCATTATCCAACTAGGTAACATCATCAATGCTAGTAAGTGTGGGTTTGCTCCCTCCATATGTCTGTCTGTCTGTCCATCCATCCATCCGTCCATCCATCCATCTATCATAGTTTATATAGTATATATTAAGCATTGTTTATATATATATAGTATATGCTGTTTATATACAGTAAAAGCCCCCCAAAACATCTTATATAAACCAAAAGACCCAGTGGCTCAAGAAGTTAAAACGAGGACTCATCTACAACATACAGTAATAGCCACTATGTAGGATAGTCAAGCAAAAAACTATCAGAACACACTGATGAACACCAACTAGTAGCCAGAAGATAAGATGAAAACCTCTTAATCTCACAACCCATGGACAGATCCAACTATAGTTTCAACTTAGAAACTGTGATCATCCTAGACCAACATAAATCCAAAAATATTATAGAATTCCTGGAAACTTGGCATCAAACAAATCAACCCACAATAGACACATAGAGATAAACTGTGTTTACACATCATTCAAGGGAGAATAAAAAAGATAAGAAGGAACCTCTCCAGCAACTAAGGAGAGATTAAATTAGACAAACAATCATGCAGAAAACAATACCCTAGTCAAGGAAATACCAAGAAGAAAACAACACCCCCACCAACATTGACAGGGCAAGCTACTGTATATGAATAGGGAGCAAACCCCATACTCATTAGCACCGCTAAAACCCCATACTCATTAGTCTGCAAGAAAAAAAACCAAACTCAGAGAACATTAAGGAGAGGTAATAACTAGGGGGCACAATGGCTAGAAGGGGGTGGCAGGTAGCTTTATGCTACATCGCTATGTTCTTTTTCTTCCCATTTGTGAATGGGGAAAAATTCCTCCTGCTTCCAGATAGTTTATGAAAATGCTAATCGTATGTATATATAGGGAGGTGAATACATGTTGCAAAATAATAGTAATTATAAATATACATCTAGATTAGACAGCTATTTTTCTATTTTTCTGTGAAATGGCCTGATTGTGAAATGCAATCAAAAATTGACTGGAACATAAAGATGCCAACTTTCAAATCAGAGAAAATTAATTATATATTCATGCAACTGTTCAGTTAAAGTCCAATTAATGGAGTTCAAACCTTTATAACCAATAGGACAAGTTAATCATGGCTAATTTAACAGAAATTAACTTTTTCCCTGGATTAAAGGCACTAAAAGAATAAATGTAACTGTTGGAAAGCTTAATTTTTCAGGAACTGGAAAAAAACTCCACATGTTCCCTTTTTTAAACTGCTGAACAGATTTTCTGACATCAGAGTGAATTTACAGGCAACTTAAATTTGCATATATATATTTCAATGCTAGAATATAATTATATGCATTTTGTGATGACTGAAATTAATGGAATGTACGTATATATCAATACCAAATATATTCTAAGATCTAGAAATGCATTACTACCTGACTCAAAATGCCATGTGAATATTAATGAATCTAGATCAGTTTTGGAAAATTAATCATGGAATTTTGTCACTTTCATACTAGTGGAGGCAAGGAAAATATAACTCCAAGTTTTGATGTCTGATGGATGATAGGAAATTTGAAGCAACAGAATTATAAGTGAATAACAAAAAACGAATTAGTTAAAAGTGTTTTTTTGTTTGGGGAAATTACTGCAAGAGGCGGGAAACCATAAAATACAGATATCTTTTCTCACAATGAATAGAAGCTTTTGCTCATTAAAATTGTCAGTTCCATTAAATTGGAACTTTAAACCAATTAGGGAATAAGCCAAAATTATGTAGTTACCTAAATGATATGAACAAGGTTAAACAGTTGATACCCCAAATAATTTGTCTTCTATTAAGCAAACATATCAGAGTTAAAAGACTCAATTTATACCCTGCAACAATTAAAACAGATGACGTACCACAAAGCAAAAGAAAAAGCTGATTTTGGCTACTTGAGGTGCAGTAAGCTTCCCTACAGCTTTTAATATTGAATCCTGCTCTTTAACTGTTGGGTAAGACATACGAGACAGCTTTGCTTCCAGTGCATGACTTGCTGGGAGTTGTCGAATCTCCATAATGTTACTGAATCTTACACGAGGTTTTTTGGGAGCTTTAGATGGGGAAAAAAATGGTGCAGGTCATTTTGTGTATTAGACTGGAACAGAAAAACAATCAGCAAGATAAGGTTCCTCCCCATGTTTGAACAGTTTATATCAGCAGCATGAATTAGCTAGTATACAGAAAAGATAAACTGGGACTGCAGATTTTACTCTAAGAGGTTTTGATTTGCACTGATTGCATTTATTTAAAGAACAAGCCAGAATTCCTTAATTTTCAGAGTAACTGACTTGCTTTCCAACAAGAATGGAATTTGGTCCATTCTTGTTGGAATTTTTCATGAATTTGGTCTTTAAAACCTGATTCATGCATTTAACATTATATATTTGATTTTAAGTATGGCATGACTTTTACACCATCTTGTGGTTAATTCAACTAAAGGCCTACATAACTAAGTGTACCAAACTGAAAAATGCTGTTTCTAGTTCTAGATTCTTGTTTTTTAAAGAAATAGGAGCAGGACAACAAAGCATCTTTTAGCTTCATGTATATATTCAAATTTAATTCCTCTAAGACAGATAAATAAAAATAAACACCAAAGGTGTCTAATCCATATTGCAAATGTGCTGTTATTTAATGGCGCTAATGTGTTATGAATGTTTAAATAAACAAAGTATTATTTTGTCAAGCACTTTGTAATAAATAGAAATTGAATTGTAGTACATAAATATGTATTTTGAATGGCTAGCATTGTAAGATACATTAACCTATGGCAGTGATGGCTAACCTTTTTGCCATCGCGTGCCGAAAGTGGGGGGAGCGTGTTGAGGTCACACGCACACGTGCCCACATCCATAATTCTATGTGCCCCGCCCGCCCGTGCTCTCCCCGCTTTTGGCACGTGATGGCCCGGTGGGCCCGGTAGGCCCATTTTTCGCTCTCCCCAGGCTCCAGAGCCTTTCTAGGAGCCTGGGAAGGGCAAAAACGGCCTTCCCCACGCCCCAGAGGCCCTCCGGAGGCTGGAAACAGTGTGTTTCCTGACTTCTGGTGGGCCCAGAAGGCCCGAAAATTAGCTGGCCGGCGCACGCATGCGTGCCGGAGCTGAGCTCGGGTGCCCACCATTATGGCTCCATGTGCCACCTGTGGCACCCGTGCCATAGGTTCGCCATCATGGACCTATGGTATTCTCAATACAAAGTAATTTTATGCAATATATCCTGAATTCAAACCATTTCAAATCAGAAATGTTTCATTTGAAATCAAGTTATCCTGCATTTGAAAGTATCATTTGCAAGATGCACCACAGATTGTTCTAGAAATGTTTCAACCTCAGATAGTTTTGTATCCAAAATAGTCTGTCAATGCAAACATTTAAAAAATGGTGAAAATAGCTCATTTGAACTTTAACCTTTATTTCAATTCAACATGGTTTGATTTTAAATCTTTTACATACTCTAGTCCTAAACAACTCCTCAATTACTGTTTCTTCTTACGATTTCACTAACATTTCATTGAAACTTGAGAAGTTCAATTTAGGAACTATTTTGAATATTTCCTATTTCATGAATGGGACTATCAATCACAATTTCATCATCTGCCTTGTGCAAAAACTAATGTGATTTGACTATTTGATTAACACCTCTATTTTTTTTATAAAAGCCATCAATTTATTTTTGAATTTATAAAAGATTTTTCAATTTACATTTACTATATATATATATAGGAACACAAAATATTTAACTAAAAGACAAAAGCAATTAACTATGGAGTACGGTATGAACTATTTTCATACCGTACTTCTAGTATTACATGGGGACACAGTGGGTGATATAAAAATGTTTTTAAAATTCTGAAATATGTACTTACTTTTTTCAGCATCACTGTTAATGCTGCTACTTTTTTCACTTGGCAAATCATGAAACTTTACAGGAACATACAAAGGTTCACTCTGAAATGCAATGTAACCAATTTCCAGTCATGTAACACAGTTATCAAAACAAAATCAAGAGCTTTAGGCGATGCAATGAACAAAAAGATACTCTATAGAACTAAATAGAATTAAAATCCCACTGCTTAGATCAGCTGTTTATTTGGCATACCCAGAATTTCAAGCACAACCTTCTCATTTCTATAGGAGGCCCTTAGGCGATCCGCCACCAAGTAGAAAATATAACCTCGTGTTTTTCATGTAAATTGATGAACTTCCCTGTATGCACAGATCCACTTTATGACTGAGCAAGCTGACTACCCAATTCTGATATGAATTTATCTTTTTAGAAATAAAAGAATTTTATTTTGTTACAATAACATCAAATTGATCCTTAATTATAAAGACACTTGTATTCACATGTGCATAGGCCTCTTAACATACAAAGTGACCCTCAAATGTCAATTGGTTTTCCATCCCTGCAAACATAGTCCCTTTCTGGATTTTCAGATGTAGTTCAACAAGAATGTGATAATTAGCATGGATTTCAGTGCAAGACAATCCTAAAACAAACTATCAAAAAAGAAAACAAAACCCTCCCTATTAAATTAATTTTCACTTTGATGGTTTGATGGTGTTGGTTGAGAGAGGTACAGCTAACTATATAAAAACTTCTATTTTGCATTATAAGATGGTATTTTGGCCGATCACATTTTTTCTGCCATTCAATGAAGGCCCTGTAGTCTTCCCACAAGGTTTTTCAGAAGTGATTTGCCATTGACTCCTTCCTAGAGCTATGATGAAGTGACTGGCCCAAGGTCACCCTGCTGCCTTTGTGCCCCGGGTGGAACTAGAACTCAGAAAGTCCCGGTTTCTAGCCTGATGTCTTAACCACTACACACTAACCAAAATAGCTTTATGCAAACAAATGACTGAAGTAATCTTGAACTGTAAGACTTATTTCCCAAAGCCAAATATAAAATGCGCTTGCAAATCAGAAATATTTGTTACTATGGTTCTCTTTATCATGTTTAATCACCTTTTGTTTAAAACTACAAGATATCTTTTTCAGATCTATTTTTATTTTAGTATTAATTTGAAAAAGAAAAAAGAAATGAATAAATACTGCCATATGGCAATACAATGCTTAAATGAGAAAACTTACCAAAGAACTATTCACAGTATTGTCAGTTGTACAAGTGGCAAAATAACTTTCAGCATCTGCAAACTAAGCAGAAATTTGACACCTCAGATTCTATTAATGTATATCTAGTGCTTCGATTTTAAAAAGGACGTTTAAGTCAGAGAATATTATCATCATCAATATCTTTGACTGATATACAGATTGAGAAAAAAATGGCCCACTGACAGCCACATTCCAATTCTTCCTCCTTCTTGCTCCTGAACTGCTATCAGTTTCAAAGCCAAAACTTGCCACTGCTTAAAAACTATTCCCAAAGAAGAATAAGAGACAATAAAAAGCGTTGCTGCAATAAAACCAAATGTGATCGGGGCATATGGCAAGATGACTATAAAATAAATCAGTATTTTTATGTTTTTCCCAATTTTCCAGCTGTTGGCAGGAAGCTGAACACTAGTCTAGAAGTCAGCCAAAAATAAACAAACAAAAAGCAGACTATGATGTATTCCTCTTAACACATTTTATTAAATAGTTTAATATTTTTCTCCCAAAATAAATTATCTAAATGGTTTTCAAGCATCAGCATTTACAAGCATCTGAATTTCCCAGATCTGGTTTGCAATTTCCATTAGCAGTAATCACTGTCTATGCCATTTGGGAATTATGATCATTGTTGTCCATTCTCCAGCTAGAAACTTAAGTTAAAAATGCTAATCTAAGCACTCAACTTTCCATAATATCATTTTCAAGTAATCACAGATCTCAAAAGGGGTATTTGGGAACTATAAACAAGAGCCGAGGAGTCATTCTTAAATCACTGTTAAGCTATAAACTACTCTATTATTTAGGTTGTGTGATGCTTGGATTCCAATCTTAAAACAACAACAACGAAGCATCTCTTTAGGGCATCTACACTTTTTCCTCAGGTTCATGCAATCTCTGCAAAGGGCACTTTTGTGATCCCAGCAAAAGCCACAGCTGCTATATAGAGCTAGAGGCAGAGGCCCATGCATGCTCCAAAGTACCACTAAGAACCAATTTTGTATAGCCTTCCTGCTTATCTCCAGCTATTTGGCTGCCAGGACACTTCATGGCAAATGATATTCTGAATAAAATACTCATTTATTTAAGATACAAAATAGAGAAACTAAAGAGAAAGTGAAATTTTGCATAAAATTCTATGTAATATATGGAAATCTATGTAGTCTTCTAATTGAGTTCATGAGCTAATAGTTAATCCACCAGCCTAGAAGCCCGGAGATGGTGAGTTCTAGTCCCGTTTTAGGCATGAAAATCAGCTGGGTGACTAGGCCAGTCACTCTCTCTCAACCCACCTGTTACAGTTGTTATTGTGGGAAAAATAGAAGGAGGAATGAGCAGCGTGTGTGTTCCCCACCTTAAGATATTTATAAAAATAATAAAGGTGGAATATAAATAAACAGATGAATATAGTTATAGAGCTCTTTATTTTCATATATAAACAAGTTTTGTCAAGAATCTAATGTATTTTCTAGCTGTGAGAATTCAGAGAGAGGAAAACAACTGAATGAATTAGTCAGCTCTTATTTTCTCATGGGATATTGTGAGTAGCACAATGACTGGGTTTACTGCATTTTATCAATAGGAAAACTACAGACGTCTTAATAAAGAAATCAACTTTGATAAAATAGTTTTTTTTAAAACAACATTTAATGTGATATCAATGAACTAATAACACTTGAGCTAGAGGCAGAATATCACAAACAATATAAACCACAAGCTAACTACTGATTTCAAGGATAGAGAGCTTGATCTTCATATCAGTTCCCCTAAGAAACACTACTGCTATTTTTGGTTTATGTAAAGATTCACTTTGAAATGCTAGACTTATGGAAGCATTGCTGTACACTCTGAACGTTTGGAAGTGACCTTATATTAGTTTATGTAGACTTTTGTCACTATTTTACACTTTGATCTTGTGTATAAAAAACCCACAATACTGATAAAAGTCAATAAACAGAACAATACTTACAAAGGCTGCATGCCTTCCACGAAACCCACGCGTACACTGTTGCCTCCATGGTTTCCAGATGAGGAATCCCAAGAGGTAAAGAACAAACATGGATGTTTTCGCAAACGTACTGAAGAATGGTTTTTTATACATAGTAAAAACATACTGTAGAGAAAAGGGGGAAAAGCCATCACTCATAAACTCATTAAGCTACATGGACCTTCAAACATGGAAAAGTTATTTAAGAAATACAGCATTCCTGGATTCGTACTCAATCTCATCAAGACCAGGATTTGTATTAGTTACTGTTCTCCATACCAAAAATTATTAGCATATTTCTGGACGAACAAAAATGAACATACTGATTTATTAAAGATTTTAACATATGATGGCATGCATTTTTGCTACTTGCAAATCCTTTGCAAGGTTAGCTGAAATTCCAAAAAGTGGACAAGCCTGATGGATCACATTTTAGGATAGTCTCTTGAAGTAATGAAACCTCTTGCAGAACAACTGATGGGACACCAAATTCCTAGTAGATGGATTTGAGAAGAAATGATTGTGGATAACTTGCTTGTCTACATGGTCGCTCAGAGTTGACAATGACTTGATGGCACATAATCAATCAATCAATCAATCAATCAAGAGGTAAACAGGGAAAAATTGCATCTAGCTATCAAAATGTGGTATATCTATGTAGTCTTCAACTTACAACCACAATTGAGCCCAACATTTCTGTTGCTAAACAAGGCAGTTCTTAAGTGAGTTTTGCCGCATTTTATGACATTTGTTGGCACAGTTAAGTGAATCACTGCAATTGTTAAGTTAGTAATGTCATAGTTAAGTGAATCTGGCTTTCCCATTGATTCGCTTGGCAGAAAGTCACAAAAGGTGATCAGCTGACCCTAGGACACCGCAACTGTCATAAATATAAGCTAACTGCCACACATCTGAATTTTGACCACGTGATATGGGGATACTACAATGGTCATATCACTTTTATCAGTGTGGCTGTAATTTCGAGCGGTCACTAAATGAATGATTGTAAGTTGAGGACTTCCTATATTCACCTGGAATATTTCCCCCATCTTGGAAGGGGTTAAGCATAGCTTTTTTTTGGACAGGAGGAACTTACAAAACTTACCATCTATCTAATGGTGGGATGCACTAGCATCAAAATTACAAAATTATTCTACAAAATGAGTAACTGGTGCATGATATTTGTTGTATATGTGCATGCTTCAATAAATTGAAATATTTCAGTGGGGTTTATTTGCTTTTTCACATGACTGTATAATCTAAGGCTAGTTCTAAAACCTTACAAATCCTTTTTTGAGTAATTAGTTTAGCAAACAGTGGCTAACAATGAGATGGGCGGTATTCCATGTAGTCATAAACACTACTAGTTTCACTTAGGTTAAAAAAAATTAAGATCACAATATTGTTGCATTATAGCATGATACTTACTGATGTGAGTTCGGAAGAAGCAACCCATATGACATCAACCAGAAGAAGAATGACAATGCCAAGAGCCATCCGCCTACGCTGAGTCAGAGAACTGCTTTGCGGGTTCATCCGATTCATGATAAAAATCCAAACCATTTGTAATTTGTCAAACAACAGCAGTGACAATGAGTTTTTAAAATGAATTGAAACAGGCTTTATCCTCCAGGAACTGGGTGGGACAGGCATTCAAATATTAAAGTACAGCAAAAATGTAAACCAATGATCAATCTGTATGGTATGAAACAAAATTGGACACAATTTATCTTATTCCATAAGCAGAATATTAAAATTCCTTTTCCCCTCCAACTACTATCTATACTGGCAGAGAAATCCCCAAAATATTGTTTTGTACTAACATTGCTACCATTAGCATCCACTATTGTTTTCCTGCCTGCTCTGTTTCAGGCAACATTTTGGTGGCCCTGATCTCTCTGAACACTCGTAGTACTGTATAAAGATAATGTTTGGTCTGCTACTATGACCTAGGAAAATATGGCTGCCCGAGGGAGAGGAGGAGGAGGGAAAGGAGTTGGGTGAGAAAAGACTACATCTGGATGTTTAGTTGTCAGAATTTCTCTGCCATGCAAGGCATGTGGAAAACAATAAATAAGTAACATATTTCTACCAGGCAAAGGAAGTAGTGAGAAAGACAAACAATGAGAAAAAGATAAAAGGAAAGAAAAATCTCTTTGCTCGGTAAGAAGAGAAAAAAATAAATAAAAAGGATTTGGGCAGCTCCTATTGTTAAGGGTTTCTTAGATTAGCGTAGATATGATCATGAAAACATATTAGATTCCAATCCAGTAATAAAGCCAATTATTGCATTTTGATTAATGAAAAAGCCTATCCAGCTATGTAGCCTGAGTGAAATGGTTGTTTTGCAGATGTTTCACAAGTTTCTCTGTTTTGTAATAAAAAACAATTAGCTAATAAATTTAAGGGTGCATTGTGATATTTGTTTTTCACTTCCCACTCAGTAAAAATCTCTGTGCCACTGTATTAACATATTTCAATGCTTCAGACCTTAGGTTAATAAATAATCTTCATCGGGTTATTATGAATAGCCTTTGCAATAGTCTGAATTTCAGATCTTTGGATTAAAGCATGAATAACTGAGGTAAAATCTGATTTCTCTATAAACTCCCGCCCACACTTTACAAAAGATGAAACCGATAGAAAGCACTCCTAAAATGCAAATTGCTGCTTTAAAGACAGTATAAACCTATTCCTTTTATGTCTAGCAAGTGTCTTGTCATGATAAGATTTAATTTGTTCCTCTTCATTCACATAAAGCTAGAACAGAGACCAGTAGTGGTTTGATGATTCAAATATGAAAGGAAAAGAGAAATCAGAGTGCCATCTGCATGTTGATGGCACCAATATCTCTGGATATAACAAACATTATTTGATGCCTCGTCAGAACAGAATACAAATACAAGCCATTTGTGAGCCTCTGTGCTAGACAATTGCTAGCACATTTAAATCTGTGAGACTGAAACACCCTTACAATGTTCAGGCTTGCAGCCCAAATACATTTGTCTTTTTAAGTAGCTGACATACAAATTAAATATGAATAGCGGAAATGTGAAGTATAAAAGGCCTAAACAGATTATCCTGAATTTAATTGGGGAAAAGGTTAAATACCACACTACTTATGTCCGGATTAAAATTGGAGCACAGAAAATAAAAGAAATACACTGCGTGTATATTTTGAACTGCATCTATTTTCATCTAAACTACTCAATGTTTTTTTTACTTATACTTTATCCCAGGGGTCTCTAAACTTGGCTACTTTTAAGACTTGTGGACTTCAACTCCCAGAATACCCCACAGCCAGTATGGTTGGCTGAGGAATTCTTGGAATTGAAGTCCACAAGACTTAAAAGTTGCCAAATTTGGAGACCCCTGCTTTATTCTAATAGCCTTGTATTTTGGATAAACAAACTGTAGAATGCCAATTATTTCCCATGGTTATTTTCATACATGTTTTCTAACCTTTTAAGAATAAAATAATGAGTGGACTTCAATGAGCTTCATGGCATCATGTAAAGGTGAAGTGTATCTCCTAAAAAAAAATTAAATAAATAAATAAATAAAGGGCGTCAACTGCGTACAGGATAATAGGTTTTCCAACTTTCAATCATATCTTAATCTGCCAATTTTGCAATCCAAGAGTCCCACTTTGAAAACACAGACATGATATGCACAATGCATATGCATATATAGGGCGTGGGGGTGTAATTGAAAAAACGTGTGTTGTGACATCTTGATGGAATTCTGCCTATTATGTATTTGCATGCAATGTTGTGATACAGGAAAGGAAGAAATTGTGCTATAAAGGTTTCTTTATTTTGGCAAATTGTAGCTAGCTGTGGATGCCTATAGTTATGTACAATAGTAATATGATAACAGCCTCCTCCCCAGCTGAATTTGGGTGTTAATCAAAAACTACAGTTTAGATAAAGGGATAGAATAAATATCAACATTAAATATGTGATTTCAGAGATATACTGCACTAGAGTATCAACTACAGACACCTGGTATGCAGTAGTTATTAGAAGGCAATCATTTTTTCCCCATTTTTCCTCAGAAGCATCCCAAAATGAACATGCTTTTCATGGAAACATGCCAAATTTATAAGGTCTAACTCATAGCTAAAACAAAAGTAACATGGCAGAATTCAAGCCGACTTAAAATTATTTCATTAACAAACTATCCCTTACGAGTTGTATATAAAGCAGTATCCTGCATTAGTGCAACCAAGCAAAAAGATATAAGCTAAGTTTATTAAATTATACTCTGTTGTAATTTGATTATTCTCAGCAGTTTAAAGTCTATATACAATATGATTACAATTAAAATATTTCTCATCTCCCAGAAGTGTGAGACTTCCCTATAAGATCTAGCATGACAAGACAATTCTGGTTACAGCAGGTAATCCTGCATGTATTTCAAAACCCAACCGTGAAGGGTTTTTTAAATCAATATAAGCAACATAAATTGTAGTTGGAAACCAATCAACAACTAGCACAGAATTAATAATTCATGCCCCCAATAACTGAGAGCCGGTAAATATTCTGGACTAGTTGCGGTTTTCAAGAGGTTTTTAAGCATATTGCAATACTGTCTTAATTACATTAATTACTATATCCAGGTCCTCTTGTACCAATTGGTAGACTAGCCAAAGCTAGGCAAAAAGTGGTATCACTGCAAAACAGAGCTACCAAAACTAAGTCTCATAAGTCCAGTAAGATAGTACTGGATGGTAGATGATGGCGCAGATGTAGTTTTCTTCATTTTGAGGTGCTTTAATAATTTTAAAGCAATTATTGAGAATAATAACTACGATATCCCTACAGCCCCTGAATT
Organism: Ptyas mucosa; assembly: GCA_012654045.1. NCBI lineage: Eukaryota > Metazoa > Chordata > Lepidosauria > Squamata > Colubridae > Ptyas > Ptyas mucosa. Next base: position 9,581,667 of record WNWU01000006.1, on the reverse strand, counting down.
GACTGCCAACTTCACTGTCTCCTTCCAATTTCCCCTTTTACAAAGCTATTCAGGACCCAGAGTATTCAATGTTACAGTATCCCTTTTTCCTTCTTCCTTCTGTAATTCATCAGTAATATATCACATACATTTAAACAGCTGTGAACCAATACCATAATTCTTTATAAAAAATTATGTAGATGCCTATTTATTTTCCTCAAGCTACTTACACAAAATGCTTTTTTGGAGACTGAGTTAAGGTCCTAAATATGCTGGAATTTAATGAAACATGCAAAACAGGACTAACTGGCTGTGTGTGTTTTCTAAAGAATTATCAGCTACAGTTCTAACTACCCTGCCCAAATAAATCAGCTGGTTCAGTTTCAGTAAGAACATCAACCTAAATGATTTCTTGCTGTCAAAAAATGCACGTCATAGGTAACTGATGAACATTTGTAATGCTCAAATAAAATAGGAAGAATTACCGTAATAGTTATTTGGATGAAAAGAGAAACTAATTACTGTATGCTCTAATTTTTTAACTATAGAGTTTTACAATTTAATTATTCAAGAAATATTAATACATGAAAAAAGCATATTTATATTTATTTTGTTATTTATATTGATTATATATGGTATGACAGTTTTCCTTACCTTTTAGATTTTTGTAAGTATGACACAGACATATCCCATGGAACCTATTTTTATCTACATTCTTGAGCATTGTCTGCAAAAATTCAAGAAATAAGTAAGTCCTTAGCATTTTCAATCATTTATCAAAGGTCATTATTCTGTCTTTTATTACAATGTATTATAGTAAATAAATTCAATATAGATACTGGTAGATACACATCAATAGATGGCTTTTCTATACTTATTCAAACATACAAATATATTTCAGTTGATGACAGTTCCATTTTATAGTAAAAATACATTACGCAAACAATAGCACTTTAAAATGAAAATCTTTAACTTCTTCAGAGATTTTTCTTTATTTTCTTCAGATTGTCATAAATCACACTGACCATAAACTAGGCACTACTAAATACTAATGTTTAACCCTATATCACATATTCACTTTTACAGAATGTAAATGACACCTTAGGTTTTACCAACTAAAAATAAATGTTAATCTCAAATATTGATAGAGTTGGCCCACAACCTTGAGATTGTACAGAAATGGACCCAAATTTGCCACTAATCCCTAGTAATTTCACAGAAGTGGAATGTACACAAGTCAATTTCATAGCAACTGGTCAAAACTTCTGAACTTCCTGCATATGGTACATTTAAAGAAAACCTTATTAATGTATATTTGGGAAATTAGGCCACTCAATATTGTCTAAAACACATTTGTTTTTCTCAAGTTATAAATTCTCAAGATTAAATCAAGAATGAAAGCCACTTTATTTTACCTTTTAATGAGAAATCCAAGAAAATAAATTTTGTTCAAAGATAAAAATTTAAAGGATTAACCTGAAGAACTAAGTAATACGTTTGTATTGTATTGTAGAATAGTCAGTGGCAATTCTGTCTTTTTCCTACTGACAGTGGAGACAACATTTATAACTGATGATTATCTTTCTAATTAAGAGGCATACAGATATACAAAAGCACCTACTAGAACACAAACCTTTCATCTGCATTTTATTAAAAGTTTTAAAAAATTCTCACGAGCTGTAAATCTAGTCATAATTGCTCAGATTAAAAATCAGAAAACACAGTGCATTAAGAATGTAATGTTTCTTTAAAAATCACTAATCCATTCTTACCAAGATATTTTGTTGCCATGGTAGAGGCAGGTTTTGCAGTATTGTTTGGTGTAGTTACTTTCAAATGTCTATTCTAAAAAAAGAAGATAAAGACTATTATTTCTGAAATTATCAGTACTCAAATTTAACTTCGCATTTTAAAATTTTTTAATACCTATTACATGCCTTATTATTTTATAGTTGACATTACAATAGTTAAATAAAATAAGGTCTTTACGGTATAAATCATCACACACATCTATATACACTTGGTCAAAGTTAATTCAGAGAATGGTGTGTTATGCTGAAGAGCAACAAGAGAGTTTTTACTTACTGCCCAACTTTTAATTATGGTGACGTCTCATTCTCCCAAAGTACAACCTTCAAATTCCAGTAGGTAAATATACTATTGTTGAATCAAAATGTTCACTTTTGTAAGCTTGATATGAATATTAAAAAATACTGTTTTATTTCTTCTACACTTTGAGATAGCTTAGAAATGGATTCAAACCTGATACAAAATTTCTACAACCTAACCACCAAATAGGTTTTGCTGCTATCATCATGTTTTTGTGATATACTAGTACCTTTTTTTTTTACAGAGGTATGAAACTATTCAATTATACAAAAGAAAGTAAAGTGTTTTATTAGACACCACATAGCATGTGACACCCAGTATGTAGCTTGGAAACTAAGCAAGAACAAATATATGGTAGTTGGAAAAATTTGAAAAACATAAGGGGCACACACTAGGCTTGGGAATTGAAAAAAAAACCATCCTAGAATAAGGCAATGGCAAACTACAGCTGCAAAGAAAACTACATGATGGCATCTATACTGTATAATCCACAAAAAAGTCAAGCTTAACTCGAAGATGATTTTATTTTTATAATTATAGAGACAGCTGCGGTTACAACTAAGCTTAAAAATTGCAGTCAATAAACTTTCAAACAATTTTATATCTATTGTCTCATTCTGGAATTTAACAATGAGATCAAGTTTTGGAAACTGGCTTTGCTTCCAATACCAATAAATAATATATACATTCTGAATCAAAGAACAATTATTATAGGTATACAGTATGTTTGAATTCCCAGGGAGGGGATTAGATTTGAAGGCTGAATTGTCTGCAATCCATGTTATTTTTTAAATACATCAATAGGACTTCCAATTTACAAACCATTTAACAGCTGCAAAAACAAATGCAAGAAAAAAATTCCTTTCCATGACTGAAATACTTTGTTATTTCCAGTTATTTAAATTGTAGTTTTTAATACATCTGGAAGCATTAGCTGAGAATAAATTGGCCCAGATCTTGGTGTAATTCTATTAGGCAGTTCAATGTCAGGTGAGAATTCTGGATCCTTAATAACTTTGGACTCTTTATCAGGTCATATTAACCCAGTCTTTCAAATGGCAGAAAAGTGTGTTGACATAACTACACTGCCCCAACGCTTCAGTAACAAGGCTGAAACACAACAAGTACCTCTGAAGCTTTAATGTGGGACAAGCTAAGGAGAGCAATTGGTGGATTATCCAGGTAGCTTTTTTCACCTTTTCCCATCATTACCGAAACATGTGAAAATCAATAATTATTTTCCTTACTATATGGTGAAATAGAGTTGAGTGAATCAGTGAAATGGGGTTGAATGATGGAGGTTTATAATTTTCAAGCCGCTCAAATGACAAGTCAATAGACTAGAAGTGCTCTGCATTGGTACTTGTCAGTTGGTTTATTTCTAAACAAAGGTTTGGTGGTCTCCTGGAAGAATGCTAGATACCTTTGTTTAAACACATATCTACCACTCTTCTGGAATAGAACAATTATTTTTGTTCAAAAATATTTGGTTCATATTTCACCAAAAGATTCTACAGAATATTAGAATAACTTTCTTCCACTTCAATCCCTCCCTTGGCTACACCCATCACCTATTTGGTTAAAACAGAGAACAATCAAACCTCTTGTCAATTCAATCCACATCTCATATATTCCAAATCATTAAAGGAATGACAGTATCAGCAATGAGCAGCCAAGCCCCACAGCACCTGAAAGTATAGGTAGTCCTCACTTAGTGATGGTATTTAAGACCAGAAACTTAGGATAGCAGCAGTAGTCATTAGGTGAATCCCTTATGGTTCCAGAGTCAGGTGATCACCATTTATGACTTCCTCCAGGCTTCTCTATTGACTTTGCTGGTTGGAACTGGCAGTGAAGGTCACAAATGGCAATTGTGTGACTGCAAAATGCTGCAACATAATTGTGAATTGGTTGCTAAGTGCCCAAATTGTGAGTATATTATAATAACTGTAAGTAAAAGTAATGGTAGTAAGTCCCCTTGTTCAGCACTGTTATAAGCTCTAATAGCCACTGAATGAGGTCTACCTGCATGCAAGATGGCAGTGGACTTGGCTGTGTGAAGTTTATATTTTTTGTAGAAGCAGCAGAAAACCTGTGTATACCAATAAAAATCAGTTGACAGAAATAGCATTTTTAAAAGACCAATCTCACACTCTTTTTAAGGACTGTTGAACAAGGGATTTAAGGAAACAATTCCTGTGTTTTTGCAGAACATCACATTTATTTTAGCAAGGAGCTCATTTAACATACAACAAATGCTTTGAAATTGGCATAAGGCATAATGTTGAAGCTAGATGCCTGGTCTCTCTTTCAGCTCAAGCTAAAATAGCCATTGAATGCAATATCAAGCTACCAGAGAGAAATGCCCACAGCAGCTGTGGAAATCCCAGCCCCTAACTGTATTATTACCAACACTGTTAGTGAGCTATTGCAGATCATTCATACAACAAGAGTACACAACTGTTTGATAAAATGGGCACAAAATTTTCAGGAACCAGTGATGATAGAAACTTGGGAAAAAAATCTGGGTTAGAAATGTTAAATTTATGCAAGCACAAAACTTAAGAGAAAAATTCTATAAAATGTTTTATAGATGGCATTTAGATCCTAAAAAATTATCATGTATGTACCCAAATTTGCAAGCTAAATGTTGGAGATGTGATTGTGATGATGCAACTTATCATATATGGTGGACTTGTAAGAAAATCAAAGCATTTTGGATAAAAATCTGGTGGGTGATGCAGAATATCTTGAAAAAAAGGTTGAAATTTACTCCGCAACTGTTTTTATTGGGTATAACAATGGGTTGTACATCATTAGAAACTAAATTGATTTTAAATTTAATATCGGCAGCTAGGCTGTTGGTTGCGCAACATTGGAAGAAGGACTCTTTGCCTACTATTGAAGATTGGATACTGAAAGTAACAAACTTAGCAGAAATGGCGAAAATTTCAGCGTACTTGAAGGACTACATGCAAGAGAGATATATATTGGAATGGAGAAGATGGATTGATTACATTCAAAACCAATATCAGACAAGAAAATACCAAATAGTTTATGAATGAATGTTAACTTTAGATGTATTATGTTACTTATAGTGGAGTTAAGGTCCAAGGGGGGGATTTGTTAGTTTAAGGATAGTTAGGCTAATTTAGCTTATGATTATTAATTGAAATACCCTGTATTTTGCTCTGGGAAGTCTGGGGGGGGAAGGGGGGAGGGGTGTTAGGGGGATGGGGGGAGGGAAAAAGGGTGGGGGAAATCTTTGTTGTGTAAAACTTTTTAATAAAAAAAGAGTACACAACTGTAATCAGAAGAACTATAAGGTAAGATTATGAATGTTAGTATTGAAAACAGAGATGTACATAACTATAATCACAATAATCAACAAAAATGTAAATAAGCTAATGTAAGAAGAAACTTAGTTAAAGCTTTTTGGTTATATTATTATTGCTATATTATTATTATTATTGTTGTTGTTATTAGTTTGTGTGTTATTATTTAGTATCACTCTTTCCTTGGTCTTTTTTATTTGTAAATGGTATATCCTGACAATGCACTGAATTAATGTTCCTCATCATCGTGGGAAGTATTCTTGGGAAGGATAGGCAAAGAAATTTGGAAGTACATGCCAAGAGTATATATTTCCAGCAGGGTCACCAAAGGTGTGAGGTTATCCTAGCTGTCTTGCTAAACCAAATGTGCACCTATATTGGGAAACAATGATACAGGAAGATGCTGGAGGTAGATGATCACTTTAACAGTGGCAAAGACATCAATTCACTCAGCACGGGAAAAGGCAATAGTAAACAATCCCTGTACTTTTAGCAAAAAAACTACATCTTTAGTGGTTTTCTTGCTAAAAGAAAACATAAAATTGCTTATATAGTGTTGGATGTTGGGCCCCTCAGGTTAGATGACATGACTGAGGAAGAGCTGAGTTCTAATGGTGTTTATGATGTGTCTAAATTAAAGTCTTTGGGATGTCTATTTCCTGAAGTTGTCATACAGGAAAATACCAAGCTGCAAAGACAAGATTACACTAGGAACACAAAACGTAAGATACATGAACTCAGGAAAATTAAACACAAACTTGAAATAAAACAACTACAGATGGACATCTAAGGCGTCAGTGAATCAAGATAGATTAGGATTGGACAATTTCGCTCAGAAGATTATACTGTTTTCTGCTTAGGATACAAAACACAAAGAAGGAACAGCACTGTTTTATAGTTAGGAAGGGTGTAGCAAGAAAAATATTTGGCTAAAATGTGATCAATGACTGAATAATATCAGAGTTCATGGACAATATGAATTTCACATGTTAACAAAATAAGCGTAGGATCATCCAAAACAGATTAGAGCCCTACATGGAAAAGGAGATGCCAGATGTTCAAGCTGGATTTAGAAAAGGCTGAGGAAAACAAGATATTATTGCTGATGTACCCTGGATAACTCAGAAACCTAAAAAATACCAAGAAATTACTATATGTTCATTGATTATAGAAAGATCTCAGACGGTGTCAATCACATCAAGCTGTGAAACATGCTTAGGAAAATAGAATCCTCAAATCAGCTTGTTTTCCTCATGCAAAACCGATCTACTACACAGATTGGGGAGCCAAAGTATGGCTACATAACATGGTGAAACAGACTGACTTCAAGTTAGCAAATGAGAAAAGGCTGCATACTCTTCTCTTGTATACTCAACCTATATGCTCAATATATATTAAGCAAAGATTATTGAAAGAAAATCAGTATGGTTTTACAACTGAAGGAAAAAATATGAATAACTCGTGGTTATTCATGTTATACTGTGGTGCAGTATGCTGAAGATACTATTGTACTCAGATAAGCAAAAAAGCAAAAGATCTGCAAACTTTAGTAACAAAGTCAAGGAGAAAGTGAAAAATGAGATTCAAATTAAACATAAAGAAGATTAAACTAATGACAACAGGTAGGACAACAAACTTTAGAACTATCAATGAAGCTATGGAAATGGGAAATATCCCTTGCCTTTTAGGATCTTTTACCAGCAATAAAAGAACAACCAGCCAAGAAATAAACCCTAGATCCGTGATGGCGAACCTATTGGTGGGCACGTGAGCTCAGCTCCGGCATGCATGCGTGCTCCGGCCAGTTGATTTTCAGGCTTTCTGGGCCCACCAGAAGTCAGGAAACACACTGTTTCCAGCTCCGGAGGACCTCAGGGAGTGGGGAAGGCCGTTTTTGCTCTCCCCAGGCTCCTAGAAAGGTTCTGGAGCCTGAGGAGAGTGAAAAATAGGCCTACCGGGTCCACCGGGCCATCACGTGCCAAAAGCAGGGGGAGCATGGGGGGGCGCATAAAATTATGGATGTGGGCACACATGTGTGTGACACCCCCCCCCCCGTGCTCCCTCTGCTTTTGGCATGCGATGGCAAAAAGGTTAGCCATCAGTGCCCTAGACTACCATCTGGTAGAGTAGTCATGAAGGCTTTGGAAAAGATATTCAGATGCTATGATGTGTCTATACCTACAAAGATCAGAACTGTGAGAGCTATGGTTATTCCTTGTGACACCCTATAGAAGCCAAAGTTGGACTTTGAAAAAGCAGGATAGAAAAAGTATTGATGCTCCTGAAATCTGATATTGACCAATGCTTTGAATACTGTGGGCGGCCAAGTAAACAAACTAATTGAACATATCAATCCAGAGTTCTCATTCAAAATACAAATGACCAGGTTCAAATTATTCTACGATTGAGTTAAAGTTTTGCAAGATGTTGTTTAGAATATCTTGGAACTGCACCGTGAAGGTTTTAAAGTTTGAAACAGTCTGAACTGGGCCCAGAAGCCCAGTGGCAACCCATAGAATAATTTCAAAATAAGTGTTATCCTAGCTTGCCAGAGTAGTCCAGTCAGAAGTCTAAGCAACTGTAGCTTCTCCAAAGGTAGCCCCACAATCAACTGGTGAGAAAGAGTTGGATTACCATCACCAAGATAGCAATAAAAACTGCATCAGCCAGATTTGGGCAAAGGCTTGCCTGATTTCCACTTACTTTTCAAGGCAGGAACCAAGAAGCCAGACAAACTCCCCAAATTAAAACGATCTCCTTAGAGTTTTCTATATCACTCTGTTAATATTGAGTGGTCACCCAGATTATTATAGCCTAGATATGGGAGGCTCTATGCAGAGGAACCAAACTTGCAACATGTGCCCCTTTTACTTCAACCAACATTTTGCAAACTACCTTTTCTTACACTGCCTTCACTTTCTACTGGTCTAGTTAGCAGATTTTGAGCCTGTCATTCTCCCCCCCACCTTCAAAAAAAATAAAATAACCCAGTTTGCCAAAAGTCTGCTGTCCACCTCTGTTTTGACATATTGAACACTAAAAACGAGCTTCGAAACTTCTCCCACCCACACGCTCTTCGCGGCCAAAGAGGAAGTACAGATAGACTTTTACACACACGCTAAACACACACAACACGCACACGGACACGCAAACGTCAAACCAAGCTGGTTTCTGACTCCTCCGCGGGACGGCTTGAAATTTGCAAAGGAGAAATCCAGACCAAGGATTTTGACAGGACACGGAGAATAATATTAGCGCGCGAGTGGGGATCCACGCGGGGGCGGGGGCAGAGCTGGTGGTGTGTAAAAAAAAAAAAGTTCGTTTGCTCAGCTCCCTTGACGTTCGCGGAGCTCGTCCCGCCGTCTTTCTTAAGTTGTTCCCCCTTCCACCCATTTTGCTTCAGCCCGGCTGCCACAGCCGCAGCTCCGAAAGCGCTTCTGAGGCGAGCGGCTTTCCTGCCAAAATCCTGGCGGGAGCTTGACAGGAAAGCGGCTGGAAAGAGCTCCAACGTTCTTCACCCGGGACCTCAGCAAAATGCACAGCCCATGGTTTGACCCGGCGGAATACCTCTCCGTCCTATGCGCCGACTCCCTGGCTCACTCGCTCGACCGGAGTCCCGTTTCCCAAAGATGGTGGCCAACCCCTCTCCTCTGCCCCGCTCTCGCCGTCCCAGCTGACTCGGCCGAGGACTCGGCTGGTTGCCTGGGCCGAAGTGAATCGACGGCCGAAAGGAGGAGCCACTCGCTCAGGCTGTTCATCGAGTCGCTCGGAGCTCTATTGGCGGCCCTGTATCGGCTTTTCTCCGCCCTCCCTCCCCCCCCCACCCCCACCCCTCGGCTGTCTCGAGGCTGTTGGGCGCGTGCTCTCGCCTTGTTTGCTTGCCTCGCCCGTGGAGAGCAATGGATAGATAGGGCGTTGAGGACAGGGAGAGGCTAGGCGAGGGAGGGAAGGGGTGGCTGGTGTATACGGGAGGGTAGTAAGGAAGGGGGGGGGGAGCTGTCTTTTGGAGGAATCTTTGCATAAAAAAAACACACGGACGTAGGGAAAATGAGAGCTACTATGAGAGCTGCCAAAAAAGAAACGCCAACACGGTCCTAGGGTGCATTAACAGAGGGATAGAATTAAGATCATGTGAAGTGTTAATACTACTTTATCATGCCTCGGTAAGGGCACACTTGGAATACTGCATCCAGTTTTGGTCGCCACGATACGTTGAGACACTGCAGAGAAGAGCAACAGGATTGGGGAACAGGAGGCTAATACATATAAAGAACGGCTGTTGGAATTGAGTATCTCTAGTTTAATGAAAAGAAAGACTAGCAAGGACATAGCAGTGTTCCTATATTTCAGGGGCTGCCGCAAAGAAGAGGGAGTCAAGCTATTTTCCAAAGCACCTAAAGGCAGAACAAGAAACAATGAATGGAAACTATTCAAGGAGAGAAGCAATCTAGAACTAAGGAGACATTTCCTGACAGAACAATTAATCAGTGGAACAACTTGTCTCCAGAAGTTGTAATGCTCCAACACTGGAAGTTTTTAAGAAGAGATTGGACATTTATCTGAAATGGTATAGGGTTTCCTGTCTAAGCAGGGGGTTGGACTTGAAGGTCTTTCCAACTCTATTATTCTATTCCTATTCCTATCTATCAATAGGCTGCAAAAATCCGGATAACCACTGGAGGCAGCAGAGATGCACAAGAAGTTCTGAGTTTTTTTGCTACTGTCTAGGTTTTTGCTGGACAGGTTTAGTAGTCCTGCACTAAATAGCTTAGAGCTGCGATCTTATACGGATTACAGTATTGGGACTCCCTTCATTGAAACTGATCAGTTCATCAGATTAGCGAGCATACACAGGATCTGGGCTGGAATTCACACAAAGCACGATGCTACAATGGGATTGGCTTAGTGTGTTTTGCACACAGTCATTGGAAGGCATCTGTATTCATTGCAATTATGAAGTATAAAGGAGCCTTAGGGAGGCTGCACAAAGCTTCAGAAGGATGTTTTGCTTCAATAATATCTTGAATTAACATGCCTTTAAATTTGTTTTACAAAGCCCCTTAACATGTTAAAGAACAAAGTACAACTGCCAGGTGATTTTTCTCTGTCAGATATATTGCTGAAGTCAAGGTGCATTATTGTATATCCACTGTATTTCCATGACCAATTAAACTGGTTATGATGTCACAAAAAGGAGATTGGGTTGGTTTGGCAAGATTTACCCTAGACAATCCCATGCTGATTCTTGCCAGGCAGTGATATTTTCCCAAGTGATCGCAAACATCATTTGTCTTACACTGTCTTCTACTATTATCATTTTTGAAATTGCTTCTAATTGAGCTTTCAATATCTTTTTAGGAACTCTGGCTGTATTAGAATTTTCCCCCATTTTGTTTCTTCTGTATGGAATCCCACGGTGCATTATTTGCACTGCTTTTCAAGGTACACATTTGAGTACAGTTGTCTTTAGTTTTCTTTAAAATCAACTAATCTAAACTTTGAACCATATCCATCATCTATTAAGGCTTACCTGGTTGGAGTAAAGTCAGGATCTTCCTGTGCCTTCCTGTGCCATCTTCTACTCTGTGAAAGAGAAAGTTATAAGCAAGGCAGCTAAGTCTTGGAGGAACCCCACTTTGACAAATGTTGGCTTTCAACAGATGTTAAGGAAATAAGTTGATCTAATCTTTTCTTTAAAAGTCTGTCTTCCTATATTATGCAATGAAAGAAGATACAATTTGCTGCCACTGGTGCTCCTCCATTGTTAAATACATTTTACATGAGCTGTTGCCTACATTTTTAATTTGAAAGAATAAAAAAAAACCCACAGTAATTTTGCAAAAATTACCAGAACTTTTTAATATTGTTAGTGGGTTGTACTCTATTTCAAGCATTAGAAATTTTCAGTCATGGAATTCAAAAGCAATAAAATGAAAAGTGTCAGAAAAAATGTGCACCTTGTGTTTATAAACCTGTGAAGCAATAAGAAATACAATCCATTTCATTTATCATCATTAGAGCTGTCAATTGAGTAGAGTGCATGAAAATAGAAAATATTATGCAAAATAGTTTGCATAATTTCAAAAGCATCTTAGGTTTAACTCCTGTTGAGGAGACTTCTAAGTTATAAATATTGTGAGTTATTTTGAGAATGGAAAGCCACTTGTAGCCTACAATAGAATAATAGAATTAAATATTGTAGTTTTAAACATTTTTCAGTTTGAGTTTTCCAATCCCTACCAATTAAAAGTTGTCAGACTGAGTTATTTCTCTTTATTATTTACTTGGTTTATCCTGCATTGATTGATTGATTGGGTCAATTCAAGGCAGCTTACATACCTAATACTCATATTTTTCCTACAACAACTCTATAAGATTTGATTTCTAGGACATCTTATAAAATATGTATTGTAGTCTAGCTTGTCAGAAGAATATCATGGCTAAGAGGAGGGAGGCGGAAAGGATAGCACTTGGAATGTCAGGGATCAGGTGACAAATGCTGGTAAGAGACCCAGAATCATAAAATGAGTGGGGGGGATATACAGTGCCGATAACTATCAGTCTTGGGTGAGGTATATACCAGTGTTGTCCTACTAGCTCCATAAAATCTCTCTTGAGTTTTTCAGATTTTGTTTTATCTGAAGACCAAAGTACTGAAGCATTCTGTATCCAGGTTTGAAACAAAGTGCATTCTTTGTTTTGTGTGTACTCCAAGTTTTGGGGTTAATCTTAAACTTCTGTTAAGATAGTTAACATCTTGAATAAAAGAATGTAATCAAAAGCGGTACTTTTCACATGTTGAATTTATTTGCACTACGGGCTTGAAAACACAAGTCAGAATATGTTTTTGAGAAAGCAGTGGAGAAGAAGTTGACAGTGTAAATTGAATGAGATTTAGTGATACAGCTTTTAAAAATGAGAGTTTGACCACATTGCTAGGGTTTCTCTTCTTTTTCAAAGGCTAAAGTGAGTCACTGAACAGTTGCATATGTGAGAAGCCAAGATTCAGTAGCCAGTTAAGCAACAAAGAGGCAGAGTATATGACTCACCCATCCCATGATTCTCTTCATTAGTAGCTTGTGTTTTCCCAGTTTCTGACAGACGACAGACTTTGTTCCCGGTTGAAATTGGAGACAGATGTCATCCTTACCTGCAGAAGATTGTGAAAAGAAAAAAAATTAGAGGTCAAAGCCAAGTTGTGAAATTTACCTTTATTCTTGCATATTTTTTTCTAGGCTAAAAGTCACACTCTGCTTTTGAATATCATGCCGCTCCCGAAACTGGGTGAACCAGAATCAAAACTGGTTTAAAATTTCACTTCATTTTGAATGCAGTATCGTTAGAGTTAATATAGTTGATATCAACCATGCATTTAATGATTTTCTTCATTTATTTCATTATAATTTGGTGAGAACCTCTGGAACGCTTGAGGGCATAGACATGTAAAATGCATGGGGTGGATGGTGAGAAAATTGTCCTGCATGCTTATATTTGTTTTTACTGCTATATTTGATTGATGCTACCCTTTTTTTAAAAGGGTGGTTTAAAGGTTCTTCAAACAAAATGTAAGCGTACAGATGAAATGAAAGAATGCACTATGAACTGATGGGGAGAGTCAAGAAGGGCACACTTGTGTTGCAACATCACCCAACCAATGAGATGATGATGATGATGATGATATTATCTATTCAGTCATATCCGACTCTTGGTGATTCTATAGGCCAGTGATGGCTAACCTTTTTGCCGTCGCGTGCCAAAAGCGGGGAGAACATGGGGAGTTGCGGGTGCATGTGCCCACATCCATAAATCAATGCCCGTTTTCCCCCCTCCCCAGGCTCCAGAGGCTTTCTAGAAGTTTGGGGAGGGCAAAAACAGCCTTCCCCATCTCCCCGGAGGCCTTCTGGAGGCCGGAAACAGCCAGTTTCCCGACTTCTGGTGGGACCGGAAGGCCTGAAAATCAGTTGGCCGGTGCGTGCATGCACGCTGGAGCTGAGCTAGGGCAACACTCGCGTGCCCACCAATATGGCTCCACGTGCCACCTGTGGCACCTGTGCCATAGGTTCGCCATCACGGCTATAGGCTCTGTATCTTCTGATTTTGCTCTACTTATTTAAGTTTTTGTATGCTCTGACTGGCGTCAGCTTTGATGGTATCCAGCCACCATGTTTTTCGATAGCCTGATTTTCCAGTGTGCTGCTCCTACAATCCATGGATGGGTTCTTTCCTCATGCGTTGACAGACTGAGTGTAATTTTTATCTTCTTCGCTTGACCACGCCTCCTTTGCTCCTGACCCATCAGTCTTTTTCACTCAGTCGCTGACGAGACCGGTGTCTTTCTTCACTCTGTGGCTTAGAGCCAAATTTTCTAGTTCGGTTTTGATTTATTTTTTATTATTTCCTTTTTTCGGTGAGAGCTGTCTTGTACTTTCGCTAGCTGCTGAGGTGCGTGTGACGTGCCTGGAGCTCTGGGCCATCCCACGCCTCCCTAATGACCCTGAGAAGCAGCGTTCCAGATTCTGTCCCTGCGGGGCGGACCCGTGAGCAGTGTTCTAGCTGCCGGTGTGTACACTGGTTTCCCGGTCCCACTGGCACAACCGCCACCACCGATTTAGCTCTCATTAGTTGGCGGCTCCGGAGTCATTGCGCAGTCTCACATGGCAAACTCCGATGATTGAATTTGCTTTGCGGCACTCACAACGTATTTCAACCTCACACCATTTTCCTACTGCTTCGAGGCCGCTGCAGAGTCATTGGGCAGTTTCCCGCTGCGGCTGCCATTTTATTTCAGCTGACCATTTTAACTGCAGCAGCTGAGCCGGAGTGGATTGTTTGGAACATCGGGTGTTTCTGGCCTGATCCACCTTCACGAAGCGGCGCTTTTAGGGCTCGGATTTGAGCCTGTGCCTTGGTTGCCTTGTTGTTTCCTGGACTCACACACTGGGTGAGCAGGCTGCTCTCATGCTATATGGCCTGTTTATTCAGCACTGCTTCTGGTCTGACTTGTGACCCAGGGAGGCCTTGAATTGGAAGTTGTAGTAACTTTGGGGGTTCCTTAGTCCCATTTCCACATTCTGCCCTGTTCCTTTGGATTGTTAACTTGGCCTCATTCTCCCAGCAAGTATAGCTGTTTATATCCTTATTGGCTGGTATGTTTTGGTGGGCTGAACCATGGTGGATTCATGCCTATCCTCGGACTTAGAGCAAGAGATTAGCCCATGTAGGGCTCCTAAGATGCGCTATGCTGTCACCAAGGGATCTGGTGCTATGGCTCAGTGCAAGTCTCAAAGGCTGTTTCTGCTCAGGATAAGGATGCCCAAAGGCACCAAAAGGCATTGGAATGCCAGTTCAACAAGGCCCAACAAAAATCTAAGGCAGTGTTCTCAGAGCCGGATCCCTCTAGCCAGATGGACATAACGGCAGTATCTCGCCATCTGCCAAGTGGCATATCTTGCTTCTCTCCTGGTGGGGTTTGTGACCTCCCTTCTTCTTCACTGGGGCTGTCTAGGGGGATTTCCCTCTCTCTGCCTGATGTTTCTGCTGTGGGGTCAGTCATACTGCTGGTACCCCAACGGCGGCAGCTGGAAGCCACTTTTACTCCAACAGCTGCGGGGCTCTGCACAGGGGAAGAACAGTTGCCAAGCAGCCAGTTGGATCTTCAAACTATGCTCTCCACTGCTCTGTCTAAGATCCTGGCAGCTGGTATTCAGCATGCAACCTAGGTACCATCTCAAGCCTTGTCTACACAGCCCCAAGTTCAAGGGCATTTCACTGGCAGACCTTGCTCGCCTTCTCAGCAGGATTTGGCTCCTCCAGTGGACTCTGCACACGGCGATGACTACCCGGAGAACATTGAATTTTTGGAGGATGAAGGACTGCTGCCGGATTCACTGGCGTTTACCGGCCTCTTTCGCCCTTCACTCTTTAAATCCTTGTTGCACAAAGCTAGGATGACAACTAACTTCAGAGTTGCCGAATCTTCGACTGAAGGGTCTCAGTTGGCTGCCAGCCCGCATGAGGCACTATTTCAAGTGGCAAAACCTGACAAGGACTTCATCCCTTGTTCTCAGCTGTTTTCCGAGGTGGTTAAAATGCCATGGGGTCAGCTGGGTTCCTTGACAGCTCCACGTGGCCAAGACAGGAAGCTCTATTGTTCGGCTCCTGAGCATGAAGAACTATTAACCTTACCTTCTGTGGATGTCCCAGTGGCGAGTCCCTCCTCTTCCTCAGTCATTTCTACTGACTCCATAGATTGCCTTAAATCCAAGGATAGGAAGGTTGAACTTTCATTCAGGAAGATGCACCAAGCCGCGGCTTAGGCCATTAAGGCCGCCACTTCTACTTCCTTTTTCAACAGGGCATCACTAATTTGGTTACGCCAATTACAAGAGCGGTTCCCTCCTGAGGAAACTAGACTACACCAGGACATTAACAAACTGGTAGCCGCTACAGAATATTTGGCTGATGCATCCTTGAATGCATCAGCAAAATTTGCCTTTCATGCCCTGGCTTCCACGGTCACCTCATGAAGACTTTTCTGGCTTCGCAATTGGAAGGTGGATATGAAAGCTAAGTGGAAGCTTGCATCGGCACCTTATAAGGCCCCTAACTTGTTTGGAGCTGTGGTTGATCCTGTCTTAGTGGAGGATAAGGACAAACGCAAGGTTCTCCTCTCGTTTCATAGACCGGATCGTAGATACACGCCATATTCCCAACAGCAGCCCTTTCAGTCATTCTCTGGGCCTGGTGGGTCCTATGCTCAACGCTCCTTCTCTCACAGAGTTGACCGTTTTTCTGACAGACAAGTCTTTCGTGACCACGGCAGGCCCCAATCCTTGGCAAAACGTCCATTTCAAGGATCTGGCTACAAAACTTTCCGGAGGGGCAAGTGACTCCCAGTCATCAGGTCCCATTGGTGGTCATCTCCAGCATTTCTACCGGCAGTGGGAGGTGTTGACATCAGACGCTTGGGTGCTTCGCATGGTGACGCTCAGTCTCACCCTTGAATTCCACTCCAGCCCTCCCAACCGCTTCCTCCGATGTCCTGTTCCTTGCCTTCCTGCAAAGAGACATCTGATAAATGCTGAAATTTGTCACCTGCTAGACATAAGAGCCATCAAACCAGTGCCCAAAGAACAGGAGGGAACCGGTTTCTACTCCACTTTGTTTCTGGTGCCCAAGAGCTCAGGGGGCCATTGGGGAATATTGAACCTCAAGCAGCTGAACCTATTTGTCCTCTACCAAAGGTTCAAGATGCAGTCCTTCTGATTGATCCTCAGTGGCATAAGGGAGGGAGACCTCTTACAATCTGTGGATCTCAGGGAGGCATACATGCATGTGCCAATTCATCCTGCCCATCACAAATATCTTCGGTTCGAGTATGCCAGCAGTTACTTCCAGTTTTGCGCCATGCCATTTGGCCTTTCATTGGCTCCCAGGACCTTTACCAAGTTGGTGGCAGTGGTGGCAGCTATGCTCAGGGTAATCCCAGTGTGCGTTCTCTGCTACCTGGACAACATCCTCGTTCTTTTGTCCTCCCCGACCCAGGCTGTTCATGACATAGACTTGGTGATCCGGGCGTCACCAAGTCAGCTGCTTCCCACCACCCATCTCCTTCACCTCGGAGCGGTGATAGACTCTGCGAAAGGTCAGGTGTTCTTATCTCCCAACCGAATTCTCACCATCACAGACTTGGTGAAGCAGCTGGTGTCCCAGAGGTCAGTTACCTTATTAATTCTGTCCCAACTGCTTGGGAAGATGGTCTCGTGTATCGCCATCGTTCCCTGGGCTCACAGACACTTGCCCCTTTCAGTGGTTCTTGCTGCCATTCCAGAGGACGGGACGCAGCAATTCCACAAACAAGGTCGTCTTCCACATCACGTGTGTTTGTCCCTCAAGTGGTGGATCGTCGGCTCTCCTGAAGGGCTGCATCTTTCTAGAACCAGACTGCCTAGTGCTGACCTCGGATGTGAGCCTCCATTGCTGGGGCGCTCACCTTCATGATCAGGTGGCTTAGGGACAATGGTCCCCAGTGGAGCGGGTGAACAGCATAAATTGGCTGGAGTTGCGGGCTATTTGTTTGGCCCTTTGCCATTTTCCGACCATACTGGAGGGGCAATGTGCTGATTCTCACAATATATCCATGAAAGCACATGTCAATCGGGAGGGGAGCACTCGATCCAAGCCCCTGATGCTCAAAGTGGAGAGACTGATGAGTTGGGCGAAATGTCCCACGCTGTCGATCAAGGCGGACTACATATCCGGCATCTCCAACATCCGAGCAGATTGGCTGAGCAGGGAGCGGATTGATCCGGAGGAATGGCAGCTTCATCCCCACCTCTTTCTGGAACTGTCACAGAGGTTCGGCCGCCCCATGGTAGACCTGTTTGCCAGCTCCCAAGGTTTTACTCACGGTTTCCGAGCCCAGTGGCGGAGGGTTGCAATGCTGTTCGCTGCCGTTGGCCGCCCGGCCTGCTTTATGCATTCCCCCTATCCCTCTCATCCCGAGAGTCATTTGGAAGCTGCTGACTGAGTGGGCGGAACTTCTACTGGTTGCTCCTCATTGGCTGTGCCGGCGGTGGTTCGCCAACCTGGTGGCCTTCTCCGTGTCCCAGCCCTGGAGAATTCCTCAGCAACAGGTCTCTCTCTGCCAGGGGGTCATCCTCCACCCAGAGCCTCAGTGGTTCCAGTTGACCGTCTGGCACTTGAGAGGGTCCTGCTGAGAAAGGACAGTCTTTCAGAAAAGATGATCCAGACCATCCAGGCTTCCAGGCAGCCATCGACAGCCCTTATCTATGAGGCTTCATGGAAGGCCTTCTGTGCCTGGTGTTCGAAACAGCACATCGACCCAACATCAGCTTCGATTCTGGACATTCTTGACTTCCTGCAGGCTGGCTTGGATAAAGGTCTTGTTCCAACTACCTTGCATCGGCAGGTAGTGGCTTACTCAACGGTTCTCACCTGTGAACCATACCAGTCGCTCTCTCATCATCCGAGGATTCAAGGGTTTCTGCATGGGGTCACGAATCTCCGCCCGCCGATGGTGTGTCGCTACCCTTCATGGGACCTGCCCTTGGTTCTCCAAGCTCTCATGTCTGCCCCATTTGAGCCATTGGGCTCCATTAGCCTCAAATTTCTGTCCTTCAAGGTCGCCTTTTTCCTGGAAATTACATCCGCCAGGAGGATTTCGGAGTTGACGGCCTTGTCCATCCGGAAGGACCTCTGTATATTTCATTCCAACAGAGTGGTTCTAAGGTTGGATCCTTCATTCTTGCTCAAGGTGAACTCCTGGTTTCACCGGGCCCAGGAGCTCATCTTGCCTGACTTCTGCCCGGCGCCGCAACATCAGCTGGAGGTATGTTGGCACACCTTAGATGTGCAGCGGGCCCTCCACCGGTACATTAGGCAGATGGCCTCCTTTCGCTGGACCGAGGCTCTCTTGGTGTCCTTCCACCCATCCTCTATGGGTAGAAAGATCTCCTCTTCCACGGTGGGCAGGTGGATTAAGGCATGCATCTCGACTGCTTACAAACTCAAGGCCCAGCCTATACCTAGCAGGATTTTGCCCTATTCCACCCGCAGCATGGCTACAACGGCGGCTTGGGCTACCCAGGCTTTCATCAGTGACATTTGTCGGGCGGCCACTTGGTCATCCATTTCTCCTTTTATACGACACTACAAAATTGACAGCTATGCCTCGGTTGAGGCATCGTTTGGTTGGAGGGTTTTACAGTGTGTGCATTCTGCTCTGGACCTGGGGTGCAATCAGGCTCCCGCCCAATAGTCTTGAGCTTGGGTATATCCCATCCATGGATTGTAGGAGCAGCATACTGGAAAATGGACGTTGTCTTACCTGAACATCCCTTTTCTGGGTGCTGCGACTACAATCCATACTCTCCCTTTTTGGCTTCCTGCCCCGGATCTCGGGGGTGGCCTTGGTTTTCTGTTTCTCCCCTTTTTGGTTGTTGACTATTGGTTGACTGCGCCTTTGTGGCAAAAGACAGACGGGTCAGGAGCAAAGGAGGCATGGTCAACTGAAGAAGAAAGAAAAAAAATTAGTCTGTCAACGCATGAGGAAAGAACCCATCCATGGATTGTAGCCGCAGTGTCCCGAAAAGGGACGTTCAGGTAAGACAATGTCCGTTTCCTACCAGTGACATAGCATGACATAATTATATTACTGGATCATTGATATGATCTAGTCATAACATACATGATCATTATGACATCATTGTGATTTGTTGCTGATGCCTGTGTGGCCTGAATCAGTTTGCAGCCCTTAGACTTCTAAAAAAAATGTGCTGCCCAAGTGATGTTTTTGGGTACTAAGAGATTACCCACCACTTCTACTGTTTTCACAAACCAGAGTGGAAGGATTTACACAGCGCTCTAACCAAAACCTGTTATGGCTGATCTTGCTCTACATGCTGGGACAGAAGTCAGATAAAGTAACCAAAGTTTGCTTTTTGTTAATTTGCTGGATGTGGATTTTGGATGAGCTGTCGGTCATCCCCAACAGCAGAAATTATTTTTCTCACAATAATTTGACATCCTGCAAACAGTGGAGATGATCATGTATAATGCCCAATTTTCATCTTCCCTAGAATGAGATATTAAAATGTGATTATGGTGTCTGAAGGAAATGGCTCAGTGAGATAATAACTTTAAGTGGATGGTTTTAGAAGAAACATCCTATAAAGTACAAAATTTGAACTGCCTTTTGGGCTACATTGACTTTTCCTGCCAAAATGGTTAAGTGAATCACTTCAGTTGTTCAGTGAATAACACAGTTGTTAGGTCAATCTGACTTCTCCATTGACCCTACAACCATCACAAATACATGGCAATTAGCAAGGGTTTGAATTTTGACTGCATGATTATGAGGATGCTACAACAGTCTTAAGTTTAAAAAATTATCGTAAGTCACTTTTTTCTGTGCTGTTGTAACTTTGGTCACTAAATGAATTGTTGTAAGTCGAGGGCTGCCTGCGTTTCTGAGATTAAATAAAATTATCAGTATGGCTCATGCATTTTATTAGAAAAAGTTCCATTGGAATGCAAAGAACAAATAAGAAAATGGATACTGGTCAGATTTCCTGAAAGTAATATCTAGAGCACTTGTGATCTTAGGAGCACTAGAGCACAATATCTAGAGCACTAGATCTTAGGAGAAAAAATATATAGTATACAGAAAATATGCTAAGTATTCATCAAAGCACAATTCTTTCATGTTTTAGCGCTTTTTGCCTTAAGAGGTATGATGTAAGGAAGTAATAAATATTTATTAATTTCCAAAAGATGAGGATAAGGATATATTTTTTCCCTATCAAAGGCCAGCCATTTAGAATAAATAAACTTCTGCTTGTTTCCACTGGTATCCTCGAAAAAAATCAAGGTGTGGTAATTTCTTAATATTTCAGAACAGTAGGGATGGAGGACCTAATCTAGTTTGTCTGGCTTTGAGTTATCTTAGAGAAAATTAGTTCCCATCATGAATCTTTTCTGAAAATAGTGTGAGCCTCCTTCTCTTAGTCTATGGACACATTTTGGAGTGCAGCATGACCTGTAGCAACCAGTCCTTATGAATGTTTACTCAAGAAGTAAGTCAAGGTGTGTTCAGCTGCAGTGACTGCACCGTATGAATGAATCTCTCTGATCTCGGAGGGTCTTTTGAGAAATCATGTTGTGTCATGTCCTAAAGTTGCAAATATGTACACACTTGTAACAATGAGACTTAACTCTAAGCAAACAAGTAGAATTGTACTGGCTGATCTGTGTTGCAAATACAGGGATATTGATGGAAGCACATTGTGTGAAACACTTTGTTTACTACATTGTGGTCATTCTGAATTTGGATAGCCAGATCTGGTAGCTCTGGCTACCAGAAACAAGGACAAATCTAGCCTCTTATTTTTCACTCTTAATTTTTTGTTTGAATAACTCTATTATCTCAAGTGGCAGCTATATTCCAGCAGCTAAATAAAAGGGATAGATTACAAGTTTCAAGTACACAACTCAGGAGGAAATACTTTGGTTACTTTGTGACTTTTTTTATAGCCGATTCTGACATTGGCCTTTATTTTTGTACTACTTACAGTAGTTAACTAATATTTCTGACATTGATTATTTTCACGTATTCCATAAATACACAAACATTTCAGAAATCTTTTCTAGAATTTGTGTTCATACAATTTTAAAGTATCTTTTCCAAGATTTAGGGCAAAAATGCTTTGAGAGCAGTTTACAGAACTCAACCCTATATATAACCTTGCAGTTTAAAAGACATGATACAGAAAAAAAAAGGATTAGGGAGAGAAGGCTGGGGGGAGGGGAGAGTCAATTTAGATAGCTTTCAGCATTAAACTGTAATTATTCACATGACAGCTAGAAACAATTGAGATTGCAAGTGAGAAAGAGCCTACAGCAGTGATAGCTAACCTTTTCAGGACCGAATGCCCAAAGCACAATGTGCATGCGGGCCCCATGCATATGCACCCCTCCGCATGCGCCCCATCCTGCGCATGCTCACCCCCGCATATGCTTTGCCCCCCGTGCATGCATGCGTGCCCCCCACGCATGCACAGCAGAAAGACGATGAGCAGCTGGCTTGTGGGAGGGGCGCGCACATGCGCAGTGGAGCTGAACTGAGGCAATGGCTCGCATGCCCACAGAGAGGGCGCTGTGTGCCACCTCTGGCATGTGTGCCATAGGTTCGCCATCATGGACCTACAGTATTGATTTTTCAGCGGTGATGTTGGAATGATTCTTGCTTCTCATTCCCAGCTGTTCTTCTGAATCTCATTCATGAATGAATCATATTCATCCCACAGGTTCCTGCAGAATCAATATGTCTCGGGCCACACCTTGTGCTAAGTGACAATGTGGCATCTTTTAGTTTAACACAAATTCATGAAGCTGCTTTTTAGCTTCATCTTATGCCTGAACCAGACATATTGGCTTATTTTTACATTTCTGCCTAACAATATCTGGATCCAGCTGTTGGCACTCATTGCAGCCAGAAAGACTTGACAGACTGAATGCCTGTTTGCAGATCCTAACTTATTTGGATTTTGAGCAGTCCCTGGAGTATTGGAGAGAAAGACCAGGCAAAGTTCCCAGGAGTCTTTCCTGGAGAAGATAAAAGGCACACACAAATTTATAATAAATATCAAAAAGGAACTTATTTTGGATCAATCCAGCAATTATCAATGACACATGGATACCAAATCAACCAAACTGGATTCACCCTCTGAATCGAGAGGTCTCCAAATCAAGTCTACTCTCTTTCTCCTCCAATCTTTCTCCTTAGGTAGAGGAGCTGTCCGTCAGTTGTCTGACACCTAAAGGATATTTTACTCCTCTGAGAAACCTTCATTGTTTCTCTGTCGCATCACCCTTGCCTTGCCAGCTTTTAATTAATAGTTATGGCCGCTGTAATTATTTCTTCCTGCTCTTCATTTCCCTGAAGACTATCGAACACAACAGGAAGTGAATAACAACACTGGAGGATGGTTTACACACGTGCTTTAGTTGAGCCATTTTCCCCTTGGCTTTCATGTTTTATCTTTCAAATCTGCCTTTCATATTTTTTTAACAGTATATTGTATGTACATGACTGATTATGTAAACATCTCTATAATTACCAGGATTAGTTAGTGATTAACTTTCTTTTCATATTTTACCTTTGCATTTCGTACTTAGGATAAAGTGCTTCAATATTATTATCCTTGCCTACATGTTAATGTATTTTGGATAAATCTGAGTAAACCTGCATAGGTTGTTAGTGTCCCTGGCTGCTCTAATCTAGGCCTTGTCAAATAGTATTCCATGACTATAATTTTCTAACAGTAGGCTCTTGTAATCAGAACTCCATCCCATTTAAGTTTCCTTATTTACATTGGCTGGATATATTTCCCACCGGGTTTTTGTAAAAAAATAAAATAAAATAGTAAGTTCTAAAAACTTGATTAAGGGAGCAATTCTGTCTTCAAAGCCCACTAAGTCATTTTGCAGAACCCATTCAGTCTGCAGCAAACCCTGATAATTTGTAATGATGTATAGTATATCTTCTTTCGTACTTCAGTTGCAATATTAATATTTAAAACCTTTGTTCAATTTTGGATCATTTCTTTCTCCGAGAACCACTGCCTGTGTGCAGTTGAGATGATCTGGGAAAGGAAAAAAGAGGTGAGAAAAATTCCTTCGATTAATATGCATGCGTAAGCAGATCTTAAGATCTACTTCAACTATTTATAAAGCAAAACGTGGTCATGATTTTATTTGAAGAAGAAAAAGTCCGTTTTCCCTTAGACTTTCTTTTCATTGGAATGACAAAGCTTTTTGTCGGGATTCAAAAAGGATATAGGCCCATAAAATCTAAATCTAAGGTTGTTGTTTTTTAATGTTGAAGGAAGTGTTTTAAATAAAATATACGGTAGTATTAGGACATGTCCAGTTTTCTGTATGACTCTATATGCTTATTCTTCAAAAATCATTAACATTAATCATTAATTGTGATCCCTCCCCAAGTTATTGTTCTGAATATGAGATTAAAGGTTAAACGAGTTCAATTTTAACTACCTGTATCAAGGGCACAAATCTGTTGTTTGTGAATCTAACATGGCATTCGTTTTGTACAGAAACCTCTTTGCTAAAAACTGAAGCGACTGTGCTTTCCTGCACAAATGTCTGTTTTGAGTAAAAATGTCCATGCTTTATTGATAAATGCTAAAATGAATGGATGCTCTTAGTTATTCAGTGCAGGCGTGAGTGCTTTGATAAAAACCTCTCTTCTTTTTCCCAAGGTTTTTCCTGAAAAGGTGCTGATTTTCTGCCTGTAACATAAATTCTTAACAAGCGGTTTCTCCCTGTGTAAACTAACAGTGACTTCATCCTTGGGTCTGTTCTATTATGAATCAGTGAACAACTGTTTGCAACTTCACCCAGGAGCAACGAAGCATTTGCTGCAAGCGATCGCAAGATGGCAGTACAGAAATAAAATCGAAGACTTAGAATAAAGAATAGCTCCGTTTGGGATTAATTACATTTCTTTACATGTGTGAATTTCATGCTTGTCCACAGCAGTCAGGAAAGCTCCTTTTCCTGTACTGATTAGTTATTTCCTAAATGTTTTAAACATTGGACTGCTGTCGGAAGTGAAGGCAACTTTTGACTAATGAAAACAAATATAAATATTAAGTACTCCACAGATGGACTTCCAGAGGAATCCTCGAGGCTGCAGTACTATACATATTTTAGAAGTGGGTTACATTGACTATATGATTATACTATAGATGTCCTATTCCTAATCTTTTGACATTATCTGATGTGGAGAGAATTAATTCAAGCGGATAAAAAAGATGGCAATTCATTTCTTGTTCCTTAAGTTTGTGACCTACTGATCCCAGCATCACTCCCCATTGGTCTTGCTGGCTAATACCACTGGGAATTGTATTTCGGACACTCCACCCCTGAGATCAGTATAGGTACTAGTTCTTTTGGTACCACAAAAGAAAAAATATATATAATACATATATAGAATAAAAGGTGTGTTTAGGACAACAGTAACATGGATCAACAGCTATACTCTTGATTTCTGTGTTGGAAGTTTACCTTTGGGCCAGGGAAACATTAGAGATCTGTTTCTTGATTAGGATGCTGCGAGAGATGCCATTGTGGTACAAAATATTATTCTGATATCCAAGTATAGGTAGTCCTTGACTTTCAAGCACAAATGGGACCAGAATTTCTGTTGCTAAGCAAGACTATTAAATGAGTCACATCCAATTTTATGACCACCTTTTGTCCTGATTGCTAAGCAAATTGTGGTGGTTGTTAAGTGAATTATGTGGCCATTAAGTGAATCCATCTCCTCCCATTGACTTTGCTTGTCGGAAGCCAGTCGGGAAGATTGCAAATGGCAATCTCATGGCCCCAGGACACTGCAACTGTTGTAAATACAAAACCAAATTTTGATCACATGACCATGAGGAGGCTGAGACTTTTCCCTGTCGTGTTGTAACTTTGAATGGTCACTAAATGGATGCCGCAAGTCAAGAAGTACCTATATCTGTTTAATATTGCTGGCGATCTAATCAGGAAGACTTTTGCATTCCTCCACTTAAGCCTATGCCTTCTTCCGTTTCTGACAGGGAAGTTTTTCAAATGGCCAAGAGAACAGCAAATTTTTCCTCCTGATGCTGGATAAGTGGAGAGCATCATTCAATATGTGCTCTGTTGCCATAGCTTTGATGAGGTTAGAGGGAAAACATAGATATAGCTAGGGAGTTAAATACAGAATGGTGGAATTATCTGTTAGCTTCTGCTTCTTAGCAGTCAGGTTACTAGCAATAGCAATAGCACTTAGACTTATATACCGCTTCACAGTGCTTTTACAGCCCTATCTAAGTGGTTTACAGAGTCAGCATACTGCCCCCAACAATCTGGGTCCTCATTTTATCCACTTCAGAAGGATGGAAGGCTGAGTCAACCTTGAGCCAGTGAGACCCGAACTGCCAAACTGCTGGCAGCCAGTGGTCAGCAGAAGTAGCCTGCAGTACTGCATTCTAACCTCTACGCCACAGCGGCTCTTATTTTTTCTGTGGTCTCTGACAATTGGGAATACATTTTTATGCTCTCAGTTATAGCACTGGTTTCTCTTTATGCATGTTGTGTTTCTTTTTATTACTATCATTTTATTTATTTTTATTTAGCGCTGTCTTTTTACAATCTGCAGTTGCAACAGTAAACTTAGTTCTTACTTAATAGCTACTGTACCTTAAAAAACAAACCAACCAAGATTTATAACCTTTAGTTACCTGAAACACAGTCTCTTCTGATTGCTTCCCCTGATACATGGCAATTTTATATAATTATCTTCATATAATTCCCACACTTGAATAATCAATTTACTTATTCAGACCAATCTGTCACATTGCAAGCAACAAGAATTAAATCTGTTTCCTTGCTTGTTCGGGAGTTAAAGAATTACACTTTAATAACACTTTAATAAGTAAGTGGGTATAATTATGAGCTTTGATATGACATATTAATATAGCAAATAAAAAGAATAGCCACTGATGCCAAGCATATTTTTTGGGAAACGTGTATAAAACTTACACATTTAAGAATTTTTTTAAAAAAAAATTGATATTTTGATGACACCACACATTCTGTAAAAGCATAATAGTAAATTTTTATTCCTGGTGATTACATTCCTCTTCGAGGGTTGTTTTTAAATGTCCCAGTCTAGGGACAACCTTTGGATTTTTTGGTGGCCTCCCACACAAGTTCTAAAAAGATTTGATCTTGTATACCTTTTTATGTGTGTGTATCTATTGTTGTTTTAATCAGCTACAGTTGGTTTGAGAGCCAGATTGATATAGTGATTTAAGGTCCCAGACTAGAAGCCAGAAGAACTTCGAATTCTAACTCTGCCTTGGGTTCAAAGCTAGCTGGATGACCTTGGGCCAGTAGGTCTCTCTCAGCCTTAGGAAGAAGAAAGCAAGGGCAAAACCTCTTCTGAAGCCTTGGTGAGAAAACTGTAGCAACTTGTTCAGATAGTCAATATGAGTCAATACTGACTTGAAGAACCACAAGAAACAAGATTAGTTTAGTGATGCCACAGGCTTAAGTGAGCCGCAGAAGGAAAATTATGAAAGATATGGAGAGCCATCATACTAAAAGAACATTGTATTAACTAAAATAATTCAAAATTCTTGTCCTGGACTTACTTCGTTCTTGAACTAGTGCCCTTGGCCACATGTAGGACTTAATCCAAAAAAGCCTGCACAATCTGTCTGAAAGAGATCTTAGTAAATTCTTCTCCTTTGCAGTCATCAGTGTTCCGAAGTGATCCACAAGCATCCAGAACACATTTTTGAGGAAGAACAGAGAAGTCCAAGAAACGTCTCCTCCCCGTTCCATTAATAGAAGCTCTCAATTGAATTTGTATCTTCTTCAGACAGAAGAACTTGGCTCCACGTTTAGTAGTGGCAATCAGAATGTGGCAGCCAGATTGTTAACTGGCTGACTGTCAAGAACATTGTTCTAGGCTTTTGAAATTTTTCTGACAGATTTTAGCTTGCTTCAGAATTCAGTTTATCATCCTGGACTGAGTTTGTTATCTTCCAAGCAGCCTGAAATTAGACAACGGTAGTCAGTGGACAGATGGCCTTTTCTGTAACAGCATTGTAGTTTATGGATCCTTTTGTCTAGATATATTCACTTATTTGTTTCTTTGCCATCTTTTAGTTTCCAGGCAGACTGAAAGTTGTGTTCTTTTGAATTTATATACTTAAAATCATTAACAATATTTTATTATTTTGGGATTATGGGAATCTCAAATAAGGTATGCCTAGCAAATGGCTTGCTAGTCTGTGCTTAGATTGAAGTTATGCTATTTGGTAAATCATTAGATGCTCCATCATGGTTTTAAGCATAGCAGATATGCTGGGGAATGCATTGATGGCAAATCAATTTTACTGGAAAAGACACAGGAGGAAAATGATTGAAAGGGGGTGGGGCCATCATAGCATAGAAACAGTACAAGTAAGATCACTTGTATTTAAATCAATCAGAATATAGCTGGAAGGGGCCTTGGAGATCTTCTAATCCAGCTCCTTGCTCAAGCAGGAAATCCTATACCATTTCAGACAAGTGGCTGTCCAGTCTCTTCTTAAAAACCTCCAGTGATGAAATACCCACAACTTCTGAAGGCACGCTGTTCCACTGGTTAATTGTCCTCACTGTTAGGAAGTTTCTTCTTAATTCCAGGTTGCTTTTCTCCTTGATTAGTTTCCATCCATTGTTTCTTGTCCTGCCCTCTGGTGCTTTGGAAAATAAATTGACCCCCTCCTCTTTGTGGCAGCCTTTCAAATACCAGAATACTGCTATCCTGTACCCCTTTGTCCTTCTTTTCTCTAGACTAGCCAAACCCAAATCCTGCAACCGTTCTTCATATGTTTTAGTCTTCAGGCCTTTAATCATCTTAGTTGCTGCTCTTTGCACTTTTTCCAAAGTCTCAACATCTTTTTTGTAATGTGGTGATCAAAACTAGATGCAGCATTCCAGTATTTTTCCATTCCTTTCATTAGTATCTACTAAAGCAGCTTTACAAAAATATCAGATTTGGTGTAAATAACTCCTCCTTTCTCAACAATGGGATGGGGAGAATAAAACATGGCTACCCCTACTATCCTAATTTTGTTAATGCTACAACACAGCCTAGATATAATGGTGCTTTAGAGTCTTGGCAAGAAGATAGTGGTTTGTAAAAGCTTTTATAAGCAGAGGATGTCATTCTTTTCTATTCCATTCATTCATCCACATCTGACTTAATAACAGTGGGGCATGCCAATAGGCTAATGGCCAGCTGTGCTATTTGGGCTCTTGGAGTCATCCATGACTAGTGTGGTGATATAAGGATATATTGTCAGTCATGAAAGACCAGGTGCACATTGATTTATTGTTAAAAGCGTAATGCACAAGAATCTTCTCAGTTGATCGACAGCATCTCATTACAGTTAATAAGGGTCAGGGGTACTTAAGGGTGTGTGTGTTGGATTTCATTTACTTGGGCTATGTAAGGATTCTAGGCCTTTCACTCCACTGCCAGGTTCTGCCATTTCTTCTCCTACATATATGGTGCAATGGGCAGCACATCTGCCATGACTTCCTTGACTCACTTCAGGTACGGATAGCATCCTTCCCCCAGTGTGGGCACAGGTTGGTATTTCTGGGAAACTGGGAGTCTGTAGTTTGTTATCTATCTGTCCTTTTTCTGGTTCCAGTTCTGTATTTCTACCATTAGTATTTTCATTCTAGCACATCATTTTGCGTTTCTGCTTGTATGCTTTTCTGTTGTACCTCCATTCAGTGCCTATTGGACTGATGTATTTCTACTTCTAGTGTTATGCAAGTATAAGATTGTTAACGCAGATTGTTAACAGCAGCGGTTATCATTGGGATTTCATCCCAATGTTTCATTGGGATTTCTTGTATTTTTTTAAATCTTTGGTGTGATTATAGCATAAAAGGCAGAGTAAAAATAACGAGAATCAGAAATAAATTTTTCTTTTTTCCAGCACAGATTTAGTTTGAATGGGTATTGATTGTGTTTCAAGTACAGAGATAGCTAGTTCCAGAACAAATACGCCAAATCATATGAAAAATGGTTGCAGGAATTGGATATAGCTCATCTAGTAGAAAGAAGGACTAGGGAAGACATGATAGCAGTGTTCCAATATTTGAGGGGCTACACAAAAAAGAGAGGATGAACCTATTTTCCAGAGCACTAGAAAGAAGAACAAGAAGGAATAGGTGAAAACTAGTTAAGGAGAGAAGCAACCTAGAAATAAGGAAATTTCCTAATTGAGAACAATAAACCTGTGGAATGGCTTACAATCAGAAGTTGTGGGTGCCCCATCACTTTCAAGAAGAGACTGGATAACCATTTGTCTGAAATGGTATAGGGTCTCCTGCCCAAGCAAGTGGGTTGGACTAGATGACCTCCAAGATCTCTTCCAACACTGTTATTCTATGTTCTAAACATAACTATATATCTGCTTTGAAGTTCTTTTAGCAACTGTCACAGGTTGATAAGGTTGTCTTCAATTAGACCTTTCAGCATATAATCATGATTTGTTGACTGCAGTTTCATCAAACATCCAGATAGCATCTTTGTCCTTTGGTTACTAATCTATACATTTCTATTTTTTCCTTAGTTCAGGTACCTGAACTGCTCAACACCTGAGGCTGCTTGCATATTTTTTTTTCATGACTTTTTAAGCATTAGAATTCCGCAATTGCAGAATTCCTGTTTTGGGGCATTGTTCATCTTTCATATTCAGAATTTAAGGAACATTTTTCCTTGTCAGTACAGTAGTGTGTAGCCTCCTTGTAGGTCCAAGTTTTAAAAAAAGTTTTGTTCTGCATAGGTAAGATTTGTTTCCCACAGAAAAGAAAACACCAGGAGTCACAAAACCCTTCCTATGCCTGACTATTTCTTGAGCGGCCACAAAACTAGCATATGTAGTTGAATTAAACGTTCTGTTTTCTTCTGAAACTTTTCTTTTCTTGAATTTTCGTGTGCTGGTGGGTGTCGCACGTTGGTGGTTGTGATGCATATTTTGAGTGACAGGAAGCTGAAGCAGAGGGGTGAAAGAGCCACATGTGGCTCCAGAGCCATAGGTTGCTGACCCCTGGTATATGTGATGTCATAGTCAACCGTGCCCTGATATTTGATAGTTCTGGAATTCCAAAGCATATAACATGATGCTAGATGCCAAGGTAACTTTGTGTAAAACAATCATGCACATGTTCATAATTATTCTTGTGTTGTGGGTCAGGGACTGAACAGACACCAGCTGTGGATTTGCTTGAAATATTTAGGACAGGAATAATTTGTATAAATTGCACACTGCAGTTGTGAAAGCAGAAAACATGGAAAATTTATAGCATGATGCAAGGGAAGACACAGGAAAAATTCTAAGAAAGAGATAATAGATATGTAAACTATCCCGTGATGTTATTCCTTATTCAAATTGTAGGAATCCTGTAATAAGAAAATAAGTTTTAGATAACATTTTAAAAAAAAACCTGATACTGAGAATCCAAGCTATGATGACCAGAATTTTATAATGAAAATTAATCATTTTTCTAAGTTTTTGCTTATTTGTAGTTCCCAAATTGCATTGATACAAGAGACTTTGCTATCAGGTAGCCACTCAGAATCTATAACTTCCATTGAAGCTTCAATAATACATTACATTGCAAGATCTGGTTTACTAACTACAGGTGATCCTCGACTTACACAATTGACCCCAAAATTTCTGTTGCTAAGCAAGATAGTTGTTAAATAAGTTTTGTCCCATTTTATGATCTTTCTTGCCAGTTTTTTAAGTGAATCACTGCAGTCATTAAGTTAGCAACACAGTTGTTAAGCGAATCTGGCTTCTCCACTGACTTCACTTGTCAGAAGGTCGCAAAAGGTGATCACAGGACACTGCAACTGCCATAAATATGAGCCAGTTGCCAAATATCTGAATTTTGATCATGTGATCATAGGGATGTTGCAACAGTTGTAAGTGTGAAAAATGGCCATGAATTTTTTTTTTCAGTTTGTTGTAACTACAAACTGTCATTAAATGAAAGGTTGTAAATTGAGGGCTACCTATAACTGACATGCAACAATCAAGCTCCTATGCATTACTTTAAAGGAGAAATGGACATATTGTGATATGCTAATAATCTCTTGCAGATTTGGAGTAAAGTATTCAAGAATCTCCAGCTTCCAGTTGTTAAGCAAGAGCAATAAAGGAAAACTCTAATCCTGTTCTAAATTATACAGCTGGAATATTGAATGTCTGGGGTAACAGGATTATTTTCATCTCTGTGCGCTCTACTTATTTTGGTACTCAGTAAATTCCTGGCTTCTGGATGATTTCCTTCTGGCTCTGGTTGATGGACCTTGGGATGCTAGTAAAAACAAAATAGATTGTGCAAGTCTGAAATCTGCCTAAACTGGTGTAAAATAACACCAGAAAATGCTTCTTTTTTTCTTCTCTAAAAATGTCTCCAAACCTCATATTCCATTATGGGCAGAAGGCTTTTGCATAGCAATAGCACTTAAGACTTATATATCATTTCACAATGCTTTATAGCCCTCTCTAAGCAATTTACAGAATCAGCATATTGACCCTAACAATCTGGGTCCTCATATTACCGACTTACTGACATACCGAAGGATGGAAGGCTGAGTCAACCTTGAGCCAGTCGAGATCAAACTACGGGTAGTCGGTAAAATTAGTCTGCAATTCTGCATTGTAAGTTTGTAACCACTGCGCCACCATGGCTCAGTTTTTCTGTATGTGCTTTTTTTGTTTTTCCTGTGGAAAAGATTCCATCATTGAGACGAATGATTTGTTTAACTATCAATGAGCAAAATTCTTTGTGCATTTACTTGGAGATGCCTTTGGGGTTTAGTATGGTTTATTCCCTTATGAACGTGTTTGCTATGTTCTCCTTTGTACAGGATATTTGCTGTGGCTTTCTGAGCAAATAAACCATGTGCCAAAAATGTGAGCTAGCTATCAGAGCTACAGGAAAATAGTGGGTTGAGTACAAGGCTGAGTGGCACAGAATGTAATGTATCTCTGTAATCAGTTTTGAGGACATTTATAAAAGTTGCTCAGTTATACTGCATGGCTCAAGAGCTGCAGTTACTTCATAGTCTGCTTCCTTTGAAACATTTGACTCATTTTACTTTTCTTTTGGCTTGGTGTGATTCTGCTTTGTTGATTATTAGAATCTCACAAACGTTAGGTAAACACACAACACACCTTTGTGTAAATTGTTGAGTAGGATACAAGAATTGGTCAGGATACAAAGAACTGGTTCACAAAAGGCCTTGCACACT
This sequence comes from Ptyas mucosa, assembly GCA_012654045.1. Taxonomy (NCBI): domain Eukaryota; kingdom Metazoa; phylum Chordata; class Lepidosauria; order Squamata; family Colubridae; genus Ptyas; species Ptyas mucosa. Next base: position 9,548,832 of record WNWU01000006.1, on the reverse strand, counting down.
TTGGACTTCCTGTTCTAGGACAGAGGATCCAAGTTGCCAAATATTAGCTGTCTTTTGAATTGAAAAAAGAAATGGGATTTAGATTTAACCTCCTTCCACTCCACCTTCAGCTGCCAAATCCTTGATAAAGAAGTTCAAGCTAACAGATAGGGGGCTTGCAATGGGGGCTTAAATTCTCTATTTTTTTCCTCAGAACTTCTTGAAGGAAGAGATTGTGAAGATGATTGCTGACAATTCTGTTATAGAAATGGAAAGAGAAATTGTCAACATCAACTTTCTTTAGAATCCAAGTGTTTAATAACCATTTGGAAATTTACAAAGCCATTTGATTATTTATTTTAAGACAATAGCTTAAGCTATTGTATTGTTTACATTATGGTTTTGGACTGGGGGAAGGTTTGAAGTTTGTGGGTTAAACAGAAAAGGGTGAGCAGCAATGCCTCTGTTGAGAAAAGTGCAGTAATAGAAGACAATAAGGAGAAGCCGAGAACTAGCACCTACTGGCATTGCTGCTCAAATCATGATCAACAATACATCCAGATGTGAAGAAGGGAGTACATGAGCTAAGTTACCTCATGATGCATTTGCTAATAAGCCATTCAGGTAGCTGTGATTGGTACAAATGTACCGTGTTTCCCTGAAAATAAGACCCTGTCTTATATTTTTTTGAACCCTGAAATAAGCGCTTGGCCTTATCGCCATGTACTCAAAAGCCCGATTGGGCTTATTATCAGGGGATGTCTTATTTTGGGGGAAACAGGGTATATGCACAAGGGGATATCAATATGGGGACGGTATCTATCCTCAATTCCCAAACGGGTGGCTGAAAAACACATGAAGAGGGGAAGGCAGAATTTAGCCTAAAAAGTTCTGTTATTTTCATGCTTTTAACCTGCAAAGGAAAGGCACAACATACTAAGGTGAACAGCAGGGAATAAATAGGCAAATATACTCTAGTATATTTTTTGATATATACTATATTTTTAGATTGAAGAACTGTTCCACCCATTCCTGTAACAATACCCTGAGATAGGTTGGGTCGAAAAAAACCCTATCAGCCTTGTGAGGTAATCCAGAGAAGAAACACACCCAAGGTACTATATTTTTATTGTAAAGTTGTACTAACAGAATCATACAGTTTGAAAGTGCATTTCTCCCATTACCTTTACAGTCCAAACAATTATAGAAAAATCCTTATGAGATGTTTGCCACTGCCTCATTCCTTTTGTGGGCTCAGTTGCTTCTCATCTGACATTGCTTAGCCCAAGGCTCTTTCTCCTGTCTGCTAAGATCATTCACACATTCCATTACAATGACTGGTCCCATATTATCAAGGGAGCTCCCATGGTTGCAGGTGGGTTTTCCTTTTCATCCAATACTTTAACCTCTGCATCACTTTGGCTCTCTACTGAAGGTATAAATTCTGCAATGATGTAAGTCCACCTAGTGCATATACTTTCTTACCTACACTAACCTACACTCAGAGGCCATCTATGTCAAAATTCAACAGGCGGGGAGGGATACGACATCATCTATCTCCAGTCTACATACAACACAGTCCTTTCAACAGTTCCAAGAAGGCTCCACACCCATTTGCACCACTCAGGTGATTCTGACGACACAGATAAATCTCCAGGTGGCCTTAATGACTCGCTAAAAGAATGCAAATGACCAGCTATCTTCAAGGAGTATAAATCCTTCCATTCCCCACCATCCAGTCAAAGCTGAAGAAGCTTCTTGGATGAGAAGCAAAAAGTCTTCAAAGAAAACCCAAAAAGTCCAATTGCCTCTTGAAAAAGCACCTTTGGGATACCTGAAAAAGCACCTGAATGACTGAGAATCTTCATAGACATTTACCTATACTAACAGAATAACAGAATTGGAAGGGATCTTGAAGTATTCTGGTCCAACCTCCTGCTCAGGCAGGAAGACCTATAACATTTCAGACAAATAGTTGTTCAATTTCTTCTTAAAAACTTCAATTGTTGGAGCATTCATAACTTCTGCTGGCAAGTTGTTCTACTGATGAATTGTTCTAACTGTCAGGAAAATTCTTCTTAGTTCTAGGTTGCTTCTCTGCTTGATCAGTTTCCATCCATTGCTTCTTGTTCTATACTCAGGTGCTTTGGAGAATAGCTTGACTCCCTCTTCTTTGTGGCAACCCCTTAGATATTGGAACACTGCTATCTTCTCACTCCTAGTTCTTCTTTTCATTAAACTAGACATACTCAATTTCAGCAACGGTTCTTTGTTTTAATCTCCAATCCCCTAATGAAGAGTTCCCCAAAGTTTCCAACTTTGTGAACTGGGAGGGGTCGGGAGAGGGGATGGTTCCACGCAAGTGCTTGCATGCAGCTCCATTTGTGCAAGGGGCATGCATGTATGTGCTTGCTGCTCATGCAAATGGAGCATGCACGCACATGCTCGTCTGCTGCTTGCACAAGTGAGGATGCGTGTGTGCTTGCCAGCCATTTCCATGGCCCAGTTGCAAACCCATCACAGCCCACAGGTTGGGGACTTCTGCCCTAATCATCTTTGTTGCTCTTCTCTGCACTCTTTCTAGAATTTCAACATCTTTTTTACATTGTGGTGACCAAAACTGAAATGCAGTATTCCAAGTGTGATCTTCCCAAGGCATTATAAAGTGGTGCTAACACTTCACATGATCTTGATTCTAGAAGACACTAGAAGAGCCTTCTGCTCCCGAGAATCCTTCTCCAGCTAATTTGTTTCCTAATTGAATACTTTCAGCTTGCTGAGATCACAGTCTTCAGAATTCCTAAATCCCTTGGCAAAGTCTTAGCAAGGGCTCATGTTGGGTGGGAATTGTAGTCTTAACTCTGTAACAGCCTATTAGATTTGGGAAAGTTCTGTTAGTGGATGGGAGAAAAAAATTGTTACCTGCAGCCAAGTTTTCCAACCAAACTTGCAGCCAAGTTTTCCAACCTTCTCAGGGAGCTGGATCCCCTTCAGCTGAAGCAGAGCCAACAGTAGCAAAACAGGAAGAGTGGTAGCTTTCTGAAAATAAAATCTAGTCAGGCAAAATCCAGAGGGAAAGGAAGGGAAGGAAAAGAAAGGCAAGGCTGCTGCTTCAATCAACTGACAAAGCTTCAATGCAGAAGACAAATGGATAGTTAGATAGATAGATGAGAAATTACGATGTTGAACAATGAGGACAATACAAGATTTAATGCCGAAGAAAATAAATAAGATGATAGGCAAAAGTTTACAAGGCTTGAGAATAGCCAAAATACATCAGGGAAAAAATGCCAAAATCGCAGCATCTGTGTCAGATTGTTATTCAGTGAATCACTAGTAGAATATACAGAGTCAAAGAGGAATGCCAAATTCTAAGCCGATGATGGCAAATCTATGACACACATGTCAAAGGTAATATGCTAAGACATTTTGGTTGACATGCCAGTGTTCACCAATACTCAACAACTATTCTTGAAAGCCTGCCCCGATCTTGCTCAATTTGCAGAGGTTGAGCAAAAATGGGATGTGCTCTCACATGGGCTCTGGACTCTCTGGAAGTTGCATGAGAGGGCCATGTTCTCGTCTGGCCTCTGGAGCCTCATGGGACATGTTTTTGTGTGGTATTCAGAGGCCGCAGAGGCCATGGAAGAGCAATCTCTAAAGCTGCTTCAAGAACCAAGACTCCATGCAACCCAGAGCAGCCTCAGAGAAGCCATAGGAGCCTGTTAACAGAAAAAGAACACCACCTGAAAATAAGCAGCATGTAGCAGATCCTGGGGAGTGCCAGGCTGTGGCAAAATCACATTGATTTCAAGGTTCGCTACCTTGGGTCATGGCATGAGGTGGCCTGTTTCAGTGGCAATGATGGCATTAGGACTGAAATCAAGGCAAAGGCCTCTTCTATAGGTCTTGGCACTGTCAAGAGCTAGTGTTCAGAATGGTTTAAAGGGAGGAGAGATAGAGAATTGTTTTATTTTTGTTGGGGGGGGGGCATATATCCTCATTTAATGCCTGGAAAGAAAGATGCTATTAGCCTACACTTTGATTATATAGTATAGGTCTCCCTGACCTGGCCTGGTTGAGCTTTGGAGTCTGCTAAAGAGCAGCATAATCTCATATATTATGGGAGAAGGGCGGTATATAAATCAAATAAACGATAAACGATAAACGATATATGTGGGCCAGTTTCCCCTTTGCAGGCAGTCATATTCAGAATGCAACCATCAGAGAAAACTAGAGAACTGTATGATCGAGGGCAGGGCCAGAATGTTCACTTCACTGCCTATAATATATTTGTACTGTATTCAGTAGTTTAAAGGTAAATGTAGGAGCGGTAGATAAGAGAGTCTTGTGAATATATTTAAATTGGTTTTGAAAATCAGCACATATTAAACAAAACAGACATTTCTAGGATATTATATTCCTTTGGTATAATTGATATGAGAACCAGTTTTGTGCAGTGATTAAGGCAACAGGCTAGAACAACTCCCAGGCTGCGGCCCATTACCAGGCGATGGCCTACTCGGAATTGGGCAGTGCAAATGGCTGGCTAGAACGTGTGTGTGTAGCTCAACTTGCATAAGCAGTGGGTTGGCAGGCACTTGTGCATGTGTGTGCCAGCCCACCATTCACGCAAGGGCTGCATGTGTGCAGCCCAGTTCCCCTTCCCCCCCAACAGAATTTGAATTCTGCTTGCTCCATCTGGTTTTGGATGCATAAAATAGAAGTAGTTTAAGGAAAGATGGCTGGAACTTTTTTCTATTCTTTGTCCCATCTTGCAATGTCATTTGCCAGAGACTCCTATGGCTTTTGACATATAGTATTAAATATATATTCTTAAATGTCATGGGGTAGGGAAGAAAGAAGGGCTACAGTATAAAAGAAGAATAATTAAATTCAGGGATTTTCTTGCGTAAGTGGAGGTGCCACTCCATTTGCATTTTGGTTCTAGCAATACACACACACACACACAATATTTATATTAGAAGCCACATGATAATTACCCATCAAAGGCCTATGACTTGAGATGGAGGAAGACCTATAATTTTAAATAGATTATTTGCTGTCAGTTGAAACAACTGACTCAATATTAGAAGAACATTGCTTCCCATCATTGACCTCAACAGCACTTACACTAATGCAGTTTATGGAAACTATCCAATAGATTTGCTTCATTGGCCCACTGTTTTCCAACATTTAGAGGTCAAAGGTGAGGAAAAATATATCTTGTGGCTTGTGAAGAGGTATGCAAGCACAGAAAAGCAATTTCAACTGCTCATTGGTTGTTTTTATTTGCAATATATTAGACGTATCACAAAGTTTGCTAATATGAAAAAAAACCTTCATATGCTTTACTAGGCAGCATTCATATTAATCTATGTATGTCTAAAGACTGACTTTAGGCACTAGCCCATGTTTACCCACATTATCATTTGTAGAGGCCAGGACTTCTGTTGTAGTACAAGATAAAAAAAAATACCATGCCATTTAATTCACACATTTCTCTTCCTTAGAAACAGGCCTAAATCCCACAGTAGAATGACCTCAAGCCCCAAAAGAAGATGCAAAAACCTATAACCAAGTGTGAGAGTGATTGTAACTGCTCAATTGAACCAAAAGTGAATTGTGAGGAGGTAATTGTGAGGAGATGTTCCTGTCAGATAGCACTGGCTCACACAGCAATGATAAATAGGCGAATATGGAAAGGAAGGCCATCAGACTGGAAACCAAATGTAGGTTAGTCCAATCTATGGTGTTGCCCGTGGCTACCTATGGTTGCGAAAATCGGACCTTAAAAAAGCAAGATGGGAAGAAAATCGATTTGTTTAAGCTGTGGTACTGGGGAAGGCTTCTGCATATTCTTTGGATAGCAAAGGTGACTAACAAGCAAATACTGAAGCGCGTAACACTAGACATGTCACTAGAAGGAAAAATCATGAAACTGCATCTGACTTACTGTGGCCATGACATGTAGGGAAAAATTGGCAGTAAAAGGAAACCAGGCTGCCTAAGAATATGGTGGTTGGACACCATCAAAGCTGACACCACCAGAGCACAAAAAAACTCAAAAGAAGTAGTGCAAGATTGGAAGATGTGAAGAGACCTGGCCCATTGAATCGTCAAAAGTTGGAAACGACTGAATGGATAATATCATGTTCAAGCAAGAAAGAAGGTGTCTGTTCCATAAAGGTGATGTTAGTTTCATATGCTGAATCACAAATTAGATAACCACATTTTGACCTAATGTGTTGTGAGCAACTAACTAGGGTGGTTACTTTGCGGTTCTGATGGAATCTGGGCCAGGAAAATTGAGGTATTGAGTAAACCCTAGAAATACAATTATGGAAGCACAAGTCGGTTTTGTGGTCCTTGGCACTTGTCTTGGATGATCTGTTCTACCTCTTAATCTCAAATACATACTCAAGATTCATGTATAATCAAATGAATTTATTATAAAATGAATGCTCCCTGGCTTTGAAATATATCTTAGAGGAATTGCATTTACTTTCTCTGCCTTTAGAAGAGCAATCAAGACACATTTCTTTTGTCATGCTTTTAATGCTGAATCAACTATTCTGATATTTATTTTTTTATATTTACTTTATCATTTTTTATATTTTTTATTCCATCTTCTTTACAATTGGCAAGTTTCAGTACAGGATTCAGACTAGTAGGGGTATAAATCAAGTAGATAAATAGCTTGTTTAGGAAAAAGTCAAGGCTGCAAGAATTGTTCAATGTGCTAACCCAAATGCAACTGACAGGTAATATAAAAATGTACCTGTATGTCTTTGTATGTTAAATTATATGACAATAGCTAAATAGCTTAGTCTACTAAAAAAACCACTCAAGAGCCAGATATAGTTAATCCTTGGATGGAAGGCCACAAGGAAATCTCATGTTTAATTTGGAATGTAAGAAAAAAAATCCCAAGATTTAATAATTTTCTAAGAAGAAACTTTATGAGACACCCCATTAATTTTATATATACTTGGTTGAATATGACCGTGGCGCCTCCGCCTTTTCCATCCTTTCACTTGTATCCTGGGCCCTTCAGGGTGAGATGGTTTTAGAGATACTGATAGAAATGCCGGGGCAAATCGAAAAAGCATCCGACAAAGGACTTCCTTTCGCTCTGAAAGAGGCGTGCAAATTCTGCCTAGTATGCAAGCATTAAGGCTACTGCAGCTCTGCAAAATCAAAAGCCGGGATTCTGAAAGCAGCCAGTTAGGAAGGTGGTCAAAGAAAGAGGATTCCATCACGTGATTTAAAAATGCCGTAAAAATTAAACCACGGCTTCCTAAGATACCTTTTCTGTCACTGGATAAAACGAGGAGGGCGACTCAAGTCAGCAAACAACCCGGATCCTCCAGCCCCAACAAAGTGAAAGGAGGAGGAGCGCGAGAGCAGCGCCCGCCCGCGTCTCTTTTCCACCCCCGAACAGTGCGCTTCTCCTAAAGGCCTCTTTTGTTTGACGCGCCCGCCCGCTCGCTCGCTCTACCTCTTTCCGCGGCGCCCCTCCCATGCCCGCGTTCAGGGAGGGAGGTAGCGGCGGAAGAGGCGGCCATCTTGGGCTCCCTCGCCGGGGCTGTGCGTGTGCGAGCGGCGAGGGGGGGGGAGGGAGGGAGGCAAGCCAAGGCTGGGGTAAAGGGAGTGACTCGCTCCTTTGCGGAAGTGGTGCCTTCACTCCCCCAGAGTGGAAGGAGGAGAGAGAGAGAGAGAGAGGCCCGCGGGGTCGTCGGCACCTTTCCTCAGCGGCGTCTCAAACCCGTGGAGGATGGCAGGGCGGCTCCCGGCCTGCGTGGTGGACTGTGGCACCGGGTGAGCCCAGAGAGAGAGAGAGAGAGAGAGAAAGAGAGAGAGATGAATGGGCGACTGGGCGCGCGGCAGCGGCGGAGGCTGACAGTTGGCTTCCAGCGCCGGAGAGGGCGGGGAAGGGAAGCGGCCGGGCTGCCTCTGCCTTTCATTGGGGCGCGTGGAACGAGACGGGGCTTCTCTTGCCGTCTCTTCTCTTCCACCCCCCCCCCTCACCTAGCCGGGCATGGCAGGGCTTTTTGCCCCTCACTTAGACACCCACCCACCCCCTTTATCGATGCTATTTGAGGGTGGCAGGTGGGGGGGGGAGGAGGAGGAAGGGTATTCCCGACTGCCGGGCCGACTGGCTTCTCCCCGGCAGCTCTTTTTCTGCCTTTCGGCCGTCAAAGGCGAGGTTTTTTTTGTGGGCAGAAAAGGCGAGTCCACGCCCTAAACTGCCCGGGTTCAAACCGGTCCCCTCTCCCCCCCCCCCCCCCGTTTTCCAATCCTGCGGGAGGCTTCGGCCTTTGCCAGAAGGAAGGCTTGCATTGTCTCCTCCTATGGATAAAAGTTAACCGGAGGTAGCCAGCGGTCTTAATTCATTGTGTGGCTTTGAGAGGATGACAGAGCACCTTCCGCCGCTGGGAAGGAGACCCTTTTGGCCCGCTGAGTCTAGCATTTCCTCCCCCCCCCCTTCTTGGAGGGAGGAAGGTTGCAAGAGATTGGATTTTTGCTGTTGCATCGGTCCAAGGCGTTTTTTCCTGCATTGCTGTTAGGATGCAATTTTGGAGAAGAACGTCTGCAGCCTTAATTTCGTTTAGGAAATAGCCATCTCGGGGTGGAGGGGGGGGGGGGGGGGAGATTTGAAAAAAAAAAAAGCGCCAGCCTTTCTCAGGTCAAATTGGCCTGTGTATAATTTTCAACTAAGTTCAGTATAAGGGGACGAGGGGAGCCTTCAGATTGGTGGCTTCCTTTTGCAGTGCCATGATTTGTCCATATGTGCCATTTATTCAGCATTACTTCTCTCTGTGTGGGTGGAAAAAAAAAAGTCTGCCCTCTCTTAATGAGCAAGCGCAGAGGAACTTCCTTAGTTTTGTCAAAGGCGCTTCCTCCTTTCAGGCTTTTATACCTTATAAGGCAGTTTTCAGTGACAAACCTGAACCAAATCCTTTTGAGAAGCCACTTTTCTTATTTTGTAATTACTAATTAATGTGGAGAAAAGGCGCTCAATGTTGCTATTTTCTAACATGTCCCTTATAGAAAAGAACTTCAATGACATTTCTTTCAGGGAAGAGCAGGCATGGAGGATAGAACTGGAGATTTATCTAGGAAGCAAAGACTTCCTGGTACATAGGTACTTTATGTCCTTCATTACAGTTTCTTAAGGAACTGAGTTGAGGCGACTTCATTTTGTGCTTTCACTTTGCTTCATGCTAATAAAGATGGGTTTCATAGAAAATTCTGCATGCAAGTTGGTCGTTGCAGCAGTAGCTCAATATAATTGCAAGTAAAACACTTCTAACTAATCATTCATCCATCAGCCATAGTTTTCTGTTTAAAAATGGTTAATTACGTTAAAAATAATATTTTGAGAAATGTGTCATCAAACAACATTTTTTGGAAATTGTGACCTTACCTTTCCATTTGAAACACAAACCAAAACCTAAATATATCTACATAAGGAATATGATTACGATAGTTCACTAAAATGGAGCACAGAATATACAGTTGGATGTAAAACTGCAGTAAATTACAACTTGTACTGGTTGCTGTTCTGCTGCCTATGTTAGCTTACAAGATATGTGTAGGTACATTGCAATTACAGTACAGTGTTCATTGTAATACACTAATTAAAGAACATTTTTTTTCATCCAAAGCTGTTTTTGCATATTGAGAGGCTAACTATACCAATAGGGATCTCCGGTGACATGTTTCATTTATAAATTTGTGCATAAATCAAAATGATGGGAAATAATCAAAAGAGAAAAAGGGATTTAATTTTAGATTCTGCAAAGGGGGCTATCAGTGAATGCACAGTCATTGGTGTGCAAAGCGCAGCATCTTTTAATTAGTAACTATGATTACACAATTACTAAATTGAAATGTGTCAGTGGCCCTGAAAAATCTGGACTCTGAGATCACAAGCTTTAAAACATTAGATCTGAACATTAGAGAATTAGAACTCCAATATAGTTTAAGGATGCATCTTTTTTATAATCTCTTAGTATCACTGTGTAGACAGACCCTATCTTTTTCTTGAGGTGACTATATGTGCACATGTAAATTTGTGCACGTTTCCACTGTATTCTGCTAGTCTTACATATTGGTCTCAAAATATGAGGGGAATAGATTGGAATATTAAAAGGAAAAGGCTAGATAGCCTGTTATGCTAATATGTACAATATGAAAATGTTTTAGAATTGCTTTAGAAAATTTGTCACATATTTATGCCTTATTAACTTTGGATACAGTTATAAATATTTGAATAATTACTAGTTTCCACTGTTGGTTAAAATGTTTCATTATAGTATTGTACACTTTTTGCAAATGTGTTACTACATTTATGATTGCTGTAGTTCACAGTTAAAAGTGCAAAGAATTACCGGTAGTCCTCAACATACGACAACAATTGAGCCCAAAATTTATGTTGCTGAGTGAGAAATTTGTTAAGTGAGTTTTGCCCCATTTTACAACTTTTCTCATCACATTTGTTAAGTGAATCACTGAGTTCTTACATTAGTAACATGGTTGTTAAGTGATTCTGGTTTCCCCATTGACTTTGCTTGTCAGAAGGTTGCAAAACAGGATTACATGACTCCGGGACACTGCAGCCATCATCAATATGAACCAGTTGTCAAACATTCGAATGTAAATCACATGACCATGAGGATGCTGCAATGGTCATAAGTTTGAAAAATGGTCATAAACCATTTTTTTCAGTGCAACTTTGAACTGCCATTAAATGAACTGTTGTAAGTTGAGGACTACTTTTAGTGGCTTCCAGGGCACTTATATTTTGCAGTATTCACTTTATGTCCAAGAGATGAATTGGAGAACAGCAAAACTAAAATACTTCCTATTACATCAGGAAAACATTGAGGTTCCTGAATTAAGTGCATGAGAAGTCTTAAAATGTGACACAGAGTCTATTGAAGTAAAACATTAGAATGTGATTGGCTTGAAATATTGAAGTATAGCTTAATTCAAACATGTTAAATCAGGTTTACTGTATTTATTTATTTATTTATTTATTGGTTTGATTTATATGCCGCCCTTCTCCGGAGATTCAGGGTGGCTTACAATGCGTTAAGCAATAGCCTTCATACTTTTGTATACCTGCTTAGTAGGGCTTTTGGCCTCCCCTAAGCGGTGTTCTTTTTTATACAAAGTCAGCTTATTGCCCCCACAATCCGGGGGGTTTAAGTATGGACTAGATGATATTAATCTGATCTGCTTTAATTTGGAATTCTGCATTGATTAGGAGATTGATGACATAAAAGTGCTTCAACTTCTAGGATTCTGGGATTGCAAAATGATGTTTGAATATTTGTGAATGATTTGAATATGTACCTAAAATGTGCTTACTGAATTACATTTAGAGAAAAGTAATATTCCTGAATTTACCATAGTTTATAAATTTATTATGTAATCTTTTCCATCTGGATATCAGGATGTATAAGTGAATGTTTATTATGGGTTGTTGTTGATTAATATTTTAAATTACTTTTGAGATGAAACATCCTATGTGATATATTACTAAATGTGGTTCAGATTGTAGTTGCATTACATGAGAAAACATGTTGCATGTGCATTTATCAATATATTTTATAAAAATTGTGCACTTGGGTGCTTAATGCACAATTCCCACTAATTTTAGTGCTTTTAAATATGCGTGAGCAAGCTCAGAATTGTTATACATGATAAAAATAATAGCTGCAGAAATAATGGAATTAGTAAAAACATGAATCAAAAGTTTTATAAGTTTGTATCTTTAGGTCAAGCTGCACAAGTGATGTTGCATTGTATACTAAGGACCACACTCCAGAAGTAGAAAGGGCAGGAGGACCCCAATGTGGTAAATGGTTTCAGAAATAAAATAGTGCATCAAACTAAATTGTAAATTCATCACTAAGGGCTCACATTTTTCACTCCCGCTTTAGGCCTCAGAACTTTTTCAAGAGGCCATATACAGAATGTCACAGAAGTGAGTACACCCCCTCACAATATGTAAATATTTAAGTATATCTTTTCATGTGACAACACTGAAGAAATGACACTTAGCTACAATATAAAGTAGTGAGTATACAGCTTGTATAACAGTGTAAATGTGCTGTCCCCTCAAAATAATGCAACACACAGCAATTAATGTCTAAACTGATGGCAACAAAAGTGAGTACACACCTAACTGATAATGTCCAAACGGGGCCCAAGTAGTCGTTTTCCCTCCCTGGTGTCATGTGATGCGTTAGTGTTACAAGATATCAGGTGTGAAGGGGGAGCAGGTGTGTTAAATTTGGTGTTACCGCTCTCACACTCATACTGATTACTGGAAGTTCAACATTGCACCTCATGGCAATGAACTCTCTGAGGATCTGAAAAAACAAATTGTTGCTCTACATAAAGATGGCCTAGGCTATAAGAAGATTGCCAAGACCCTGAAACTGAGCTGCAGCATGGTGGCTAAGACCATACAGCGGTTTATCAGGACAGGTTCTGCTGAGAACAGGCCTTGTCATGGTTGACCAAAGAAGTTGAGTGCTCGTGCTCAGCGTCATATCCAGAAGTTGGCTTTGGGAAATAGATGTATGAGTGCTGTCAGCATTGCTGCAGAGGTTGAAGGGGTGCGGGGTCAGCTTGTCAGTGCTCAGACCGTACACTGCACGCTGCATCAAATTGGTCTGCAGGGCTGTAGTCCCAGAAAGAAGCCTCTTCTAAAGATGATGCATAAGAAAGCCGGAAAACAGTTTGCTGCAGACAAGCAGACTTAGGACATGGATTCCAGGAACCATGTCCTATGGTCCGATGAGACCAAGATAAAGGTATTTGGTTCAGATGGTGTCAAGCACGTGTGGCGGAAACCAGGTGAGTACAAAGAGGAAGTGTGTCTTGCCTACAGTCAAGCGTGGTGGGAATGTCATGGTCTGGGGCTGCATGAGTGCTGCCGGCACTGGAGAGCTACAGTTCATTGAGGGAACCATGAATGCCAACATGTACTGTGACATACTGAAGCAGAACATGATCCCCTCTTTTCGGAGATTGGGCTGCAGGGCAGTATTCCGACATGATAATGACTCCAAACACCTCCAAAATGACCACTGCCTTGCTAAAGAAGCTGAGGGTAAAGTGATGGACTGGCCAAGCATGTCTCCAGACCTAAACCCTATTGAGCATCTGTGGAGCATCCTGAAATGGAAGGTGGAGGTGCACAAGGTCTCTAACATCCACCAGCTCCATGATGTCATGGAGGAGTGGAAGAGGACTCCAGTGGCAAGCAACCTGTGAAGCGCTGATGAACTATGCCCAAGAGGGTTAAGGCAGTGCTGGAAAATAATGGTGGCCACAAACAATATTGACACTTTGGGTCCCATTTGGACATTATCAGTTAGGGGTATACTCACTTTTGTTGCCAGCAGTTTATGACTGTGTGTTGTGTTATTTTGAGGGGACAGCACATTTACATTGTTTTACAAGCTGTATGCTCACTACATTGTAGCCAAGTGTCATTTCTTCAGTGTTGTCACATGAAAAGATATACTTAAATATTCTGTGACATACTGTAAATATTCCACTCATAAAGCTACACGTATATTCCCTATAGATAATATAGAATGGTTAAAATAAGATTGAAAGAAAAGTTGAGTGGTTATTATTTGGGCTTGCTAATAAAACTAATTTTCCCAAGTCTATATTATCAAAATCTGCCTTGGTTTAGGACTTTGGATGATTTTAGGGATATTGTACACAGAAAGGCAAGGAGGACAGAAGACATGAAAGTTCATTGTGTGTCTGGAAAATCACATATTTTTTTACGTAGACCAGTGTGCCAGTAGCTAGTCAGAAATAGTTTTCCCAGCATTGCTTACTAAGTGCATGAACTAACTGCCTGAACAGTTACAACTAACAATTACTGCAAAAAATGTGCTTTATTTTAAGAAGACACTTAGAACTTGATAGCATAAACTACATAGGTCTCCTGCCTAAATTGCTTTTTCTGAACATTACAGAATGAATAATCTCATGTTGAAAATAGGAAACATACTTCACTGAGTGACTGTGAGTTAGTCACTCCTCACCTAGCGTACCTCAGAGTATGGTTATAGGGGAAAATGGAAGAGCATGTGCTTCTATGCTACATTGAGTGTTTGGAGGAAGTTGGGGTATAAAACTAACACACTTATATCCTCTCTTTTATGCAGTACAATAAATTATTTGTTTAGCAGCCCCCCCCCCCCCTTTTAGTGGATGTAATAGATTATATTTATGTACAGGGATCCTCCCAAAAAATATCAGCCAAATTTATTGCTTCAAAGTCTGATTTTTAGAAGGCAGCTAAACATATATTAATTTTACATACTAATAGAATAGAATGTTACATAATTTGTGGTTAATGTGTGTGTGTATGTACGTACCCTAATGCTATCAAGTTGATATGTTTTAAGAATTTGTAAACTCAATAAATATGCTTAATATTATAAAAGAAAATCATAGCCAATTAATGATAATGTAGTATTTGTAGTATTTTAATGATAGCAATTCAGTGCTGTAAGTACATAATAGTACAATTTTTACATATATCCTGCTTTTTTAAGATTTGTTATTTTCATCATTTTTATCAGATAGCAGTGTTAGAAAGCACAATTGACTATAATCCGGTATCTCCACATATATTGAAAAAATATATCCTTGATGGAGGTTCAAAAAACTCAAGATTGTGGCCCCTGCAGATGTCCTTGATGTTGGGACTATTGCTACATTTATTTCTTTACATCATACCTTTATTATTTATATAAATAATTTAAGACAACAAATATACTTAATACTCCTTCTTCCTTCTATTTTACCCACAACAACAACCCTGTGAGGTGAGTTTGGCTAAGAGAGAGTGACTGGCTCAAAGTCTCCCAACTGGTTTTTCAATCTAAGGCAGGACTAGAACTCTTACATTTCTAGCATGGTGCCTTAGACTATGCTGAAGTCAATGGCATTCCCAGTGCAGTTTGCATCCCAGCAAACTGGGAAGATTGCATTATGTAATCCACAAATATAAATAGCGATGACTTTAATGATCCTTTAAATATTTTGTTTGCTTAGTAGGTATAATGATAAATATTTATAACCTATTTTATCAGATCAACCTGAAGTAAAGGATAGTTTATTTTATTAACATTATTTAAAATAATCAAACAATGGCTTCCCTAATAAGGGGAAATAGAACTACTTAAGAATTGTGCACAACATGTGAAATAGGTCCCTTGCTATGCATGAAGCCTGTTACAGATCTACTTTTTTTGAATCATTAAAGCAGCTATATTTTCAGCTTGCTGGGAACGAACTAAAGTGTTTCTGTGCATCCATGCACTTGTAATCAATTAGGAGTACCATTTGAAACAGCTGTAAAAGCCTTTTAAACAATTGCTTTGTCCATATTACTTGTCAACAAATAATAGTTGCCAATATTCCCCAACATTGATATGCTGTGTAGAATTCCTTAATAATTGTTTTAAAAACGGACAGTTAGAATACATAGTGTGGTATATAGAATCAAGTAAAACCTATTATATGGTGAATAACCATAGTAAAAAAAATGTTCTGTAAATGAAGCATTCTGCAGAGTTCATTTGTGAGGTTACATGCCTTCTTCAGCAGTAAAATATTCCATGTGATTTCAGATCCGGTACAATGTTACAGGGGCTCCACTTGGTAGTAATTGAATATCTGTAACCTACTGCTTTCTGTGAATCTTTTCTTATTTGCTAGCTGTGAATGTGAGAGTTGTAGTCCAGCAAGTTGGGAAGATGTTAAAATATGTCAGACTGGACAAAGTCATTCAGATGAAACTCGCACGTATGGAAGTGAATAAGTCTGTTACTTCCTATCGCTTGAATTGTTGTTACCTTATTATAGTACTGACAGAGTTGGGCATGCATCATTATATGGACATTCTCTCCTGTCTTTCTCAGATCCTAATTCCAATGTAATTTCTTAGGCTAAAATACATACTTTGATGCTTTTTAAAAATTATAACACTCCCTCCAGCTCTAATCTCTTCTTCTGTTTCAATGTTGGCCTGAGTCAACTGAGGCAAGTGATCTTACTGATTTGAAAAGCTCTATGCTAGGATTACCACATCTGGAATCCAAAAATCCAGGAAATCAACCAAATGATACCTCAGATGTGGTAATGCTACCATTTGCTAGTATGGATCAGTGATAGCCATTGATAAGAAATTTATTGCTTAAGTTTTTAATCTTGAGTATTTATTAGCCCCTATAAGCATACCTACACCGGGCCATTAGCTAATGTGTAAATATTATTTGAAAAGACTAATATTTGTTGCAACAGTAATTATTGAACCGAGTAAGTCAGTCTGTGGTTTATCTGGATAGTGTTGCCTCTATTCCCTCTTCCTCTTTATAAATTAACAAAGGGGTATTTGTCTGCAACCTTGAAGTATCTGTTTCTTCCTCCAACTTCACAGACTTTACAAATGGCAATTAGAGTTGTTCCTTATTTTAAATCCACATTAGTTTAAGTACTTAACTAAGAAGAAAACCTGAAGACCAATATGCACCATCACAGCCAACAATTACTTGAAAAGGTATTTTGATGAATGTTCTAAAGCAAAACCTACTTTTTAATAAATGAAGTAGATATTGCTTGTATTGTTTATATGAATTTCACATTTACCTAAATTAATTTTTAACTGATTTGAGTGATATCACCTTGTCCTATATATGAATAACTTCAGAGCAGGTATTTGTTA
This sequence comes from Ptyas mucosa, assembly GCA_012654045.1. Taxonomy (NCBI): domain Eukaryota; kingdom Metazoa; phylum Chordata; class Lepidosauria; order Squamata; family Colubridae; genus Ptyas; species Ptyas mucosa. The sequence continues at coordinate 9,532,076 of WNWU01000006.1, read as the reverse complement.
GTTACTATTTAGCAAGACTTGAATAATACTTGAATTCTAAACAAGTTATTTCTTCAATAACATTCTTAGCTGTAATTTGTTTATTAAATTTTTATTAACTAGCTATATTGGAGAATTTCAGTTTATAATATTAAACCATTAATAGTGTGATTAAAAACTATAACAAAAAATAAATGTGAATAGCTACCCTGTTTCCCCCAAAATAAGGCATCCCCTGATAATAAGCCCAATCTGGCTTTTGAGCGCATGACAATAAGGCTAAGCACCTGTTTCAGAGTTCAAAAAAATATAAGACAGGGTCTTATTTTCAGGGAAACATGGTATATATTATCACTGATGCCAACCCAAAAATCTAATAACACTTAACTTTTGAGAGCCCAGTGGAAATTTTTGTCTTAAAAACTTTAAAAAAGGGTGAGCACCAACTGGGCCTCTGTGGAAGTGAACCAATTTCCTGAAGTGCGGTCCACCACAAGAGAAGAACTTTTCCCAGGCCTCTGCCATTTGCATTTCTTGAATCTGGGAAACGCCCAAAATTCTCTGTTGGGATGAGCACAATGGACAGGTTGGTTTTATTTGGAGGACATGTTCCTGCAGATGTAGGGCTTTTAAGATTAATAACCACACTTTGAATTGCAGGTGAAGCTAGTGCTATTCTGCAGAATCGGTGTTATGTACTTGCAGTTGTTCTCATCTGCTAATGTGGATAGTTTCATCTGTACCGATTACATTTTCCAAATAATTGTAGTAGTCTGTTGTGATGCTAGGAGTGTGAATAAGGATCACCAGAGCCTCTTGCAGGTATGTAGATTTAAAACTGGTAAATCAGACACAGTTGGTTTGCTGATTAACAATCATGTTATTGATCACTGAAATCAAATGATTTAGTGGCTAGGAAAACAAGTTTAAAACATCACAATAGGAAGAAAATCAGCATTAAAAAAGTGATGGTGAATTCAGACATCTGCTTTCCAGATCCATGCCTCTGCTGGCTAACTAAAGCTGCCTGGTAGTGATGGGAGGTCAGGGTTCTAACAGCGGAATCCCTCCTTGAGTGAGGAAGTTGTTCTTCTATCTTTCAGGAAGTACTGGTTCACCCTCTGCTCAAGAAATCACAATCGGACCTTACCATACTGGGCAATTTTTAGTACTATGCAACCTCCTCCTTCTAGTGAAGGTAATTGAGAAGGTGGTTACAGAACAGCCTCGGGACCCAGGATAAAATGGATTAATTGGACCCCTTTCAGTCAGGATTCAGGCCTGGGTATAGGTCAGAAATGGCTTTGGTTCATTTTCAGTGACCTCTTCAGGGGACACGTTTGGGGGTCTGCATCCATGCTTGACCTTTTGATGGCCTAGGTACCATTGGTCATTATATCTCTCTGGCTCCAAGGGTTAGAGGTAGATGGCACAGAGTTGTACTGGTTCACCTCTTTCCTCAATTCCAGTTGGTGCTAATTAGGGAGATGTCTCACCCTTGGTCCTCAGTATGTGGAGTGCTGCAGTTTTTTTGCTCTCTGGTGCAAAATACAGTGGCATGGACAGTTATATGTACAGCTAGAATGACACACATTACACTGATGCTCTGTCAGCTGCATTAATTAGTTGCTAGTTTGCTTCCAGGTTCAATTAAATATGCTGTTTCGACCCTTAATGTCCTTTATTATTGGGGTTGGATTATTTGAGAGACAGTCTTTTCCTAGTTACTTCTGTCCATTCCATGAGGTGGATCCCATCTGTTAAGGAACTACACCTGGTGGGACCCAGGATGTAAGGCTTTTCTGCCAAGGCCCCTGCCCTGTGGAACGTTATCTCCCCCAGGGTAAAATTGGCTCCATCTTTTGGAAGTTCCTCGAAAACTCTGCAGCATCATTTGAACACCATCAGCATTGGCAGATCAGTCAGTTGCAAAAGGCAGCTTTGCTTGTAACACCTTACATTAGGGGTGTTAAACTCAAGGCCCGGGGGCCGGATCCAGCCTGCAGAGTGCTTAGATCTGGCCAGCGGAGCCATCCTGGAAACAGCAAAGGACCAGCCCACAATGCCTCTGTCAGTGAAATTGGAGCTCGGGCAAACCACAGGCAGCCTTCCGAAGCTCCATTTTCGCTGGCAGAAGGTTACAGGAGGCCATCGCAATTGAAAACGGAGCTCTGGAGCCTGTTTTCACTGGCAGAGCGCTGATGCCACCACAGGTACCCCCGACACAAGTGACATCGAGCTGGCCATGCCCACCCTGGCCCCACCCTCCCTGGCTCTCCGAGGTCAGATACAATTCTTATGTGGCCCTCAATGAAATTGAGTTTGATACCCTTGCCTTACAACCTTATAACACCTTACTTGGAAAATGTTACAAGCAAAGCTTATCCTTTTAATACTATCAAGCAACAGTATGTGCTTCTCCCAGATCCTTAGCAAGGATTCAGTAGGTGGATAAAAATATCAAATCCAGTCCAAACATTTGGCTGACTGTTTGTCAATCCATAATAATGTTTTTAATTGTAGATTATTTTTTTAAAAAAATACTTTATGGTCTTTATTGTACCTGGCCCAGAATCACAGTTTGTGAGATGGGTGGCATATAAATATGATAAAAATAACAATTCAAAACAAACATGGACTGATTAGAAAGAATAGTTCTCTTTTCAGTATCTTTCTAAATGTGATCAGGAGGGCCAGCTTGATGCTACAGTGAGATTATTTTTCAAAAATGATGCTTCTACTGAGAAGGAGTATATCCTGGAGAAATAGCAACACTGCTTGTTAGAGTTGAAACTCAGCTCCAACTTGTCCCATCCAGACTTTCACTGCCTTTAAACTTTGAGTCAGGAGTTCCGCAACATCTCTGGCCTGACCTGCAATGCATAATAGATGACCTCTTATCATGGACTGAACAGTTAATCTATCCCTGTAGTCTCGTGCTTGTTAAAAAGTGGGAAAGAAAAGAATGATTCCTAGTAGCATAGTAGCTATTTAATTATTCAGTGTGTTTCCTCTGTATTGAATTGGAAACAATTGGAATATTTTAAAGTTTATCTTTTCCTCGCAGTGTAGCCTGATTCAGTTCTTTAATTTAAAAATCTAGGAAGGTAAAAGGAACTTTTTATCTGATTCTACAAAATGGCATTGGAATGCTCTAGTTTCAAATACTGAATCAGATATAATAATTTACTCTGTATAAGCTAAGTTGTATATTACTTACTCAGAAAATATGAGAGTATAATATATTGCCAATAACAGATTTGCAAGATAATTAAGATTAATGTTTGTTATTAAATTTGAAATTAAAGATGTCCCATGATGATTCTTCAAAGAATTGTGTGTCTTCTTTTTCATGATTTAAAATAATGCATTGTGATAAAAAAATCCTTAAATATTTTTGATTCAATGCAGCTTTTTCTTTGAAAAAAATCTATATCTATGTATTGCTGAATATCATTACTTCTCCTGTTGTTCTTGTCCATTAGTTTCTTGCACAATATAACTTGATATCCATCTTACTCTGAATGAGAAATTATTGTTTAAAATGAATTTTAGATCTTTGAACAATAAAGTAGTAAAAGGCTTGGTATTAGGTGTCCTCAGTGTCTGCCAATAACCATGTTTATTTTCATGATTCATTCTTCTACATTTTTGCTAGAGTAGCTATGAATATTTTTAGATATGCTGAACTGTGCAGTACAGGCTTTACTGGAAATATGTATAACATTTTTCTTCTAATCCTTAAAATACTTTGCAGAGGATAATTTCCTTCACAAGATACTAAATTTTATATAGTGAATAGTATTCTGTTTTAGTTTTCCAAACTTATCATTTCTGGGTGTTGAAGTATTGCTTGACTTATGTTCTTTTATTGGAACTTCTTTCGCACTAACAGTCTGATCTTGAGAGTCTTTCTTTAAAGTAACTCTTGATTAGTTTAGTAGTAGTATGGTATCCTGCAAATGAGCAAGTGTAGAACTAAATAATAAATTTAAAGTTTCTTAGAGTATTTCAAAATTTACTAGCACATGTAATCCTTGGTTAACAATTGTTCTATTTAGCAACCGTTCAAAATTTAAGATGGCTGAAAAAATAATTTTATGACCAGTCCTCAAACTTATGACTCTTGCAGCATCCCTGCAATCATGTGATTGCAATTTGAAGGCTTTTCAACCAGTGTGTGTTTATGACTGTTGAAGCATCTCGAAGTAATGATTGCAATTTGGAAGCTTCACAGCTGGCTTCTGACAAGCCAAGTCAATAGAGAACCTGGCAAGTTGCAGTCATGTGATACCTCCCTAAACTGTGGGTGATTTGCTTAATAGCCATAATGGGACTGATGTTAATGATGATCAAGTGATGTTCCATTTAATGACCGTGTCACTTGGCAATGGAATTGCTGTTCCCAATTGTGGCAGTTAAGTTAGGACTACCTGTACTTTTCAGCATAAGATTTCTCATCTTCATCTTTACAGATAACCTTCTTGTGATCAAAATTTGGGTGCTTGGCAGGTTGCCCATGTTTATGATCTCTGTGCAGTTCAACTGCCCCTCCCTCATCTTTGCCCTTTTGGCAACTCTAATTATTACCACCTTTACCTACCCCTGCTGTCTTTTTCCTTCTACTGCTGATGAGGTACACCTGGCTTCTTGCGATCTCTATGCCAGACGTACTTCATCAGTAGTAGGAAAAAGAGGATTGGGAGGGTCCCTCCCTCCCTCCCTCCCTCCCTCCCTTCCAATTAGCAGTACATCAATAATGAAACAGATACTGTGTTTCCCCAAAAATAAGACTCTGTCTTATATTTCTTTTTGAACCCTGAAATAAGTGCTGGGCCTTATTGCCATGAGCTCAAAAGCCTGATTGGGCTTATTATCAGGGGATGTCTTTTTTTGGGGAAAACAGGGTAGATGATGGTAGGTATAGGTAGGTAGGTAGGTACACACACATATCCATGTGTGTACACATGCACACACAATAAAAACCTGGCACCAAAGTGAAGATTTCATATGCAGTCTTCTTATCCACCTCACCATATCCCATACCTGGGGGAGAAAGCCAGATCTTTTCCGAAGTTTAGGAGCGTAGAACCCTGCCAAACTTCAAGAGTTGTGTAAATAAGTCTTGGGACTATGTCTATTAACCAGTTTTATTTTCTAACATCTTTGGGGAACTCAAATACATTCTCTTAAATAGAGATGATAGCAAAACTTGGTTATTTGGTTTCTGGGATACCAACTTCTCAATCAGTATTTTAAAATAAACTTTAAAAAAAAAATGAGCAGGGATCCTGACAAGCACTAAGAGTGCCCATAGTTACCATAGAAACATATTGCCTGTTTCTCTTATATATAGTTCACAAATTAGCTTTTTAGGTAGGGATATAATAGTATTGTACTTACATAGCATCATTATATGAATGACTAAAGACTACATGACATACAAATAATAACCCTAACCCTCTTTTATGACTGATCTTTAAAAATGTCAGGTACAGGAAAAAAGAGGAGGTGGCAAATTATTCAGATCCAACATACATACACTTCATTGAATGCCAGATGGTGAGAGCAAATTGGATTCTGAAAAATAACAAGTAGAAAGGCATTTCAAAATCTCCATGAAAATATCCTGCTTTTAATTCGGGAATATGGCCCATATGAGAACAAAGAGCAATCAATGGTGCAGCTATTGCAAAGGGAAAAGATGTGATATTTACAGAGAAAGGTGAAAGTTGATGCAGAAAACAAAGACAGAGGACAGATGAACTGTTGAATACATATGGATGGGCAACAAAGCTGGAGCGAGGGATAGATTTGTTAGGTTGTACAGTACTAAATGTGACTGAATCTATGTAGTGGCTAGTATATAGTAGTGGCTAAAATTGTGGAAACCTTTGGGAAAATGTATTTTTGAGGTTTGATGGCTAATAACACCACTTTTTTTGGAGTAGTACCATAAAATTATATATCAATGGAAATATAATTTAACCAAGAATGTAATGCAACAAAGAATGTTCAATTATCTGTATTCCATGAAAAGATATAGCCAAATAACCAGAAAAAGGAAGCACAACTTGCTTAGGTTGATATCAGGTAGCTTTCCTTCATCTGATTGTAACCAATGAGCATGAGTGTTTAGAGAGACAATCAACTGTCATCTTGTTTTAGCAATGAGCCAATCAGATCACAGTAGGATTCAGTTATTGATGTCATGTATTAAAGCTGAGAGGAGGACATTTGTATGTGTGTTATGTGATCACTATCAAGTTGGTTGGGGTTTTTTGTGTTCTTTCATTTAGTGAACTTGTAAAACGTAATAAAATTTAAGTAATGGTGCAAAGAGTTGACTGGTCGACCAGAAGGTGACGTAAAATAGTATTATTAAGTGAACAAGGTTAAAGAAATCAGAAGAAAAATTGGTGGAAACGTGGCATTTCTAAGTTTTTGAAGAGGTATAAGGAGACTCAGTCACTACAAAACCACACTGGTAAAGACAGGAAAAGGTGCACAACAGCAAGTGATGATAGAAGAATTAAGAGACTGTGCCTACATGACAGAAGAAAATCATCTGGGTGTATATAAGATGAAATGGCACAATGCAAATATGGAGTGCAAGGACTGTTTGGTGCACACCGTAGGATTTTGACCTAAAATCTAGAATTCCACAAAAAAGCCACTTTTATCTCTCAAACAAAGGTTGAAAGGCATTACATTCTTGATTAAATTACCTTTCCATTGATATATAATTTTATGGTACTACTCCACCCCAAAAAAGTGGTGTTATTAGCCATCAAATCTCAAAAATATATTTTTCCCAAAAGGTTTCCACAATTTTGGCCACTACTGTAGTAAGGTACATTGCTTATGGACACACGTTGAGAATTTTTGGCTTTATAACTAACACTGTTAAATATCAAGCAATCCTGGAAACAGTTATTTAAATTTCCAGCCTCTCAGCAAAATATGGTATTTGTTTATTGCATTTATATTCTAACTTTTCTTTGGGAATTCAAAGAAAAGACACAAAGGCACAAAGAGGGAGAGCTTCTCTCATTTTATCACTACATCAAGAATTCTGTGAGGAAAGTTGAGTTAAGCAATTGACCCATATTTATTTCACAAACTCCATAGTTAAATGTTTCACTCGAACGGCATTTAATAATGACAGAAGACAATGAGGCTATAACTGAAACACTTGATTTCAGTAGTGGAATAATGATTCCTCTATTTCTTAGGGGGGGTAAGATATTTGTCTTTTTTTCCCCCCTTAACAGACTGTTAATGTTGGGCTAGAAATATAAAACCAGCTAGGTCTCGAGACACATTTATTTATTTATTTGCAGGACTTACAAGTGAATCATATGGATTTTAAGTGAATTTGGCTTCCCCCATTGACTTCCATTAGTTTGAAGCTCCTGGAAAGGTCAGAAATGGCGATAAGTGACACCCCCCCCCCCCCCGTGTGCTGCAGTCAAAAATGGTGACCATAGGGATGCTCCACAGTCATAAGTACAAGGACCATTTGTAAGTCAGTTTTTTCAGCACTTGTAATTTCAAATGGTCACTTAAAAAACTCCCTGTATGTGGTTGCCTATTTCATATGATGACTCATAATAATTCATAAGGGAGTGGTTTTAATTACAGGCAGTCCTCAGTTTTATTCATTTAGTGACCGTTCAAAGTTACAACAGCACTGAAAAAAATTACTTGGGACCATTTTTCACACTTATGACCGCTGCAGCATCCCAATGGTCACATAATCAAAATTCAGGTGCTTGGCAATTGGTTCATATTTATTATGGCTGTAGGTCCTAAGGTCATGTGATCAACTTTTGCAACCTCCTGACAAGCAAAGTCAATATGGAAGACTGGTTCATTTAACAACCATGTTACAAACTTAACAAATGCAACAATTCACTTAACATCTGTGGCAAGAAAAGATGTAAAATGGGGCAAAATCACTTGACAAATGTTTCAATTAGCAACATAATTTTTGGGTTCAATCGAGGACTACCTGTATTTGGCCCATCAGACTAGTGTATTCTAAATGGAAAAGCTTTTTAAAAACTTGATTGTTCAGTTGCAGTGAAGCTTTAAACATGGCTGAGTGGGTGTGCCTTACTATGTCTATATCTGGCTGCCACATTTCACAAGGAGTTCTTTTAACAGCTACAGCCAGTGTCAATTCTGTAAGGCAGCTTAGCAACCATAGCTATCCTGATTCTCTAATTCTAATCAATAAGGTATATAGCAGCAAAATAGTCCCAATGATTATATAAAGTCAGAAATGTGGGGGATATATAAATGTTCCCTTATTGGAATAGATATAGCACAAGTCCAAGAAAAGTTTCAAAGAAAGGGTCTCGGATGTTGCTGCCCAAGAGGATATCACATCTGTCACAAATTAGTCTCCCAGATAGAAAAGTATTTAATAACCTTTTAGACTAGCTTTTCACTAGAGCACATTTTAACAACTAGATTCTATGATAAGATACGGAAGACTCCATAGAGTTCTGATTAAAGAAAGACTATGAATAGTGCACTAGCTGTTAAGACATTTCTTGCTTGGATGCAAACTCTATTCACTCAACAAAACTGAAAATTTCTTGCAGGAAATACACCTGCATATCCCTAGCAAGATAGCATTTTTATATCAAAGACCATTTTGAAGAGAATGGACTATTTAGAAGAGATTGGGATCGACTGGAAGGGTGACAGTTTATTATGAATATGCCCTATTTTCTCTATTGTTTTTATAATTTTTTTTTGTTATGGTCAGATAATACCATACAACAGTACAAGGTGTTCAGTATATCTTAGCATTGTCACTTGGAATAAAAATATTACCTTATGCTGCCTGACTTATGGGCAGTTATATGGACTTCTACCCAGTTCTTATGGGCCTTGTTTTGACAGATATATAGTTGGCATCAGCACTACCTTTTCAGTACAGTCCTGAAAGATTTAGGCTAATGACCCTCAGTGAGGGGACTGTGTCTCTGATTAATATTTTTATACATCAATATTTGATTATGTGACTTTGATTTGTAAATACTGCAGTTTTGCCGATCATTTTTAAAGTAACTTGTTTATGTTGCTTTGTCTTACAGGTATACCAAACTGGGATATGCTGGTAATACAGAGCCACAGTTCATCATTCCTTCATGTAAGTGTTTTGGAGTACACTGTTATGGTATTAAAGGATGTAACTGCATTTGTCACTTAATTTAGCTCACAGTTTTAAAAATATTCATACTTTTGAAATTCAATTTAAATGAGCTTTTATACTGTATATGATAGATTTTTTTGAAACCACTTTGAATGTGTTTTCAGATTACTACATACACTTAGAATTTACATAATGTATGAATTTATAAGGAGGCAATCATATTTTGCCAATGAACTTTTTGATCATTGTATTATTTGGCTAATGGAAAAACCTGAAAAAATATGTAACGGCATTAGTATTAAGTTTATTTAGGCCCCGTTTTGCTATTTTATCAAACTATGTCTTTTAGCTAAAGTTATTCTGATTAGGATATAGAGCAAAACTAACTATCTGTTGGAAATTTTTATCCTTTCTGGTAGTTTGGCACTGGTTGAATGATTAGTTGAGTCTTGATGGAGCAGGACAATTCATTTCACTGACTAATAAATAGAAGCAGGTGCGATTAGAACAAAAGATGATTAAATGAGAAAGTTTTATCAATTGTCAGAATTGCAATCTTGGCTCTTCTACTGATCCAGGATTTTATCATTCCCCTTTCCTTTTTTTGGTGCTTGGCTATTTTGGATTAGTAACAGTATTATTCTACTGTGGGAACCAGCTGGTATTAAATTGCTGCTTTGGTTTGCCTTGTCTGTATAGCTGTTTTATCTCTGGAAGCCTTTCCTGGTTTTTCCTTTCTAAATGCCTTGTGGAATTTGGATGTATTCTGGGGAGAACTGCTAAGAAACATTAACAATAAATATTCTGGAGGTATTCTCTCTTTTCTTTGTCTCCAGGGAAGAACAGATTATATCTACCTTTTGCACTACTATTCTATAGAGATGTGACATCAGTTGATGAAATTAAATGTGGGGATTCTTTGGTCCTTGAAGACAAATTCAGGAATAATTATGCTAATTGCCATTGCTTATTTCATTCTGTCATTCAGAATACAACTAATCAACATCTTGCTCCTTCAGCATTCTCAGATTGTCAGTGAAATGATAACTTCATTCCGTGCTCACGTGGCATTCCTTATTCAATATTTTCTTAATTTTCCCTATAAATACACTACTAATATATTATTATGAGCTTAAAGAGATGCCATTCTATGTAGTTTTTCATAACAGTTTAGTTTAACCCATCACTGGTTATTAAACATGTCAAAATAAATTACAAAAAATACAGTGAATAAATTTATGAGAAGCAAGAGAAGGGGCTATGTTAGATGGATAAATAATATTTTCCTTGGTAGCAATAGCAATGGCACTCAGACTTATATACTGCTTTACAGTGCTTTACAGCCCTCTCTAAGCAGTTTACAGAGTTAGCATATTGCCCCCAACAATTTGGCTCCTCATTTTACCTCATTTTATTGGAAGGATGGAAGGCTGAGTCAACCTTAAGCCTGGTGAGATTCTAATTATTATTATTATTATTTTAAATTTGATTTATATGCCGCCCTTCTCCGGAGACTCAGGGCGGCTTACAATGCGTTAAGCAATAGCCTTCATACTTTTGCATATTTATACAAAGTCAGCTTATTGCCCCCACAATCTGGGTCCTCATTTTACCTACCTTAGAAAGGATGGAAGGCTGAGTCAACCTTGAGCCTGGTGAGATTAGAACTTGCAGCAATTGCAGGCAGCTAAATGTTAATCACAGTGCCTTAGTCTACTGCGCCACTCAGGCCCCGGCAGTCACAGAAGTAGTATCCAGTACTGCACTCTAACCACTGTGCCACCATGGCTCATGATGGTGAGTTGATGGTGAGTTGAAGTAGTTAAATGCTGAAAGAAGTCAGAATGTGGCCACTGGTAAATAAGAGAGAAGAAACAGTATGCTGAAGTAAAAGATACAGGGATTCAAAAGGTTAAGTTGAACATAGACCATCCCGAAATAAATCAGAAAACAAAAGTAAAAGAAAAACAAAGTGAGAATTGAACAGGATCAGTGCTACCACAAACTGCAGGATGTTTGAAAATGAGAACTGGAGTGATTATGGGTAATGACTGCCTGGTTGAACCCCTTAACAAGCTCTTATATTGTCCTAGATTTATTTTATTTTGATTTATTTTATTTTATTATTTTATTTTAAACATTTACATAGCCATCCGTCTTACATCAAACTCTGAAATGATGAAAAAGCATACTTGGCCTAAAAATGTCGTTATGGGATAAGGATTCTTGCAATATTTTGTGGCAGACCTTACAGTGTCTAGAGAGTCATTTATTGTGATGCTTTAATTTGAATACTTGAAGTGGGCAGAGGGTTTTATTCCATGGCCCTTCTGTCTCCATGACTTATCGTAACATTTTACTAACCATATCATTTATCATATTTATCATATCACTTAAGTAATGCCTTGCATACATAGCATAGGAAGTGGCAAGCTCAAATCCACTTTTACTCATTTTATTAAATCTAAACATGTTTGGACTAAGTTGATATGGGATTTCAAGAGTCTTTCCCCTTCCAATAACTGGGATGTTGGAAAAAAATACACTGGAAAAAGGCAGTAACAAATCACTTCCACATTGCCTGTGAGTCAGTATGACTATCTTTATGCAGTCATCAGGTAAAGCTGCATTTAGGATATATATTTTACTACAGAAACAACACGTTAGTTAACAAGAAATTTAAAAGTTTCTAGAATATTTTTTGGAAAATCTATGTTATAGCCTGTTTTCTTTGCTATTGTCATATTATCAATAACCTTTCCTTAATATATGATATTTCAATGTCATTGAAAATGCTAATTTATTTTTTATTCACCACACTGACCATTTATAGACTGTAAAGTTATCCAAAATATATGTAGTCTTTTGTATATTTTACTTATTTTAATAAGCTTCCTTTACATTTTTACTAATTACCTTTAAGAGGTTGGAGTAATGACTTAATCATTAAAAGTACTTAAAATATCATATTTGTTTCAGGGCTTTTTAAATGCTCATGCAGCATAAATCCAAGGCAGTCATTTTATATTGCATGAATAATTCCTGTCTTTAAACACCATGGTAACCTTTTTTTAAATAAAAAATATCCAGATATAATTTTCAGTTCATAGTGTCAGATGCGTTGCTTTTTTCAGTGCTATTTTTCTTTTTTAATATTTTAACTAGCCAAAGAACTTGCATGATTTAGCAGCCAGATTTTATATTTTATATATGATACCTTGTTATTTCTGTAATCTAGAATCAGACAAATAGACAAGTGTCATTAGTAGTGCACTTGAGAAATAAAATCTGATAATGTATTTCAGCATTAGTGAAGGGCCAGGAAGGGAGGGGGAGGAAGGAACACAGGAATTATAATCAATTCAGGCAGTCTGTCCTTCTATAGATTTATAATTTATCAAGTGTTGTGATTATTTCTGTTATTTTATTATTTCTAGTATATCGTTATTTCTATTCTCTGTCCATTCAAAATATTATTTATTATTTACATATTTTAATGAAGAGTGTTAATGCTCTGGGTTAAAGATGAAAGTTTTGTCTGGTTATAGTGATCAATTGATTATATACCATCAGGTTATCAATTCTCAGTGATCTCTTTTCTAAAAACTGCTTCAGTACTTTTTGATTTATAATTATGCATTTTTATGCATATTTAGAATGTAAAGTGAACATTTTGACAGAGCATGGATAATAAATATTTGCTATATAAAAAGAAAGTTAAGAAATAAGAAGAAAGCTCCATGAAACAATATTCCAAGAATTTATTATAAAATAACTGGTATTATATAAATGTCATGAGGCTGTGTTTCTGGTATAATGCCTTGTGCTTGGCATAAAAAATTATAATTCTACTTCATTTATATATCTGAAGCACATTATATTTAAGCCCTTTTTATTGAATCGGAAATAGTGAAATTACAATTTGTTTAATATAGAAAACCAGATTTGTACTTTGGCTTTATCTCTTAAAGTCCATTGCCACTAAGCTTTGTCTCTGGTGGTATTCAGCTGGTTCAGACCGGTTTGGGCGAACCGGTAGTGGTGACCTGTGGTGTCCACCCACCTGCCCCGGCACTATGATGTCCTATTTAGCCATGTTTTCTAAGCCATGTGCATGCGTGCAAGCAGCTCACGCAAGCAAAGCGCATGTGTGGAAGGCATTTTCGGCATGCGGCGAACTGGTGGTACAATTATGTGAAACCCACCTCTGGTTTATCTGTATTGTTGGTTTTAGTACTTCTGTACAGAATGCTATTATCTCTCAACTCTGCTTGATTCAGGCAAACATTTAACACTCTACTCATATCTATGACCTCTGTAAACTTTTTTTGTACTTTAAAAAAAATAACACTCAGATTTAACAGACATTTACATTAACCCTCCTCCCCTCCCCATTCTAGTGATGCTTTAAGTAGAGGGTTGTCTTGTATTTGAAATTTATTTTTTCTGGAACACTGGATAAACATATCAACAGTAATATCTTTCAGAGTAATAAGTCTTTGTAGAAGAATAAATGTTTCATTAAAAATTAAGGGTATAATTCTATCTGTAATTTGCTCTTGTTTTCTGTAATAAAGGTATTGCCATTAAGGAATCGGCCAAAGTTGTCGATCAGGCACAAAGAAGGGTTATGAAAGGTGTGGATGACTTAGACTTCTTTATCGGGGATGAAGCAATAGAAAAACCCACATATGCAACAAAGGTATTAAAATAAAAAGTGGCATTTTTTCTCTTTTTTAAACAAAGAAAGAAAGATTGACTAACTTGCAGGGATGAATAGTAATTTGAACTTAATTTTCATTACAAATTAATGTTTTATTTACTGTATCATATAATTTATTATAAACAGCAGTATGTTAATATTTCACGTTAAGATAAAGTTTTAAGATGCTTACCAGTATATTTTAAAACAAGTTATGATAATTGATTTAATTTAAAAAGAGCAGTATCATATAAAAATATAAACTGTATACTTAACAGTGTACAAATAAGCCAGAACAAAGTTAAAGGCCGCCTTCTATATTTATTCATATTTATGTGATTCTACCATAAGGTTAAATTTAGTATTCTTTTAACAATGTGCACATTTTAAACAGTGGCCCATTCGCCATGGCATAGTTGAAGATTGGGACTTGATGGAGAGATTTATGGAACAAGTTATCTTTAAATATTTAAGGGCAGAACCTGAAGACCATTATTTTCTTTTGGTGAGTATAAAATCCAACTTGAAGTAATCAGGATACTGATTACTCAAAGTAGAACAAATCCTTTAATTTGTAAAAACAAGTGTAATAGATAATTGAGCAAAAGCTGAAAAGTATTACTTCTGATATATAGTACAGCACAACAATATGGTATATAATACAAAATTACATTGTAATAAAAATTAAAAAATGTGGTACAGCAAAGTAAAATATGGTAGTTGTCTGGCTCACAGCTTAAGCCCCGGGGGCACAGTGACTAGAATGCAGTATTGCAGGCAAACTGCGCACAGCCTGGAATTCAATCCTAATGGGGCTCAAAATTTCCTCAGCCTTCCACCCTTCTGAGGTTGGTAAAATGAGGACCCATATTGTTTGGGGCAATATGCTGACATAAACTGCCGGGAGAGTGCTGAAAATACTGTGTTTCCCCTAAAATAAGACTCACCCCAAAAAGGAGCCCTATCACAGTGATGGCTAACCATTTTGCCATTGTGTGCCAAAAGCTGGGGGAGTGGGGGGGTGTTGCTCGCGCATGTGCCCACACCCATAGCTCTATGCGCCCTGCCCCCCTGTGCATGCACGCACCCCCGCTCCCCCTGTTTTTGGCACATAATGGCACGATGGGTCCGGTAGGCCCATTTTTTGCTCTCCCCAGGTGAAAACGGCCTTCCCCACTCCCCGGAAGCTCTCCGGAGGCTGGAAACGGCTTTTTCCTGATTTTCATTAGGCCCAAAAGGCCTGAAAATCAGCTGGCGCATGCGCGCATGCACACCAAAGCTGAGCTCGTGTGCCCACTGATATGGCCCTATCATGTTTTTGAATGCATGCACTCAAATTAAGCCCTATCTCCAAAATTAGCACTAATTAAAACCCCACCCACTCTGGGGTGCAGAGGGAGGCGAGGTGAAAATTAAGCTGGTGGAAATGGGGGGCTGGACCTGCCCTCCTTACCAGGCCTTGCATACCCCAACACCTGCCTTGCCTTCTTCTGCAGCCACTTCTTCTGCGTCCCACTTCTGGGGCCACTTACCCCTGCTTACACACATCGCCCCCCACCTCCATTTCACTGTAAGAGCCTTCTGGAAACCCCTGTGGAGCTGAGAAATGTGCTCTGGATTGACATGTGCGGCACCCCCTGGCTTCCGTTTTGCCTTCGGATGTCTTCCGGTGGGTTTCCGATAACAGAGCTCCAGATTAATCCGGATTAAATGGAGGCCGGGGGCGATGCATGCGAGCAGCGTCAAGCGGCTGCAGAAGAAGTGGGCTGGCAGCTGCCTCCTGCCGGGTGGAGCTGTTGGTGCCGTGGCGGCGAGGTGAGTCAATAATTAGACCCACCCGAAAAGAAGCTCTAGCAGTTTTTTGGGGAGTTAAAAGAAAAGATGTGGTCTTATGTTATTTATTTATTTATTTATTTATTACTGCTCTACTCCCGAAGGACTCAGGGCGGTGTACAGTCAAACAATAAAATACATATAATACAAATATTTAAAGATTGTTTAAAATACAATTAAATAATTTGGTCCTGAGAAAAAATTTAAAAACCCCAATTTATAAGATTAAAATTTAAGAATTTAAAAGTAGTTTTAAAAGAAGTTAGTCCAGGCCAGCCTGCTGGAATAGAAACGTTTCGACGGCACGGCAGAAAGCGCGAAGATCCAGGGTTGTCTGTATCTCTGGGGGGAGCTTGTTCCATATGGTGGGTACCCCCACAGAAAAGGCTCTCCCCCTGGGGGCCGCCAGTCGACACTGCTTGACTGACGGCACCCTGAGAAGCCCCTCTCTATGGGAGTGTACTGGTCGGTGAGAGGCTACTGGTGGCAGAAGGCGGTCTCGTAGATACCCCGGTCCTAAGCCATGGAGCGCTCTAAAAGTGGTAACCAAAACCTTGAAGCACACCCGGAAGAACACAGGGAGCCAGTGCAGCTCACGCAGGAGGGATGTCACATGGGAGCAACACGTCGCTTCCATAACAACCCGCGCAGCCGCATTCTGGACCAACTGGAGCCTCTGGGTGCTCCTCAAGGGGAGCCCCATGTAGAGAGCATTGCAGTAGTCCAGGCGGGAAGTGACGAGGGCATGAGTGACCGTATTTAACGAGTCCCGATTCAGAAAGGGACGCAACTGGCGTATCAGGCGAACCTGATAAAAAGTCCTCCTAGCCACAGCCATCAGGTGTTCTTCTAAAGACAGTTGTGAGTCCAGGAGGACACCTAGGTTGCGAGCCCAGTTGTGAGTCCAGGAGGACACCTAGGTTGCGAACCCTCTCTGTGGGGGCCAATGACTCGCTCCCAATAGTCATTGTTGGCACCAACTGACTATATCGGAATGTCGGAAACCACAGCCACTTGGTCTTGGATGGGTTGTGCTTGAGTCTATTCCTCCCCATCCAGATCCGTACAGCCTCCAGGCACCGGGACATTTTTAGGGAAACGCGGTATGTCTTATTGCTATAACACCGAGAACACATAAAAGACAAGCTCATAAAATAGATACCAAGTGAATAATTCTTTGGGGGAAAGAATTATCTGGGGAAATTGTTTCTAAAGTTATCTATTATTAAGACATTTATAATCATAAATTTTAACAAACAAAGCCAGTTCAGAGAGCTCCCCTTTGATGGATTTATTGAAGCAGAAGTTTGGTAGGTAATTTGTCAAGGATGCATTCCTTCTTTAATCAGAGAATTTGGATTCTTTCTATTTAGGAGACGGTTGGACTCAGTAGCCCAATTGTTCCCTTCCATATCTATAATTATAGCAATTATTGTGACAATAACCAACCTAAAGTACTCCTAAAATGCTTCTGCATTTTATAGCTTTAAAATCTTGAAATAATATTTGTAGTTTCTGAAGCCAGATCAGAGAAGAAAGTCAGAATTTGCCTAGTATTTAATGACTGTAAGGCTATTATAATAAAATACATAATTGCAGTATATGAAAAAATACATAAAATTGCTGACCTCATTTAGCTCACTAAAGAATTCTTCAGGAGCAATCTTGATTTTTAAGACAAAATGTTCATGAAATTATGTAAGATGCATTGTCTCGCTATTAAATCTTTTCCTCACTCACTGACATTAACAAGGTTTCCAATTTATATGTAGAGTTCCTCAGCAGAATTAAGAGAGTTAACAGAGTTCTTCTGTTGTTTGAGAAAGTAATGTCGGGGAATAATGGGACAACTATGTTCTGTATTTGCAGGCACTACTTTCTTTTTGTGGGGGAAAAATAAGCATACTTAGGAAGTTACAGTTCTTTCAGTAAGAAATCCGTTTATCTGTGGTGTTGGATATATTAGATCCTGTAAAGCTATTAAAACAAGTAAAATGAAGGATAATTATTCAGGTAAAAATATTACATGGCCTACAGAAAGTAGATTAGATTGAGCTGAATAGTTGTTTTTTTCTTCACAGACTGAACCTCCTCTAAATACTCCAGAAAACAGGGAATATACTGCTGAAATCATGTTTGAATCCTTCAATGTTCCTGGGCTTTACATTGCTGTTCAGGTGAGATGTAGAGTTCAGATTTTATTAAGTAATACCCCTTAAGAAACTATGTGGATTCTATGTCAGTTGCCCTAGAATTAGCCTGTTCTGCATCAGCTGCACTTAGAACTTTTCTTCTGACCTAAATGATAATGGTAATTTTATGAGAACTTCTTTCGTGCTATGTCCCAACTGGCCCACTGGACAGACAATGAGCTCACCCAGTTTGAGGTGAGAGGCCTTTTGCATGAAACTCACGCATTTGGAAATGTTCCAAATATATTCTGAGGTATAATATAAAGTTTTGTAAAGTCTATGTTTGTAAGTGACTAAAATGCACTCCTTTTATCTTCTTCGTTTTCTTCTGACCGTTAATTTGGGATACATAAATCACTGTTCCTAGTATGGGACATCTCGTCCTGTCTTTTACCTTTTGTTGGATAGCATGCTTAACTAAACAATGAACACTAGTAATGCTGCTTGGGAGGGGTGGCTAATAGTTTCTGTACAAAATGCACTAACTGCCTCTTATGATTAGGTGTGATGTGGAAATACTACCAATGTGCAAATCACACTAATGTAGAATTTCATAAAGTAATACAAATTAACTTTGTATCAAATTGAGGTAAGAGCAAAATCATCTCATAAAGTATGGTTTGTCTTTGTTTTATGTGATCTATAATTGTCTGTGAACTCTGCTTCTTGGAGGAAAGAGTGATCATTAGCACAGCAATTGCTATGCAAGTTGTCAATCAGAATTTCACTTCTGCCTACTCTCGGGATATAGAGCACCTTATAATAAGTGTTTATTGGATGAAAGAGCAGCATGGTGCCTATAGTTTTATTATTTCTATACTTAACTCTTCTATAGCGTGTCCATGGTTTTCTACCACAGTATTTCTTTTGATAGGATTTATTTTTTTGTTTAACATTTACAAGACATTTGGCATTACTTTGCAGTTGAAGATAATTTTTATTTTAAGTCATAATTCTGACTTATTAACATTTCTTATCAATATTTATTGAATATGTATATTACACTTCTTAACAAAGGATAATCTTAACACAATATTGTATTGAGTTCTTATACCTGAACTCATCATATTTGCAATCACTTTATGCCAGAAAGATAATATGAAAAAGAATATTGTATTTTCAGCCAGTCTGAAATTAATGTAGCTTCAGTGGGATAGTGCTGCTTTCCATCAATACTTTATCTACTGAGATTGTCTCAATGCTTGAGTGCGAATTTCAGAAGAGTTCTACTTTTCTTTTCTGTAGGGCTGCTGCAATTATTTAAAATTTAACAAACTATCTTTTCTTATATGTTCTTCGTTTTCTTTTTCACTTTATTCTTGTAATGTGTATAATTTCTTAGGCTATGTAATGCAGTATAAATATATTGTATGATTTTGTCTCATGTATTCATTTTTTGGAGATTATGAAACACTTACGCTCAAACTGTTTCCTTGGTAGGCTGTCCTTGCTTTAGCTGCATCTTGGACATCAAGACAAGTAGGAGAACGGACACTGACTGGAACGGTTATAGATAGCGGGGATGGTGTCACTCATGTTATTCCTGTGGTAAGATATAATTACAGTTTCATTTATTAAAGTACAGGTCCTAATACTGTAATTATTATAGAAAGCACAATCTTGTTTTCAGTCTTCTTATGAGTTCAGAGCTATGTAACTATTCCCTACAAATTACAAAATGCAAAATTTTAACATTTATTATTTTTAACTAGTATTAAGAAATATATTTTCTTAGTTTACAAATTATAAGGCACTTAAACAGCCTGTTTATTTTATTTAAAAATATTTCAGTGATAGTTAACCTGTTGTCTTCAAGATATTTCATTAACAATTCGTAAAATCCCATACTTGTGGCTGATAGAAATTAAGTCTAAAACATCAGAAAGAAACCATTTGGTATACCTGTTGAAAAGCTATGCTCTTCAAAAATTTCATGACATAGAAAATGCTAATACTGAAATACTTGTTTTGGTGTTCTCACTCTTGAGAAAGTTATATTAGCTATTATTATTAGATTGTGCTGTAGGCTGCCTTAAAAGTTATATAAATAGAAAGGCAGGGTACAAATGCATTATTGAAATGCCCTACAGGTGATTTGTAGCCCTATGAAATGCAAGTCTTGCTACTTTTATTAACTTTGAACATAAATTAGGGAGTGGGGGGAAGGATTATTAGATGAGCAGAATTTCATCTTTTTATCTGCTTAATGTGACATCATCAGAATGGGTTCTGATGAGGTACAGTGGTCAAGTACATTCCTGCCCAGTGGGAAGAAGATCAAAGGTAGACTTTATGATTGTCGCTGAGGATATTTCTTTTATTTCCAGGCTGAAGGTTATGTAATTGGTAGCTGTATCAAACATATTCCAATAGCCGGACGAGATATAACTTACTTTATTCAGCAACTGCTAAGAGAACGAGAAGTAGGAATCCCTCCAGAGCAATCATTGGAAACTGCTAAAGCAGTCAAGGTAATATATTTCGTTAATGTAAAGGTATATATCAGCAATATTTTTAATGAATTATTTATTTATTAAGACCCAAATGCAAATAGATATATTAAAATGCAAACCCTGACTTTGCATATGTATATTCTGTGCCATCCAGCAGCTTTCACAGCAAACTGGAATGAAGCCCAAAAATGACAACCCACTCTACAATTATGCACTTGCATCAAGATTTTGATGCACCAGAAATGGCTACTCTATATGATGCTCTTTAGATGGCTTTTATTTCTGCTTCCACAATCCGGAGCCTCAAAATGGACATCCATTTTTTTCTGTCTAGCTTTTGCTGAAGTTTAGCTATTTCTAGTGTGAACAGAGTAATGAAATGGAAGGAAAATGGCAGAGATAATCAATAGTTGAAAAGAGTTTCTCCTCCTGCCAATGGCAACAGAGAGGGAGATATTAGAAAGGTCAGGAACAATAATCTGGAAACAACTAGTTTTTTGTCTACTCAGCTCTTCACAGTGCTGTATTATTTATTTGGATCACTTAAAATTTTCAAGGAATTTACATTCCCCATAGCAAGATTCCCTTCATGCTTGGGTATACTACAACTTTCTAACTATAGAGCTGCCTTTGAAGAGTGGAAATTTTAATAGGTTCAGTATCTTCATCCAAAATGATACTCACTCTTTTTTACAATTCTCGGTTACAAGAATTTGAGTTCAACTCTGTATTGTAAGTCAATAATTGCTTTACATCATAAAGTTAATTTTAATTACCATATTTTTCAGAGTATAAGACTTACCTTTTTCCCCCCTAAAAGAGGCTGAAAATTTGGGTGCATCTTATACTTCGAATGTAGTTTTTTTGAAGCTTTTTTTGAGCCCTAACGAGGTGCTAGCGAGGCGCTAGCCTGCTTTGCTCCGACTCTCAGCTGTTCTTTAGAAGCTTTTTTTCAGCCCTAACTAGGCTTCACTCGGCTAGTGCCGAGTTAGGGCTGAAAAAAAGCTTCTAAAGAACAGTTGAGAGTTGGAGCAAAGCATGGAGATTGCTTCACTTGCTAGTGCCTCGTTAAAGCACAGTGGAGAGTCGAAAAGTCTGCTTTTCTCATTGCTGCTTCCTCTCAGCTGTGTCTTAGAAGCTGTTTTTTATCCCCAAGCAGGGATAAAATAATTATTTCCAGCAAACTAATGTGCTGAAGCTGACCAGACTGAGCACACTAGCAGGGGTGGGTTCTAAATATTTTTACTACCAGTTCTGTGGGCGTGGCTTATTTTGTGGGTGTGGCTTGGTGAGGGTAATATGACTGGGTGGGCATGGCCAACTTTTTTTTTTTTTAACTTTTAAAAGCATTTTTTCTACAAGCTTAAGAGGTTGCAGAAAAAAATGCTTTTAGAAGTAAAAAAAAAAGCCTCTGATGAGGTGGGCGGGGTAACTGAGCGGCGACCGAGCTGGGGACCGGTTTGGGGGCATGGCCAGCCAATGTTATTACCGGTTCTCCGAACTACTACAAATTTTTACTACCAGTTCTTGCGAACCAGGAGCAACCCACCACTGGACATTAGCCAGATGAATACCTGGTAGACAGATCCCCCCCCCCCCCCTATTTTCCTCCCCAAAAACTAAGCTTATACTCCGATGCGTCTTACACTCCGAAAAATATGGTACTTGTCAAGTCTGATAGATTTTATGGCTAATCCATGAATAAATGTAAAATAGTTAATATTAGGAACTGAGAGGGTAATTAGCCAGCAACCTATTTTTTCTTCTGTATGTTATAATTCTAAATAGATTTCTGGTTTTACATTGCGAAGACCTTTTCTGGAAGTTCTTTGTCTATATTTCCCCACAAACACATCTATTATTATTGATAGGTTTTTGGTTATACAATTGTATAGTATGTTACTATAGCAACAATATGTATGATTGCATTTTTCCGTTACTGTCTTGCTGCTGAAAGAATTAAAACTCTTCAGGCTCTCTGAATTCTATAAATTTTGTTAGCAAGGCATAAAATGTATCTATACTAAGAATCCAAGTACTAATTATCTAAACATAGGTGATTAATATTAATTTTTGATATCCTCCCATTTATGCCATTTGTAAACTACACAGTCACTTACCAGTAACTGAGATGGGCAATGTAGAAATTTGATAAATAAATAAGTACTAGTTTGTATCATATTTTTAAAGGAAACCTTTAGTCCTGTTATATCTAAAAAAGATCAGATAGAAAGCTTGGATATTTAGTCATTTTAATAAATATGTGTTCTTGTTTTTCCAGGAACGTTTTAGTTATGTCTGTCCAGACTTAGTGAAAGAATTTAATAAATATGATGTAGATGGTACCAAGTGGATTAAACAATATACTGGAATCAATGCTATCTCAAAGAAAGAATTTACCATTGATGTTGGCTATGAAAGATTCTTAGGGCCAGAAATCTTCTTTCATCCTGAGGTAAATTGAAGCATATTATATGTGTGTGTGAATTCTTCCTAAATAATAATTGAAGTAAAAGAGGGGATGGTTGTTACATTTTAAACTTACACCAATGGTGTATCTCTCTTTCTACTGTGAATTGGTTTAATTATACCACCAGTGTAGTTTTTATGTTGAACTGTAAGGTTAAATGTTTCTCCCAGCTGATGCCATTTTTTATATTGAACTGCTTGATTCATTGCTTAGCATTTGAGATGTGTAGGTGGACTCTGAATTGTTCAGCTTAAGATAACAGCAGGCAAAATAGAAAGAGGAAAGTGATCAGAGGACACATTCTGGCTTTCAGTGGGCTGAATCTGGCCTTTACAAGTGTGCTTTTTCTCTCAGAACAAATGTTTCTATTCTGTTTTCCCTCTGCAGTTCTGTGTGGCCCTGCGATCCACCTCTGTGTGCATGATTAAGCACATCCCTTTATCTGTATTATGAAGCTGGAATATTTTGCTTTAAATCATAATGATACTGTTAGTCACTTTTGATGTGGTATGATTGAAGGGCTGAATTGCATCCTCCTAGATCAAGATAAGTTTAACTGAAGTGTTACATGTTTGAAAGAAAAACCCTACCTCTACATTTATATATATATATATATATCTTAAGAGATGGGTAACTGGATACTTTAGAGCTATATTGACCTAAAATTTCCACAATTGCTGAAAATTGGTGGCATGATTTCCGTTATTTAGAGGTAAGAAAACAATAAGTCTAGTATAAGCTCTAAAATTCCTTAACAGAGCTTTTTTTAAAAAATGAGGGAAATGCTCAAATTTTAGCAATAGCAATAGCACTTAATTTATATACTGCTTCATAGTGCTTTATAGCACTCTGTAAGCAGTTTACAGAGTCAGCA
The DNA here is from genome assembly GCA_012654045.1 of Ptyas mucosa. Lineage (NCBI taxonomy): Eukaryota > Metazoa > Chordata > Lepidosauria > Squamata > Colubridae > Ptyas > Ptyas mucosa. The sequence continues at coordinate 9,508,404 of WNWU01000006.1, read as the reverse complement.
TATTGCCCCCAACAATCTGGGTCCTCATTTTTCCGACCTCAGAAGGATGGAAGGCTGAGTCAACCTTGAGCTGGTCAGGATCAAACTCCAGACTGTGGGCAGAGTTTGTCTGCAATACTGCATTCTAACCATTGCGCCACTACAGCTCAGGGTATTTTCCCTCATAACCCAAAGCTATTCCTGCAGAAAAGTTGGTCCTATCTATTTTATATCACTACCTCACCACAATGGTCTTAGACATATACAGACATGTTAGATACAGTCACAAAAAGCTTTTCCAGGCCTATTATAACAAAAAACTATTATAAGGCTGAAGTTGTGGTTGTTTTCCTTCACTTTTCTAACTTCACTTTCCTTTTAATTAGAAATAATTCTTCCTTAAATCATGCCATTTTTAATATAAAACTCCTAGCCAAATCACAATTTCTTTTCATACATTGCTTCCCATTTAATTTTGGGTTAATTATCTCTAGTTGTTAAATTTGTTCCATCTTCTAGTTTATTTTCTTGAGGATGCTAGGACAATCTATACTAATCGTTCCATTCTATTTTTTTTTTAAGTATGTGGGATAGTGTTTAAGGCAGCAGGCTAGAAACCAGGAGACTGTGAGTTCTAGGCCTGCTTTAAGAAAATTGTCTGGGTGACTGGGCTAGTCATTTTCTGTCAGACCACTCTTCCAGGATGGTGGTTGTAGGGAAAACAGGAGGCAGGAATATTAGGTATGTTCACCATCCTAAAAGAGACAGAAACTTAGCAAGATAAAAATACAACAACAACAATAATAATAGAAATACCTACTTCTGTTTTCAGTTTGCTAATCCAGACTTCACACAGCCCATCTCAGAAGTAGTAGATGAAGTTATTCAGAACTGTCCTATTGATGTTAGACGTCCACTGTATAAGGTTAGTCAAATGAGAGCAGGTAAGAAAGTATGGATGTAAAAAGATGTTGCTAGATGCAAAGCATCTATTTTTTTCTATTTCCTAAGAATCTCCCTCCCTCTCTTTTAGATAAAAGCAGAGTTTTTAAAAAGTCTTAATATAGATAACTAAAAATAATATTTGAAAGTATGGGGGTTGTATTTATCATTGGATATAAATGTCGGGATAATAACAATTGAGCTAGATATTAGCTGGTTCTGCTTATTGCTTTACTTGTACTGTCTTCCACTATGTCTGATGGAATTTGTACATGATTTGATGTAGTACAACTTTATCGATGTGAGGAATTAACATTTTAGTCATAGTTAAACGTAGAAAAACTGCTGAAATCAGTTGTCATGTGATCAGCAGGCCAGTCTAGTTTGTGAAACTTAAAAGGAGTTTTTGTGATCTCCTCTGGATTCTGACCCTCCCAGAATAAATGTCTCCTTGGAGACCTTTGCACAGGAATCCCCTGGGCCTTGGGAATAACTGTGCTAGCCAGCTTGGAAATGCTTTCTGTCAACAGAAGGTCATTTTATCTCATCTGAATCCTCTCAGCTGCTGCCTGACTTTTAAGATTTGCTTTTGTTCTGTAAATTTGTTTGGTTCAAATTTATTAAATTTTGTTGATAGGTGAAAGCATATTTGAGCAATGCTATTCTCCCTTCTTAAGATTGCCCAACGCATTACTTAAAAGATACAACTTTGCCTTCTATATAGGAAATAAAGTCTTTGAACAGGTCACATGTATAGAAATTGCAGCTGTTTTTCTGTCTTTTTGACTGGTTACGAATGTCATTATTACCACTATTCCTAATTCCATAAGTGAATATCTCATTTTCACTGCTGCATAAATGATTTGATTTTGTTTGTGCAATTTTAATTCAGAATATTGTCCTTTCTGGAGGCTCAACAATGTTCAGGGATTTTGGACGGCGTTTGCAGCGGGACTTGAAAAGGACTGTGGATGCTAGACTGAAACTCAGTGAAGAACTGAGTGGTGGCAGACTGAAGGTTTGTTTCCTAGACAATAGAATGCATTGATGTGGATGGCAGGTGCTCTGATTTAAATGCTTGCTTGGAATGGAAACATTTAACAACGTCCTTATAGTACTGAATAGTAGTATTAATCTGATTTTCCTTGTTATCTTCGTAACTTTTTTTATTGCTGTAGAAAGTACTCAGATCTGTGCTTTTGAAATGAACAGTTGCAATGAAGTGGTGATCTTTACCACCTAATGAAGGCAGCTGAGTACTTGGTGTTTCAGAAATTCATAGGCAATTGATCTATTGGTTGCCTTGTGCTTTGGGTACTTCATCTTCTCTCTGCATCTCTTCCCGTTGGCTCAGTTTCATTTTACCTCATTATTTGATAAGTGTTTACATTATTTCATTCATTGTTTTATTTAATTACTGTATTTTTATTGGCCCTACAATACCTCTGATGGATGATGTATATTCAAAAACATGAAAAGCAGATACTAAAAGCATACTCATTTTAGTATTATTCAGCAATTGCAGTTAAATATTGCTTGAGCCTGCAAGTATTAGTGAGGTAATATTGGCAATAACCAGCTATGGAGTTACAGACCCTCTATGCTTGGTGAGACAACAGTCCATTTAATTCATTTATCTCAAAGAAAGTTTTCATTCTCTATTATGAAAGAAGTTGCCATAGAAGCTTCAGTACTATCCCATACAAAGCAAGTATCAGAAATGATTTAATAAGATTAATTTGAAGCATCTCAATTTTGCAAATTTGTAATGACCTGTTCTATACATTTTGAAAGTGTTTAAAGTTTGAAAACCAGCTGCAAATACACTGAACTTACTTGCTTACCTGCTCAAAATGCCCTTTCAAGGTTCAGATAGTTCAAATTGAAATATTTGGCACATCTCTAATTTTGAGAATCTTTTTCTTGTTTAAAAATTCATTTTAGTCTTTACTAACATGTACTAAACTAGGTTTTATTTTGTTTCAGCTCTGGATGTTGCTCTGACTCAAGCAGCATATTAAGAATAGCCAGTATTTAGTTGAATAGTATTTTCTAAATAAACAGTGATTACAATAAAAAATGTGATGAGCTTAAAAGAGAATTATTAGAATTTAAGAAACACATTGCTGTTATATTATTTTTATAAATTATTATAAATGAATTTAATGAAGGTGACTTGGTACTTTCCTAAACTTTAACTGCTAAATTATTTTTACTACTTTTACCATGGAAATGCAGTGGAATTAAAACAAATATTAAATAAAACTGAATAAAAATTGAGTTAAAGTTGTGTAAATAGTTGTGAGTCGTAAGTGTGTTTTATTCCTTGGAATAATGTTAAAGCATTTATTTTTATACAAGTAATATTGCAATATAGTAAATTTTGTATAAATGGACTTGTACATGTTGTGGAATTAATCTTATACTAATTTCGTTTTCCATTATAGCCAAAACCTATTGATGTACAAGTTATTACTCATCATATGCAAAGATACGCTGTTTGGTTTGGAGGATCAATGCTGGCTTCCACAGTAAGTTTACAAAAATAGAAAAGGAATCTGAAGAGATGGTTCACTATAACAGTTATTGCAATATTACAATAGGTAATAGGCATTACAATAAATGTTGTAAAAATATTCAGAAAGAACTTTCTTTAATATTTCTTTGATTGGGAGCTGCCCAGAGTATCTTTATCTCTTTCTGGTCCAGATGTTATTCTGAAATTTTAGAATAGGGATAGATAGCACTTTTATCTAGCATAAGCTATAAGACTTATGAATTTGTAGAAGGTTACATTATTTGGCTTTAAGCCTTTTCAAGCACGGAAAAAAACAAAACTCTTTGAGTAGTTCATGATTTTTAATAGCAGTAGTGAGTGCCTCAAACCATTTGAGATGACTTCCTGAGAATACAGGAAAAGACTTTAAAATTTCAGGTCCATCTACTCTGGAGTTCCATGCACCTAGCCTTCAAATGTACAATAAAAACTGAACACAATATTCAAGAACACCAATTTACTGCTTATATCTTCATTTCAAAGATTGGAAACATTTATTTTTATAGGGTAACAGCATTATTTGTGATAACATTAATACAATAATCTTTCTTATAGAATTTTTTGGTCCTTTTACAAAATGTTTATTTTAATAAATATAAAATTGCAATATGATCCAGTGCATTAATTTAATTTTCTCTTTTGTCTTCTTTTTCAGCCTGAGTTCTACCAAGTATGCCACACCAAAAAAGATTATGAAGAAATTGGTCCTAGCATCTGTCGTCACAACCCAGTTTTTGGAGTTATGTCTTAAATCTGACATTTAATGAATTGAGTTTAGCGAGGCAAGGAAATGGTCTTTCTCAGTGCTTGTTTGTCTGGATGGTCGATATTAAGATAAGAAACATGACTTGAAAATAAGAAAAAAAAAAGACCAAACACAATTAAACAGGAATATTTTAATAACTGTCTCAACATGCTGATATAGTGGGAAGCCAAAACAATTCAAAGTGTTTTTTTCTTTTGACTGAATATTTGAAGCTGTGCATAAACAAAACAAAAGGAGTTGGTCTTTGTTCTTTTTGTGCCCTAATATTTTGTATATTAATGGAATATCCAAGATTTGATGGGATTTGATGGTATGTAGATAGTCAGCTCTATAATTCTTCTATTGTACTCTTAATTGTGTACAATGCAAGAGCCTGTTTATATTTCCTACTTTTTTATACATTGAGAAAAAAAATATCAGTGATTGAAAGTAATGTTAATATTTGACAAGAAAAAAACACCAGTGACCAATTGGAGGGGAATATGAAAATTAATAATGCCCACATGGAGTTACATCATGTAAATCTCTAATAATGTCAAAATATGACCAATCTTCCACTTGCATTCCATACATAATGCAACTTGGCAAATGCTTTTGGACCTGAGGGACTAGAATCTTGGATTAAGTGATGCCTGCTAGTGCTTTCTGATTATTCGGTGCATTTTCATTCTATTTCTTGCTTGGGGAAGGGGCGGGAAAGTAAAGACAAGACTGTTGGACAAGTATTGCAGTTCTGTAGTGTCATTTCTAATTGCAACCAAATATTCCGATTATGAAAATGGGTGTATTCCACCATTCCAATAAAGACACAACATTCTTTTTTAATATTCATGTGAGGCCTTTCAATTTCGTTGTTTAATCATTTGTGAAGGTCCTTCTAATCTGCAATTACAGTTTCTCACTCCCTAATTTGGAAAAGATGAGAGGGGATACATGTATGCAAGTGGTGTGTTATCTATTTAATAGCATAATGCAGTTTTAGAAGCGTAATTCTAATTAAATATATGTTTTTCATGAGATTTTGGTAAATAAAGCTGTTGCATTCCTGGCGTCTTGTGTCACAGATTTGATACTGTAACTCAAGAGAAACAAGTATAAGAACTATATTGATGGTATGGTTAGTCAGAAGCAGACCTGGTGGGGCTGAATATCAAGTATGTAGAGTATGTAAAAATGGAAGTATTGCTGCGTTTAACTGAATGTCATGACAAAGCTCTCCTTGACTGGAAACTTGGAACAGAAAGTTTCTGATCATTCAGAATTAAGTTAAATTTCCATTTTAAACTTTTGGGTAAGTGTGGGGTGGCCATAACCGGAGACTGGGATTTAAAGTGCATCCTGGCTGTGATCCATCTTTACAAATATTGAATGTCTGAACAAAATTATAATCAAGTATGACACCTGAATCTAGAATTATGTTAGATATGCTCACACAATGCAGGATAATCTTGCTATGAACTAGGGTTTATTAAGGGCTTATAGATCCATCTCAAAATCTAATTTTTAAAAAAATAGTTTTTACTGAAGGCAGAGATAAACTAATGCGAAATAAGAAAAAACAAAACAAAAACAAAAAAGTGCAGAGACAAAAATGGGAAGGAAAGGAAGAAAAACAAATTAATCCAAATTTGGATGTCCCATGAAACTATGCCCATAGTGGTTGGTTTACCTGCTGATGTGAAAAAAAGAGTAAAGCAGAAATTGGAAGCTGCATATAAATGACTTCATTCACAAATCAGGATTCCTTATGTCTTACTGTAACACTTGTCTCATAAAGAATAGGGATTTCTTCATAGTATCACAGACTGAACTATATGTAGCCTGAAGTGAAGTATCATATATAATACCTAGAGCTATTTTGTGGATTTCCTCATGGAACCTACGATAGCAAATTGTCATAGATTTTTGCCAGAAGATACCTTTTGGTATCTAACTCTGATTATCAAATAAACTCACCAGAAAGAAGTTGTGCTTCTGTGTATTTAAGTTTCAATTATATTTTTTTTCAGTGAGTTTAGTTTAAAAATTAAGGATATTTATATAAAATCTTGATTTTAAGGCCAATTATGGGGAAGGGATGTCCATTAAATGTATGTTTACATAAGTGATATATGTATGTCAATTGTATGATTATGGAAGTGATATAATTACATAATTTGCATAATGATGCAGATCAAGTAAATTGCATCAGTTACATAATTAGGAAACTTGACATAAATAATGTTACTTGTGTGAACTGCTTACAATGAACATTGGGGGGCTAAGATATGACTTGACTTTGCATCTGAAGTTGGCTGAACAGGGATTCATAAAACCTTGCATCAAACTGAATAATGATTTACTTAACATCTGGAGAAACAGTACTTTACTTCAGGAGCTGCCAGCTCTTGATTCTGAAAAAGTCAATGGTGTCACACATCAATCCTAATTAGATTTGCACAGAAGTAAGTTCTATGTTACACAGTAATTCAGTAGGACTCACGTGGAATTCTTTGTGGTCAAGTTTGCATTCTTGGTCTTCAAGTAAATAGTCTTGTTTATTTTTGCATTGTAGAGATGATGCTAAAACCTGTTCCTCATCTCCAGTTCTTCAAACCTTGTGTTATAATCTTGGTTTGTAAAACAGTTCTTTTTAGTTGCCAGCTGATACGATTAGTTGGTAGTAACCTGTGTTTCTAGCAATTAAAATTATTTAAATGCTTACTACAGAAATAAAAAGAATCAAATAAGGTTTTTTATCTTGATAACTTCTATCAGTCCATCCTGCATGTGTTAATAAGTTAATGGCAAGAATTTACTTACTCTAAGTAACTTGTAAAGGAACTGGATAATTACTTGTTTTTTGTAGCAACTGGAATGCATTAAATTAACTTTTTTTTAAAAAAAATCAAAATTTTAATGAAATATTACTTATAAATGAAAGCCTCTGTTCAGTACCTTAATAAACTCATTGTAAGGAAAATGTATGGATTTTCTATTTAAAATGAAATTTGTTGAATTATATGAAAATCCTGTGTAATAATAATAAAGAATTGGCATTACCAGAAAATTGTGAAAGACAATTTTGAAAATAATATATTGCATGTAACTGCTAAATATTAGATTACATATATAATGTGTACTGTTCTAATCTTTAATAAAAGCTTTTGCTGTCTTCTAGAAAGCTGACAGCAGAGAAAATTCTGCACAAAATATTGGTTCTTATCTCCTGAACTTCAGCATTTAAAATATAACCTTTGTCAGTTTGCATCTGGAGAGCTTAAAATAGTGTATGTTTTATTTTATGCAAAATTGTAATACTAGGATTTCTCTTTTGGTGTACCTACATAGAATTTTTCCCATGACACTATTTCATAGAGAGGACTAATTTATATGTTTGAAATAGGCTGGGTTTGTGATGATCATGAAACAAATTGGTATCAATTCCAGTGTAATTTTCGGCTTCCAAGACTCCTTGAGTGCAGAGCCTTCAAATCTAGGATAGGTGTTTTCTAGGCAACTTGAATCCATATATAAAGTTCAAATATTCTCCACCCATCGTTATGATTGTGCCTTCCAATATGAATATGCCTAGGCAAAAATTTTAGGAAAAATGTCATGGTTAGGTCTTTTGAAGTGTCAACAAGGATTGTTGGTTTTTTTGAGCTGTGCTTTTCATTGCCATTCTAACTGACACTCTTCAATAATCAAATCATTGGGGGGAGGAAATGGTTTTCCAAATTCTTGCCCTCTACTTTTACTGTCTTACAAAATAGATAAGGAGCCATCATAATGCAACAGCCTAGATTCTTCTAGTGATTGTCCTGTTGAGATTCATCACTGACCTTGTAATGCAGCTCGAAATCTTGACAGCTAGGTAAACTTATATTATTTATTTAATGTGATACACTGAGGCTACTTTAACAAGGAATATGTTGATTTCTGCTCAGTTCAACCATACCATATTTCAAAATCTGTTTTAAGAAAGTTTAAGAGAAACTCTGAAACATTTATGTTAATTTTGGAAGCTGTTTTTAAGCTCTGGGAATTAGGGAATGAGATCTAGAGACTTTGCATTGCCAGACCTGGCCCCCAAATTACAAAATAAGCCATTCTGGTTCAGATTATGTGTAGCGTCTATTTTTGAATATCATGTAGGGAGACCTTGTTCTGCATCTGTCTTTTTACCTCTGTTACCAGTTGGATATATAAACAAAAAGATGCACGCATATGAAAACGTCCTTAGAACTGAAAACAAATTCCTGTTTAAAATACTCTTGATAGCACCTAGCCTGCAGTTTGTAAGTCCAAAACAAATAATTAAAAAGTATAATTTGTTTATTTGACTATAATAATGCCCCCCTTTTATTTTTTAAAAGTAGTCACGTTGCACTGGAATTTAATATATGTTAATACTGTATTGTATATACACATGCAGGTATGCTTACCATCTTAAACTTTATATATTTATTCAATAGCAGAAATGTGTTAATTGCCTTTTAGGTAGCTATTGAAAATGAAATTCAAAGATATACATTGAAATAATATTATTAAATTATAATAATTAACAACATGATAAAGAGTCCTGACATAGAACTCCACAAGTCTTTTTATGTTGTATGTTCAAAATCACCTTCAGGGTCTCTAAGAAATACAGCATTTCTAAATGAAAAATGTATTCTAAAGTCTTTACACCACTTTATTAGAAAAAAAATTAAATACGCTGATCTTCTTTTGAACCAGTAATATTGATCTTTATACTAGCTACATTCAATATTCCTCATTCAGCATTATTATAAAATAACTTCTGACTGAAGTAGCAGATAAAAATCAGTAGTTATTAAATCAGAAGTAGTGATTTCCATCAGTCTTTGGAGCCAACCTTCTGCTTATGCTTGGAATATTATGTGCTTCTACAATGTATATTTTCCAATATCTGCTCTGAACTTTATAATGAAACTGGAATCAGAATACAGCTGTCTATTATTATAGTGACAACCACAATAAGCCTCTTAAAGCATGCTTCCAACATAAGGCTAGAGAATGCAGAACTCCAGTCAATCAAAGTTAATGATACTTGTAGAAAATGATTATTAGTCCTGAATTTTTAGCTGCATATCTTCAAAGCTATTCCTTATGTCAATAGCACCAACCATCTGATAAATGTTGGCTGACATTTTAACAGCGCACAAAGAAACTGAATATGTCTTCCATCTCTGAAGAGGCTTAATATGTTGGAAAAAAGTAGAAGCCAATGCTCTATAATTGGAAGTATGAATCATTTATTAAACATCTTGGCACTACAGCACTTATATGTTAATTTTCATCCTGATAGAAATCCTAAATGTAGATACCATCAAGTGGTAAATATGTTGTTAGCTCCCCTTTAACTACAGATAATCTTTGACGTACAAGTTTGTTTAGTGACTGTTCAAAGTTGCAACAGCACTGAAAAAAGGGACTTATGACCATTTTTCACACTTATGACCATGGCAGCATCCCCATGTTCACATGATCTACATTCAGACGCTTGGATACTGACTCACTTTTATGATTGCTGTGTCCTGTGATCCCCTTTTGCAACTTGACAAAGTCAATGGGGAAGCCAGATTCACTTAACAACCATTTACTAATTTAACAACTGCAGGGATTCACTTAACAAATGTGGCGAGAAAAGTCATAAAATGGGGCAAAACTTACTTAACAAATTTCTCTCTTAGCAACAAAAATTTTGGGCTCAATTGTGGTTGTAAATTGAGGATTACCTGTAATTGGGGAGCAAGCATATTAACAAGAGAAGAGAAGAAGTTTCCATTTCTTAGGGCAGTTTTTTGTTTGCCTTGTCATTTGATCAAGCTATACAATCTGGATTTTAAATAAGCGTAAACAGAATTGTGAGACGCTCATTTTACTTAAAAAAAACCTACTTAAATTCATAATTTGGTTTATTGTTCACTTTTGGGACTGACCCTTTGGCTTCCTCTCTCAATTGCATTTTATGTCTTAATTTGCTTTTCTGTACAACTTTTAAGATACTGTGTAAAAAGTTCTTTTGTTGTTCCAAACGTAAGTTGCCTATCTTAACAATAAAAGTATAATGTATAATTCTGGAATACAAATCAATGCGATCTAATGTGTGCATAGCTGTTTTTTTCTCTTTTAATTATTATTTTACACATAATCCAGCTAATCACATATGCATGAGTCATGCTTTTTAGAAAAGAAATACATGCACACAAAGTGCTCCAGAATACTGTAATTGCTCATTGAGAAATAAATGAAAACTTTAATCTTATGATTTATTTAAACCTCTGGACACAATGTTTATTCTACCCCACTTAAAGAGATCCTTGAAGAGTTAGCTCTTTCCTCAGCTGATAGGATAGGATGCCTGCCAATTGTTGAGGCTGAGTAGTGAACAGTATGATAGTTTTCTTTCGCCAATATGGCTGTTTTGTTCCTTTTTTAATTGTTTATTTTATTAAATTTATTTTATTTTATTAAATTTATATACCGCCCTTCTCCCCGGGGGGACTCAGGGCGGTGAACAGCCATAAATAAAAAACATATGTACAAAATTTAAAAACCAAATAAAACCGAATTAAACATTGGCCCCAATACTTTAAAATCCCAATTTACAATATTAAAATATTAAAATATTAAAATCCCCAAATTAAAATTTTACAATTCAAAATTTCTAAAATTCTTTTACGACAGAAGGGGAAAAGGGAAGAATTAGGCCAGGCCCGCCTGGTGGAACAGGAAAGTTTTTAACTCACGGCGGAAGGCACGAAGATCCGGGATCCTCCGTAACTCTGGGGGGAGCTCGTTCCAGATAGTGGGTGCCCCCACAGAGAAGGCTCTCCCCCTGGGGGCCGCCAGCCGACATTGTTTGGCCGACAGCACCCGGAGGAGCCCCTCTCTATGGGAACGTACCGGTCGGTGGGAGGCTATTGGTGGTAGTAGGCGGTCCCGTAAGTACCCGGGTCCTAAGCCATGGAGCGCTTTAAAGGTGGTAACCAACACCTTGAAGCGCACCCGGAAGACCACCGGGAGCCAGTGCAGCTCGCGCAGGAGGGGAGTAACATGGGAGCGCCATGTCGCTCCCATCACCACCCGCGCGGCCGCACTCTGCGCCAGTTGGAGCCTCTGTTAACTAATAAAGGTTTGTTTTTAACTTTTATTAGCCACACAGAGTTGAATATGAATTGGGAAGCCATAGAAGTGAGAGGGAGAGATTTATATATTATTTAACCAAGGCTGTTAATGCTCTTGTACCACAGACTGGCAGGGTCAATTCAAACTGCTATCCTTCATTTCCCAATTCACTGATGACTTAAATTTTTAATTTGGCCTGAACTTCCCATTTTCATTGGATGACCCTGGCTTTAGTATGAGAAAACATTTCCATTTTTCTCTTCTCCATAGCACATATAAGTATACTTATTTCCTTTTTTCCTCCCAAAGTCCAGATGTTGAAACCATTCAACACAAAAAGTTACTTTAGTCTTTGGTCACCTTGGTTGCCTATTGATGCCCAATTTCCAATTCTAGCCAATCTTTCTGATGGGGAGCAACAGGCAATGCACAATATAATTTTTTATTCACCACAATTCTAAGTTTTCATTCCTGATCAATTGCTGCATGCCAGATGAGATTTCTTCAGAGTAGCTTGCCAGAATTTTACCTTTCTTTGCTTTGAGGTGTGTGCATCAATTCCCAATCCCACAATCTAGAGCAAGGGGGTCAAACTGGATTTCTTTGAGGGCCAGACCATCATTGTAGTTTGTGGGGGGGGGGACAGATGCCTCCAGGACCCTGCCAGCCAAAATGGGGCACGTCCTCATGCAGCACTCTGCCAGCTTTTTTGGGGCCCATTTGGGGGGCATTTTTCAGCCCATCTTCTGGGACTGTTTTCGGGATTGTTTTGGGGCCTGTCTTTGGTCAGCAGAGTCCTGCAGGAGGCCATGGAGGGTGAAAATGAGGCACGGGGGGGCGTACACATCCCACTTTAGCTGCCAGAGGCAGTGTGGGCTGGTCCTTTGATATTTTCAGGCCAGCCCCATGGGTTGGATTTAAGCACTCCACGGGATCCATCCAGCCCGTGGGACTTGAGTTTGACACCCCTGATCTAGAGGGATCCTTTGAGTTTTTTGTTTGGACTAGCCTGGATAAGGTGTCATCAGTAAAGTTGGCCACTCTGCTTAATTGTTAGATGTTTATGAACAACTTAAAACATGCTGATGCCCACCTTCTTTTCTGCTATACTTAATATCCATCTTTCTCTACCTGTTCTTCAATGAATAATTCATAAGAGACGGGGAATTTGTGAGCTGCAATTAGACCTAGAAGACTTTTTGATAATTTCATCCTGCTAAAACTGGCTTCAGGGTGAATGCGCTATGGGGATCAGGATGGGAGGCAGATGATTGATGGTTGGCTTTTACCTCAGCATTTTTCAATGCCATCAAATGTGGTGTCCTGCTGAATCTTTAGAGAGAACTGGGAAGAGATGCTGCTGCTTTTCTCAGATAGATTTCAGACTACCGTGTTTCCCCGAAAATAAGACCCTGTCATATATTTTTTTTAACCCCGAAATAAATGCTTGGCCTTATTTTCAGGGAGGTCTTATTATTTTGGGGCACGTGGAATAAGATGGGACTCCTCTTGCCGACTTACCTGATTTCCAGCTCTGCATTTAAATATTTTCGGGGAGGCCTTATTTTCGGAGGGAGGCTTATTTTAGCGCATGTGCTCAAAAGCCCGATTGGGCTTATTATCAGGGGATGTCTTATTTTGGGGAAAACAGGGTAGGTTATGTGAAAACAATCTTTAAAAAAAAAGTAGGGGCTCTGGTGTATCTCCAGCGCTTTTCAATATCTATATGAAAATGCTGGAACCTCATAATATCTATAGCCATTTTTTTGAAATCTCCACTGGATGGTATTCTTTTCATAAATGTCTGCTTATTCTTAGTTGTGAGTTAAAGAATGAATGATTCTTTTCTTCTTGTGAGAATCACAGTTCCAGAGAAGTAGTTTTATGATGATTATTTCCCAGAAGATGATTATATATGATTTGTGGTGTTTTAGGATCCAAATCTCTCTGGTTCCTTTGACAGAAGCAACAATCAAGACTGCTTTGTGTTAGTTTGAGACACCAGCCACATCTCTTTCTGGAAGAAAATGTCTTTAATACAGTATATGGGCCATTCATCTCTAGTTTTCACTAATATAATGAATTCTTTGTGGAGCTCTTGTGTATTTAGAGTGGAAAATTTGGTTGGTACAGAATTAGGTAGATAACAGGAATAACTGATAAAAACTGGCAACTTCTTTTCTGAGTAAAATACAAAATACTGGTTTTTCCATTTAAAACCACATATGCTTGGATCTATGTTACTTGAGTAATTTCTCTTTCTACTGTATATTCCAAATCTGCCTGTTCGTGAGATCATTGGATGAAAGTCAGTTAAATTTGCTGTGACTCTTCTTGTGTTTCTTCATATTTGGAACTGAACATCCTCTATAGTTGTCTCAGTTCTTTGGAGTGCCTTCCCTGTTGAAACTGACGTGGGCTGAGTTTCAGAAAGGTCTCAAACTCATCTCTCTTTGCTTGACAATTTTTTATTAGTTTATCAAACTATAAAATTCAAAGAAAAATGAAATGAAAATAATGAGAAAGGAAGGAAGGAAAAAGGGAAGAGGAAAACCTAACTAGAGTAAAAAGGGAAAGGGGAAAAAAGCATCAAACGCCAACACTTTTTAACACAGTGGAATAAGGTAATGACATACAGCCTCAGCTTCTTACTTTTGCACAATAATACATCCTCGCCATTTCTATAACAACAAACCTATCTAATTCAGTAAAACCCAAAATCAAAGTTTCATTTTTTTCCCACCTCAAGCATCAAGTCCAGAAGCGGTTTCCAAGTAGAAATGAAGTTGGTTGTATTTTTTTCTTTAATTAAAACAGCCAATTTAGCCATGTCTCCTAACTCCATCAGCTTTTGCAGCCAATCAATCATCCACTGTGGGAATTAAGGTGTTTTTCCACTTCAACTGTCATCTTTGTAAATGCTTTTCATTGCTTGTAAATTCCTTTTTTAAGCTACTATCTCTGTTTTCAATGAATTATCATAAAACACACGAAGAAACTTAAATAATCATCATAAAGTTGAATAAATAAATTAATCATAAGACTAAATTGTGCCATAACTGTTAAGTTTGCTCTAGCACAGGGGTCCCCAACCCTATAGTGGGCCGTGGCCTATTGGCCACTGGGCTGCATGAGTAGCTGGCCAGTGTGCATGCATCTGAATGTGCACGCACACCCACCCATTCATGCTGGTGTTACCCTGAGCATCACATGTGCAGAGCACATTTGTGTTGTGTATGTACTTACATCCCCATTCGTGCACACGTGTGCATAAAGGCACCTGTATCTCCCTTCGGGCTGCCAACCCAGAAAAGTTGGGATACTCTGCTCTAGCGTCTATAAACAGAAAGTTTAAAATTTTCAAAACTAGAAAACATATATGTGGTAATATGTTTAATGTTTGGCCAACATTTTTAGAATCTGCTTAAAGACATGTTCTAAGTGGCCCAGGTCAAATTCCATCTGCAACAAAACTCAGATAAGGAGTGGTTCGTACTGGGAGGGCGTCTTTCCAGTAGGTGTTATGATGAAGATAATCAAGGACAAGCAGTTTGGTGAAGGGAAAAGTGCTCCTTCTGATAAGCTCATCTCATTTTAAATCAAGTCCAAAACTTCATTGGTAATCAGAGCCATTGTTACAATACAGATCTTGCATTGTTCTTCTGGGATTGCATGGCCACATTCTGCATCAGGAGTTTTCGAAATTGGTTTTAAAACAGGTATTACCAGAGTAAAGATGCAGAAAAGAATTTTCTCAGTAAAAGAATGGATAGCTGGAAGCATACAGAACAAGATTTCTACTTGAAGGAGTCCAAAAGGCCACCATATACCTATGCACATACAGTACAAGCACTGTTCCATTATGTAACAATTTTTGTTTGTTTTCTCTAATATCAGATCATCAGCTATGCGGAAGCACTGATGAAATAGAAGGGGGCTTTATTTCATAAGTCTGCTTTTAAAAAAAACATATTGATTTAAAACTGCTTTCTGTAATTAAACATTGAGCAAATTGCTGGGAATTTGTGCCTTGGACATTATATCCCTGCCTGTTTTAATTGGGGTCATTTCTGAAGGATTACATTTTCTAAATATTTAAACTAAGGATTCACTTCTATAAATGTTAAAATCTTGAAGAAATTATCCAGAATCGAACACAAGTAGCATGTCAGGAGGAGGAATGAATAACTTAGCATGAGCTATTTAAATATAGCACTGGAAAGTATTACAAAAGCAGCGTGTTCTGGAATAATAATTAGTTTCAAGAGCTAATACACAGACTCCAGCTTTTCAGCTATGTCTTTAAAATACAGCATTTAACTATTACAGTCCTGAAATAGCACTCACAATATTTTGGAATAGACTAGATCTTTTTCAAGAGGCAATTGGACTTTCTGGTTTTTCTTTGAAAACATTTCAAGATGTCTCTTGAAAAAGCACCTTGGGGACAACCATGACCTGGATGACTAAGACTCTCCATAGACATCTACAGTAGGTCTTTATACTTTGTGGCCATCATAGATACTGTACCTTAGTAGTAAGATGCAAACTTATCAGCGGTTTTAACCAGTGTCATCATCAGGTTGTGCCTGAACTAATGTCATTAGTCATTGCCAGCCACCTGGAGTGACATCAGTCATCTCTGGTCATCACAAAATGGTGTCATCAGTTGCCACCCTGTTGCGCTAGTACTGGTGTATATAACTATTTCCCCCAGATATTCATAACTCCTCCCTCAAAGTGATATTCATAAGCCTCTCCTCCCCCACAGGTTACAGAACTCAACAATTTGAATGACAGGAGGTTTAGTATCTTCCTGGATTGGAACTTTTATTACAAGCCAATCTAATATTTTTTTTTAATTATGAGCAAAATAATGGAAGTAAAATAAGGTCAGATTTATGATTCTGTGAAGGTGTGATTGTGACATCTATTAAAAAAGGGAGAGGGAGGGACAGGTAGGATGAATTTACCGGCTTGTCTAGACTTGTTATACAGTAATCCACTATTCTATACAGATGTTGAGTTATTGATATAGTCACTATGGTTCAAAATTCCTACATGCTTTTGAAAAATAATATGGCAGACTCTGATGATGATTTGTCTGATGTAAAATGATTAGGGGTGAACTCTTCTCTGTGGGACGGTCTCCAGGCCATCCAGAATCTAATGGCTTATTACTACAGACCAAATGTGGAGATGACCACTACATCATACATCAAGGTCACCCTGGATGCATTGAATGTGCCTGATATAAGTTTGCTTATATTTTCTAACAGCTGTTGAATGCTGTAACAATTACCCACTTTCTCTACCTAGCAATTTCAAATGCCCATCTAACATATTCCAGTTATGTGGATACTGTTCTACTTTCCACAAGTCCTACTTCCCACGAGCCTGGAAAGTCCAGATATCTTGCTAGTTGAGTAGTAAAATTATAACTTTTATTTCAGGAGAAAGCTGTTGCTGATACATTGCTGGGAAGGGTGATATAAAACCCTGCCTTCAGTCATCTTAACCGAAATAATGAATTTCTCTAACTAGATGGTCCTTTAACTAGAATCTTTCCAAGTTTCCCACATCTTCCTTTTTGGATCACTTTTTTCAGTTCAAAAGACGCTGGGAATCTTTATGAATTCTTAGGGTAAAAAGACCCTTTTATAGGATTGTTGCCATAATCTTTTACCACCCATTCTTCCTTCTTTCAAATTTTTTGATGATGAATATTTTATCTGTATAGGTTTGTTCGTACCCCTTTTCGAACAGGATTCCCTAAATGATCTCCCACCTTAGCATATTTTAAAGTATTTTTAACATTTCCTCATATAGCTGCAACCACATTTCCCTCTTGAAAGATAAATTTACAATTAGGAGCAGTATGGATGCTACAGTGGGAAGGGCTATTGTACCACTGAAGAATAACAGGTAAAATGTCTTCCTAACAGTGGTTGTTTCTAGCTGTAAAATAAGTCCAGATTTTATTTTTCAGGGTATGATTAAACTTTTATATAATGGCTGATTGAGTCTCATTATGGGTGACAAAATGATGAATGACATAATGCTTTAAAAGGTTCTTTAGCGGAATCTATGGAGATTCTCAGTCATCCAGGTCAAAGGTGCTTTTTCAAAAGGCAACTGGATTTTCTGGTTTTTCTTTGATGATGTTTTGCTTCTCATCCAAGAAGCTTCAGAGCTGAAGGAGCTTCTTGATTGAGAAGCGAAACATCTTGAAAGAAAACCAGATAGTTCAGTTGTCTTGAAAAAGCATCTTTGGGTTATTCAGAGGAATATTTAATAACTCTTTACTGGCTTCTCTCTTTATCTGTTGTAATGCCTGTACTGTTTCAAAGATATTCTGGAAGGCTGCAGCTACCTCATGTCCCAACTTATGGAATAAGATGGAGGTCCAGGCATATTTGCATGCTGAAAACTGTTAGGATAAACTTTTTTCTATGGTTTTCCCTAGAAAATATGGAAATATCTATAGATCAGCCTGTCATTGCTGATCAAAATTAACACCACTGTTCTATTTTCGGGAAAGTTAATTTTTGTAGGTTTATAAAGGGTATAAGCATCTTGCCCTGAAGGTCATGTCTTGACTTGCTTTGAGGGTTGGCTTTCAACATGTTTCCTTTCCTCCTAAAAAAGGGAATTCACATTGCCATAATTCCCTGCACAACCAGGTTAGTTTATTTATGTCAGAAGCATCACAATTAAAAGTAAGGCATACTATATGATATAATATTTAAAACATAAAATACAAGATTAAAATATGTACAAATTAAAGATGATGATGATGATAATAATAATAATAATAATAATAATAATAATAATAATAATTTTATTTCTATACCGCCCTTCTCCTGAAGGACTCAGGACGGTGTATAACCTATTAAAAGCACAAGACAAACATCAATTAAAATTATTAAAATTATTAAATAATTCGGCTCAATTTAAGACCCCCAAAATTAAAACACCTGATTTAAAATTATTACATTGATAACCCAGCCTGGCGAAACAACAGGGTCTTAAGGGCACAGCGAAATACCCGGAGGTCGGAGATCTTACGCATTTCCGGGGGCAGTTCATTCCATAGGGCTGGGGCTCCCACAGAGAAGGCCCTCCCCCTGGGTGTCGCCAGCCGGCATAGCTTGGCCGATGGCACCCTGAGGAGACTCTCTCTGTGTGAGCGAACTGGCCAGTGTGAGCCTCTCTGTGTGAGCGAACTGAACATCTTGCCCAGAAACACAACCAGGTGTATAATAAACACTCCTTAGAATACTTTCATATTTCATTCTACCAAAACACCACTGACAAATCACACATTTTCCTTTAACATATGATTTTATTGGTAATTCAAAGTTCAGAGTGGCATATCTATGCCATTGGAAAAAATATCCCTCATCATCACTAGAAAATAAAGTGTCATAACATGCTATTTTACAGACTGTATCCTACAAATCATGCCCACAATCACAAGCAAATACATCTCCAGTTGAATTGCAACTCTTTAAAGACAATATTACATTATATAATATTATTAAAATATAAATTATAGGGATGCGGTGGCTCAGTGACTAAGACACTGAGCTTGTCAATCGAAAGGTTGGCAGTTCAGCGGTTCGAATCCCTAGTGCCGCATAACAGGGTAAGCTCTCATTACTTGTCCCAGCTTCTGCCAACATAGCAGTTCGAAAGGATGTAAAAAATGCAAATAGAAAAATAGGGACCACCTATTTTGGTGGGAAGGTAACAGCATTCCGTGAGCCTTTGGTGTTTAGTCATGCCAGCCACATGACCACAGAGACGTCTTCGGACAGCACTGGTTCTTCGGCTTTGAAACGAAGATGAGCTAGAGTCAGGAATGAGTAGCGCATATATGTGAGGGGAACCTTTACCTTTTAAAATAGACAATAGCAAATAGAACCTGTTCCTAACCTGATCTTCCACAATCTTACAGTGTAATTGTATTCATTCACTTTGCTGCTTTCCATGTTTCCCAGTATTAGAATCTTCTCCAGAAAACTTGGCTTTTTCCTAATGTGTCTGAAGAATGATAATTTCGAATGAAGCCTGGTCATTTTTGTCTCTCGTAGCAACTCTGGATTGATTTGTTTGATCATCTTTTGCTTTGTTTTCTTGGCTGCCATAGGATTTTTCGCCAACACCAAATTCAAGAACATCAATACTACTCCTGTTCTGCTTCTTCAAAGTCCAACTTTCACTTCCATAGAGCGTCACCGGGAATACCATGATTTACATTCTGATCTTTGAAGGTATAGACACATCACAGCATCTGAATATCATTTCCAAGGTCTTCATGATTGCTCTATCAAGTGCTAGTCTCTGGTGTATTTCTTGACAGCTTGTTCCTTTGTTGCTAATTGTTAACCTTAAAAGGCAGAAGCTATCCACCACTTCGATATTTTCACTGTCAATTCTAAAGCTGATTGACCTACTTGTTGTGACCTACATCTCGCTCATATTTAATTTGAGACCTGTTTTTTTCCACAATACTCCTTGACCTTTATTACCAGACCTTGTAGATCCTTTTGCATTTTTGTTTAATAATGTAGGACCATCAGCATAGACTACTAAGTGTAAAAGAATGGTCAAAAGTCACTTATTTTTAGTGCTATTGTAATTTCAAACTATATGAATGGTTGTACGTCAAGGACTACCTGTATTGCATACAGGTTTCTGGGTGTACAAAAGACTTCAGGAGGAAGCAGAAAGCTATCAGCCTACTTTGCAAAGCCTGACAGGTCTGTGATTAGAACACTGATTAAAAATTGCACTAATCAATCAAGGTTAACTCAGGATTTTAACTAACATTTATCCAATGGGTTGGCAATGGCCTCAAGCTATTTGCATTGATCATTCTGGTTGAGCTGATAGGGATCAAAGTATAAAACATACAAAAGATACTAGATTACTGACTTTGGAGAATGTACTGCATCAAAACTCTTTCCTGCCCTATAGCAGGAATAAACAATCATTGACTCTCCAGCCTTAGTAATGTGGTGAGGCTGAATATATTTATAATATACCTACCATTCTTTTCTGTCAAATGTATAATGTATTGAAAATGTTAACCATGATTTGTTGTTGTTAGTTGCAAAGTCATGTCCGACCCATCGTGACTCCATGGACAACGTTCCTCCAGGCCTTCCTGTCCTCTACCATCCTCTGGAGTCCATTTAAGCTCACGCTGACTGCTTCAGTGACTCCATCCAGCCACCTCGTTCTCTGTCGTCCCTTTCTTCTTTTACCTTCAATCTTTCCCAGCATTAGGCTCTTCTCCAGTGAGACTAGAACCATGATCTAGTCAAAGCAAATTTTGAAATATGATTTCAGTTGTAAATATCTACTTCTTTGATTTAAATCACAATTACTAAATTTTGAAATAAATCCATTCTTCATACAAGGCAGGAAAACTGATGTTTAACAATTATTGCCTACTCTGAGTAATTAAGTCTTTTTTTACTCTAATTAATTAACTAATTGAGTTTTAATAACTTTGCTAATTTTACAGCTAATTGTGTAGTCAACTAGTATCCATGTTCTATTTTACCACCACAATTCTTCTTTATTAGATGTTTTAATCCCATTTTCAGAAGGACTTAGGCTAGAAAGAAGGCCTGTTTAAGAATTTTAGACAGAGAGAGAGACATTTAAGTTTTTAATGCATGTTCCTATTGACTCCAAGAGATTTCCTTCAACAGTTTGAATCCTATTTATAGTAATTTTCTGTGGATTAATCAGTAACTGTAAGAAAAACCATAGAAGAAACAATTTAACAAATACCAGAATAGATGTTCCTAAAAAATATTCCACTTTACATTAAGAACAGAAGTAGAAAATAAACTTGTAATATAATAAGTTCAAAATGTACCAAATCTGTTGAAATATGAATATTCAATTACTTTTTTTAGGAGTTCCTTTTGGCCTGTCATTAGTACTGCCAGTTGTTGACTAGTTTACAACAATGTTTTTAAAAAACTACCTTTCTATATCAAGGGAATTTGCATTTGACACATTTCAGTAAACAGAAATCTAGTTCTTGTGCCTATGTTTTTATAGTTATAGTGCTTTTATTAACTCAGCAAGCCAAATATCAGAAGCCTCCAGTCAGGTTTGGATTAAGACCAACTGATACCTAAGCACAGCCCAACAATGGCATCCCCCAAACTCTCAAGCCATAAGATGGAAACAGTTGTGATATCTGACAACATCTTCAAACCAAACTTTTAAACTTTATGTACTGTAGGGAAAAAAAGGGTCAACGTTGCAAATTAAAGATGAACATGACAAATAAGGACAATTACATAAAATTTATGTGAAGCTGAAAGAGTACAGCGAAAGAGTGAAATGCATGACAGGTCTGTGGTGTTTCTTTCCCTTGCTGCCCTAAGCATATGCTTATTTTATTGTTGTTCAGTCTCTTAGTTATGTCCCACTCTTTGTGATACCATGGACCATAGCATACCAGGGCCCTCCTGTCCTCCACTGTCTCCTGCAGTTTGCCCAATTTCATATTCATTGTGTCAATGACACTATCTAACCATTTCATCCTCTACCGTCCCCTTCTCCTTTTGCCTTCAATCTTTCCCAACATCAAAGTCTTTTCCAAGGAGTCCTCTAGCCCCACAGTGTTTTACAGCCCTCTTTAAGTGGTTTACAGAGTCAGCATATTGTGCCCAACAATCTGGGTCCTTATTTTATCGACTTCAGAAGGATGGAAGGTTGAGTCAACCCTGAGCCAGCCAGGATTGAACTCCTGGTTGTGGGCAGAGTTTGCCTGCAATACTGCATTCGAACCACTGTGGCACCAAGGCTCCTGTGATGGACTTTTGCTATAGTTTTCATGCTTTTACTTTCTATTAGTCACTGGTAGAATAGAAATAAAGATAAACAATTACATGGCTGAACATAAAATCTCAATATAGCATATTAGATGTTGGCCATGCATCTCAATGGACACCTCCCATCTTCACCATCTCAGCTATCTTTACTTTTTATATTCTTTCAACTAAATGAGAGACAGTACTATACAGAACTTGCTGTGGTATTCAGCATCCTCTTTATTTTCAAGAATGCTTCTAGACTCCATGCATTTTTTGAAAATGAAACTGTTAAATGGATGCAACCCAGAGCTTTGTTTGGCAGTTGCCTAGAATTATTATTATTATTTTAAAAAACTGAATTATAGGTAGTCCTCAATTTATGATCATAATTGAGCCCAACTTTTTTTGAGTTTTGCCCCATTTTACAACCTTTCTTGCCACTGTTGTTAAGGGAATCACTGCAGTGGTTATGTTAGTAACCTGGTTGTTAGTGAATCTGGCTTCCCCATTGACTTCGCTGGTCAGAACATCGCAAAAGCTGATCACATGACTCAGGGACACTGCAATTGCCATAAATATGAACCAGTTGCCAAGCGTATGAATTTTGATCACATGATCATGGGGATGCCACGATTATAAGTGTGAAAAACAGTCATAAGTCACTTTTTTCTTGGCTGTTGTAACTTTGAGCAGTCACTAAGCAAACTGTTGTAAATCAAGGACTACCTATAATCACTTGGAGGCAGCATGTGACTAGTTGCATCCTTATTAGCTATCATTGGATATACATAGACAAATCTTATTTTATAGAGTTCCTTCACCAGGAATTAAATTCAAGGATTTTTGCACTTTAGATGACTGACTATATATGGGACATTTGCTTTAGGAAATATTGAGATGCTGATACTCATCAGTGTTCCAAGAATTGATATATAAAATAAATCAGAATGGTGAGAGCCAGTTTGATGTCCTGGCTAAAAACCAGGAAAATGTGAGTTCTAGTTCCACTTTACGTACAAAGTCAGCTGGATGACTTTGGACCAGCTCCCCTTCTCAGCCTTTGGAAAGAAGCAACGACAAATAATTTCTGAAAAACCCTGTCAACAAAACTGCACAAACTTCTCCAGGTAATCCCTGAGAATTGGATGTGACTGAATGGAAGAAAAAAAATCAGAATGGTATATACCCAACTACCTTTCCTTACAATCATAGTTCTATTCCATCTTGTGGCCAATCATTTGGAAAGGGAATGGCAAATATTGTCCCCCATTATCTAAGTAAACTATATTAAAAAGGCAGCTCAATCTTACATTTTAAAAAAGCAGAAGAGAAAATTCTACTGTATTCTTTGCTTGAGGGAGAGCCAACAGCTTCCATAGGAGAAGCTCAAATGCATTTTTATATTTTGGGCAGACAATTAACAATTAAAGTAATGGGCTGGATTACTGCTCTGGGGCATGATCACCCCAGTTTGTGTAATGCATGTGTAAACATGGCCCAGGTCACGGCTGAATTAAATAAATCGTTAAGTTAAATTAAATTGTGTTAATGTAAGCTAAAGCTATTAGCTAGATTGAGCCACAGACCCCTGTTTGTACTTTCTGAAAAAAGCTTCATCTCAAGTATTTCAATAATCTTGACAATGAGGCTGCAAGATGGGCAATTCTCTTATATCTGAAACACCAGAACAAGGCAATTAATCACATGAATTAATGTGTAATTAATATCTGTATCACTGCATGCTAATTATGTTAGGGAATCTAGCACAATTTCTTTTTTTTAAAAAAAGGAAAATTGGGCTCTACCTGTCAAAAGTTAAAAGGCATTCCTCATTAGCATAACATAATTTGTAGCATCCTACAGCACTTCAATTTGCAGCAGGTAGAAGTAACTCATTTACACAGCATGAAGTAGCTGAATTCTTTCCACAGACTGCTTCAAGTTATTTATGAAATATGAACTCTAATGGAAATATTGTTTCAGAAACAAATTTCTGATTGGTCTCCAGTGTGAGTTTCTATATTGTTAGAGAAGTAGTTCATACCACGGTTATCCATGTTCATATATATCTGATACCTTAGGCAGGAAATATATCTAATACTTCTTCCTCCTCCTATTTTTCCCACAATAACAACCCTGTAAGGTGAGTTGCGTTGAAACAGAGTGACCGGCCCAAAGTTAGCCAGCCAGCTTTCATGCCTATGGCAAAACTAGAACTCACAGTTGTACAGTTTCTAGCCTGGAGATTTCAAGGCAGCCAACAAAGTACGCCTGCCATCTATCAACAACCCTGCAAGGTAGATTGAACTAAGAGAGGTTGAATTGATCCAGAACCACCCAATGAACTCTCATGACTAAAGATGTATTTGAATCAGGGTTTTCCGGCTCCTAATCAAACCCCTTTGCCATTATACCATACCAAATCTCATATTAATATATAAATATAAATTTAACTAACAACAGTTTGAAGACTTTCTCATTGATATAAATAAATACACATACATGTTTGTTTGTTTATTTAACTTTGACTAAATCACTAGGCATGCCATGACTTTTTAATAATTCATTGTTGATTTCCTGATCATACCCTCAACCATAAATTAACTCCTATGAATATATTGCTGGGTACCCTTGAAATATGCTATTCTACAAGTACTGCTAGAGCTATTTCCCATAAATTGTATTTGCTGGGGCTGCTGGAAATTGCATCTAATTGCATCTCTCATCTTTGTGAAAGACAAATGGTAACTTCTGGCAAATCACCCACTCCATCCTTTGGAGTGTCTAGGAAGGATTCATTAAAGATTGGCAGTTAATGTTTGCAAAATAGCTACTCTTCTTATTCCAGAACCCACTATTTTAGAATTATCTTCTTTCCATGACTTGAATTTAAGGCACAAGTAAAAAAAACACAGATGTCATATTGTGATTTTCCAGAATGGAACAAAAAGAAAGGAATGACCTCTTCAGCTTTGCAGGCAGAATGGATGGAATTCTTCCTAGGAGTATCAAGAACAGAAGCCGTAGAAAAATATATATAACAAATTACTTTTGAAAGCTTGGAAAACAAATCCTTGAAGACCAACTTCAGTGGGGACTAGAATTGAAAGGTATTTTAAGCTTACAGAAAGGGTTAAAAAGGAGAAGACTCCTTCTTGGTCTTTAACTCTCCCCTCCATTTTTCTGGAATTTTAGAACAGTTTTCAAGAGATATCCAGAGAATGGAAGAATCATCATTTTTGCTTTTTCTTTCAGTGGTTTGTCTTGTATATTAATATTTGCTGTTCATGCTATAAATAATTGGATCTGCATATTATTATTTTTTAAATCAGTAACAAAACCAATATCCATTTGGGCATAAAAAATAATTATCAGAATAAAATTGAATCAAAGTTAAAAGTACATTCACTTAATCAGTACAACTACAAATAACAACAATAACAATAATAATAATTTACTGCATTTCTTTCCAAACCAGCTTATTAAACATGAACTGTATTGTAGAGGGAATGGAAAAGTATTTTTTGCCCATTTCCTACCATATTTCTGGCATCTAGTCTTTCACAAATATCTATTTTAAAAAATTTGGCACATTCTGCAACAATGTTAATTTATTTTAATTCATTTCACAGTCAGCCAGATATTCACACTGGATTTGGCCTTTTTAATCCATTTATTGATTCCTTCCCAAGGTCTTGGAATAGGTAGATGTTATTTGATGGTGTTAGAGGTAACCTCTCAGGATGTAAGCTGAATAAAGATACTTTTCGCAATTGACTGATAGTGTTTTTGTCAATACCAATGTTCAAATGGTGCCCCAGATACTTTGAGATTGCACCCAATGCAGAATTTCATACCACCTTTGCCTTCCTCTGCCATAGTTTTTCTATTTCTATCTGCAGGTTTTGTATTTTGTTATCTTCTCCAGTTCTTTCTCTTCTGTGCTGCTGTCTCCAGGTACTGCTATATCCACTGTCCAGAATTTTTTTTTTCTTATCAACAATTGTTAAGTATGGCATGTTATGCCTCTCAGTTTGAATTCTAATGCTCCAGAGCACTTTTATTTTATATCAATATATATATGTCTTGTTTTACTCCTTATGTACCATTGAAAATATATATATATATTTTTCAGTAGGAAAAGAAGAACATTTTCCTTAGGGAAAATGTTTCAGAAGTAGGAATGAAACACTCTTCCTTCCCACATTCTGGGCACGGTTTTCTGCAGATTCAGAAATCTTCAACTGGGATCCACCCCTTTCACACTCCGAAATAGGAAGAGATGCTACAGAAACACACCTTTAGCAAAAACAGATAAGTGGTAAGTCACATAACTGTATTCTCATTTCGGAATGAATGTCATCCTTTTTATGGCATTTCCTGAATTAATATATGCAAAGCATTCAAAACAGGCACTTGGCAATTTTACTTTGAATTCCTAAAGCAACTAAATCTTTAGTATGATCTGTGTGGTTGCTTCAAAGGTTATTCCTTGTTGCCTGCACAACAGCATGTTTGTTAAGATTGTCTGCAAAAGAAAGCAACTGCATTCACACATATGTGGTGGAGAGAAAGCCATATATAATTCTGAAGTGAGGGTTTGCATCTTGCCGAAAGCATGACAGCTTGAGTAAGTCAAAGAGAGATGCTAGAACGTGTTGTGAAAAATCTTTGCCAGTCAGTTTGTAAAGAGATCAACTGAGTATTTCTTCAAACTTTTGCAGTTTCCAAAATTTCCACTAGATGGTACTTTCTTACAAGGAATTAATATTAATACACCAAAGTCTTGTAAAACTTGATGTACAATTTCCTGTTTTGGCAGTCTTAAACGACTTTTGAACAATAATTCTAAATGAGAATTTTATTTAAAACAAACAAAATGTTCTGCCAAAGTGAACACAACGACAACCTAGTTAATATCATAAAAATGTCGAACAACATTTTTGAACAACATTCATTAGCAAATTCCTTCAACTGTCTCAATGCCATTATAATCTGTTTTTCAGAAATTTCATATCTACATTTTACCACAGAGCGCATAATTAAATCACAATAATTTCATTTAGGAATTTTCTGACTGTAGCTTTGCGGTGGATTGTGGACAGGGAGTATTTGTCTATAAAAATTCAAATCTGCAGGCAACTGAAATTTCTACAATTTTATGAACATAATAGAAATTGATATGGTTATGAGTAATAATTTTAAATAAATGAGATTTGTATAAGATCAGTGCAATATGCAATTGTATAAATATATTTCAATTGTAGAATAAGATTAGCTATTATATGGGTAATGGTAATATGTTGTCTAAATTCGCAATATATTTTCTAAATCAGAATATATATCTTTTCCTCTCTTGAGTGTATACCAAGAGCCATGGTGGCGCTGTGGTTGTTAGAATGCAGAACTGCAGACTACTTCTGCTGACTGCTGGCTGACTGCAATTTGGCAGTTCGAATCCCACCAGTTTAAGGTTGACTCAGCCTTCCATCCTTCCAACGTGGGTAAAATGAGGACCCAGATTGTCAGGGGCAATATGCTGACTCTGTAAACTGCTTAGAGAGGGCTGTAAAGCACTGTAAAGCAGCATATAGGTCTAAGTACTATTGCTATTGCTATATAGACATTTTTTAAATTTATTTATCTATCTATCTATCTATCTATCTATCTATCTATCTATCTATCTATCTATTTAAATTTTTATAGCGCCCTTCTCCAGCAGGACTCAGGGCAGTGAACAGCCGAGGTAAAACATAACAATATAAAATTTAAAAACAATTTAAAAGACATTAAATGATTTTGGCCCAACAATTTAAAAACAGCCCAATTAAAACCAAATTCAAATTCAATTAAAACCAAGAGGATGGGATTACGCCAGCCCGGCTAGGTGGAATAAATGCATTTTCAGGGCCCGACGAAAAGTCCGGAGGTCTGGTATCGTGCGTAACTCTGGGGGTAGGTCGTTCCAGAGGGCAGCTGCTGCTACAGAGAAGGCTCTCCCCCTGGGGGTCGCCAGCCGACGTCTGGCCGACGGCACCCTGAGGAGGCCCTCTCTGTGTGAGCGAACTGGCCAGTGGGAGGCTATTGGTGGCAGAAGGCGGTCTCATAGATACCCCGGCCCTAAGCCATGGAGCGCTTTAAAGGTGGTCACCAACACCTTGAAATGCACCCGGAAGACCACAGGAAGCCAGTGCAGCTCATGCAGGAGAGGTGTCACATGGGAATGCCCCGTCGCTCCCATAATCCCCCACACGGCCTCATTCTAGACTAACTGGAGCTTCCGGGTGCACCCCAAGAGGAGCCAAATACATATTAGGCTTATGCATGCTTGGAAAATGGTTTAAAGGAAGTACTTTGCTGTTCATTAAAGCTGCTATATGTTTTTTCATTCGGAAAAATAATATGTTCTGTAAAAAGTTGCCACAATGAGCGGACTCCTTAAAAGCTTCCATAAAATAGCTGTCAGCATCACTTCGTTGGGGCTGTCATTCTGGCGGGGACGGAGGCTACAATTTCGGCAGGGACGGAGACAAACAGATCATGCCGCCCCACCTTCCAGCCCTTGCCTTAACGCCACCTGCTTACTCCTGATTTCGGCTGGTGGGACCCTCTTCTAACCACTGTTCCTGGAGTTTCCATTTCCTCCAGCATCACCAGACACATTGCTGCCCTTCAGCTGAGAGGCGGACGGGACCATGCCTGTGCAGATGCCATGCCAGCTACAATAGCCAGCATTAATGGGGGCTTACTGAACCTGACGGCCCTGGGACTAATTCCAACTAATTACTGCCTGGGGAAGCAATTGGAACCCTCCAATCAGAGGTAGGGTTTGGGGTGGAGTTAGGGGGTGGAATAGTGGGGGTGGGGTGCACTGGGTTTAAAAATGATGATGGGAGCACGGTATGGTTAGAGCTGACAATATTTCACTGAAACTGCACTGGGTGATTGTTGGAGCGTGCTGAATTGCAGAAGGTAAAAGTTTACTACAACCTCCACCCTGTTGTCTGGTGTTTCCTTTCCCATCCTGATTCGGAACCTGACAATAGCATTAGAGAGAAGTTAATATTAGTATTCATTAATTGTCTACTTATTCACCTATTTTTGCTGCAGGAATTTTCTGACTTTGTATGAGCGCTGAAAATACAGCTTAGATACATGAGTATAGATAGACCACTTCTCTGCTAAATCCCCTGTGCCAGGTTAATTATTGGTGGTTCTTAGTAGCAACATGTCATCTGCAGTGGTCATATAATTACCCACAATACCCTGGTGCAGCCCAACAGCACTTTGGGAAAAGGAAGCTGGCATTACAGGAGAGCTTTGTTTTTCCCATTCAGCAAGCTTGGGGCCAAACAAGGAGGCTGCCTTAAAACCAGAGAAGTTTTTAACTATTTAGCCATCAAAATCAGCAGCTGGATGAGTAAGTTGCTTGCAAAACCAACTATTTTATATATTGTATTATAAAAAATAAAACAATATTTCTTATTTTTTATTATTTTGTATTAATCTTTTGTACAACTTTATATATTTGATAGCCATCATTGATAAATAAATTGCAATTGGAATACCCCAGCCATTAAAATACACACAGGACTTACTAACCCCAACTGATGCTTTCTCTAGTGTGTAAACAAATCCTTTCTCTTGACCATTAAGGTATGGGTTGGATTCTCAAACACTGAGTTGAGCCATGACTTATTGTGACCATGTTTTCAGTCTTCCTTTTGACCCATTCATTCATTCTTCCTTCCTATACTTGCTCTGCTATTTGGTACTAAATCATTCTTTCTGTGTGAGCAACCCACTTTAATGTACCTTCTTTTGCACTGGACACTTAGTGTAGAAGTGTAAATCCCTAGATTGCTAGCCATAAGTTTAAGAATGTCAGTGAAAAACCGATACATACCTCTTGGAAATATTTACAGCTCAGAGGATATTCTGTACTATCTTGTATTCGAAAGATTCCAGCCTTGTAGTATCACCTTCTCTTTTTCCGACATATTAAAATACAATGTAGGTTGGAAGCTTTGATGCTGAATGTGTAGAAGTCTTAGACATCCAGAGATGTTTGGCAGCCATCATTTTTGTTCTTCTCTTCCTATTGTAACATTTTTGACAGCTTTAACAAGATAGCTGCTTAAAAGCTGTCTTTGTATCATGTATTGTAGATCACTTGTCATTTCAGTTATAGGGAGATTATAAACCTCGTTGCGTTTTCTCAGTGTAGCAGCTTTTTATTATTATTTTTTAATATTGTATAAAGAGGCAAAACCCCAAATTGCATCTAGCGGAAGGTTTAAAAGTGAAGTAACACAAACCTACATGCCTTTTCTTGGGAAAAAGGTCATTCTGAATTTAGAGGAATTTCCTTCCAGGTTTGGTTGTGCTGATTTGCTTCCTCAAGCTGCATACAGTGAATTTAATTTCAGAATCCCAGTATTTGGGGTTAAACAAGCATTGGAAGTCACCTCTTTAAAGTGTTTAATTAAAATACTTTGATATTGTATAAAACACTTTCATAGTTACAGAAGCAACCTTCCTGAAAGCCCAAACAGTTTTTTCATTGATAACTGAGCTGTTGGGACATAATGGTCAATTCAATTATCAAAGCCAGAGGCTGGAAGGATTTGGATAATCACTTAACTTTCCTATTAAATTACAGCACTGCAATTTTATGGCAAGCATCAAAAAGTCAAGTGCTCACCTGCTGACCAAGCACTTGAATGATAGCCTAATTAATTTCATTATCTGGTGCTTCTTCTGTCCTGCTCTTATTTTGTGGGTATTTTTCTACAGTATGAGCTACACACAGTGATTAGCAGGACGCCTACAGACTGGCAAAACTAGGGTCCTACTGTTCAGATAGGATTTTAAGCAAAAGTGGTCATAAATAAATTATACCTTTTGCTGCTGCTTCAATTAAACCCAGTAGTCCCCTTAAAAAGAATCTTGGGAGGTGATCCTGTGACCAGTGGTTAGAAGGAGGTTTCAAAAATTAAAGCTGCAATTAAATCAAAGCAAAGATCTAAGGCTGTCTAGCTCTTTGAGCGAGTTGCTGCTTTCCTGTAGTACAAAAGAAAGCATGAAACTCAACATAAATGAATGAATAAATAAGTAAACCTGCCATGCCAAACCTGTTATTTTCTTCCTTTCTAAAAAACCGCTTGGCTACTGCTAAAGGACATATTCTCTGGACAATTCCTTGAATATTTGCCATCCTCCAAGTTAAATGAAATGGAAGAAAAGCATACTTTGTAGCATCTCTTAGAGAGCTGCCAGTCGGGGGTCTCTTGATTCAATAAATCAGTTTAATTCAATAAATCACTTTAAAAACATGTGACACCCAACTTTATGGGTGTCTGTGAGCGCGAGATATATTTAAACATCGTACCATTGATCAGAAATGTGTCATATGTACCTGTAGATATGCCACTGCCTTGTCTTCCTGATGAATTTACTAAAGGACCCATTCATTTTTAAAAGAAAGTATTGTGCTGAGGTTCACTCTAACATGGCAGTAGTTGAAGGGGCTTTAAAACATGTACGTACGTAGCAGAAGTAAACTTTCCTTTAACAACATATTTGCAAAAATATGTGTGCGCGCATTTCTCTCTCTCTCTCTCTCTCTCTCTCTCTGTGTGTGTGTGTGTGTGTATGTGTGTAGTTTTAAAAGTAAAGCAAAGCATTGGTGGTACAAAGCAATAATTCCTTATTAGAGCTCATTTATCCTGGTTTTTTAGTAACACATTAGGATTAATCCAAGATGTAGGCACAGCCAGGACAAAATCTTCATTTCATTTCATTGAAATGACTATAATTAGAAACAGTAGTTTACAATTTATTATTAGTTATTATTATTAGTTTGATTTATATGCTGCCCTTCTCCAGAGACTCAGGGTGGCTTACAATGCTTTTAAGCAATAGCCTTCATACTTTTGTATATACGTGCTTAGTAGGACTTTTTGGGCCCCCCCAAGTGGTGTTCTATTTTACACAAAGTCAACTTATTGCCCCCACAAACCGGGTCCTCAGATTAAGGAAGATTAATTTCCTTAATCTTAAACATTACAATATTTTGGTAATTATGAAGGCGCTGAGGATCACAGCCAAAGCTTTCAGTGACCTCATGTGTCCCCAAGGACTGAGGTTGCACACCACTGACTTACAATGTAATGTCAGAGCTTTGCTTAATAAAAATTCGTTTTACAAGACCTAAGAAACAGGTATGCAGGCAATAATATTCCCAGCCTTGTGAGACCCTTGTGGAAGAGGGCAATGCCAGAATCCATAAACTGGGTGTGGCTCACCGAGGAAGCCTAAAAAGGCAGAAATGGTCCATCTGAGTCTCCCAGAAAGCAACAGAATTGCAGTTGGCTAGAAAAGAGAGAGGCCCAGAACCTGTGAATGTGATTTCACAAACCAGGGCTGCAGAACAACATAACTTACGTAGGTAAAACCTGGCTAGATAGAAAAGCATACGAAGCCTACGAAAAAAGAAAAAAGAAACATTGTACCTTTTACAGGGAGGATAAAAAAAAGGGGTGTGGCTCACCGAGGAAGCCTAAAAAGGCAGAAATGGTCCATCTGAGTCTCCCAGAAAGCAACAGAATTGCAGTTGGCTAGAAAAGAGAGAGGCCCAGAACCTGTGAATGTGATTTCACAAACCAGGGCTGCAGAACAACATAACTTACGTAGGTAAAACCTGGCTAGATAGAAAAGCATATATATATATATATATATATATATATATATATATATATATATATATATAAAGTTTATTGTCATTGTACGTATATACACAGTATACCCATACAATGAAATTCACATGACACTCAGACACCAAGTCCAACACACATGACAATTCCCAGAAAACTCCCCCCCCCACCAAAAATTCCTCACTCCTAAACCACCCAGGCATCCACACAGCAGACCAAGTTATGCTGTCCAACAGCTCACTGATGGTGGCCCTTTAGTTTAGTTGAGTGCAATTATAGCTCTGGGATAAAAACTATTCAGAAGATGTGTGCTCTGAGTTTTAATTGTTCTGTATCTTCTGCCAGAAGGCAACAGTCCAAAAAGATTGTAAGCAGGATGGGAAGAGTCTCTGAGAATGTTGTACAACTTCCTCAAACAGCGAGATGCGAAGATGTCATCCAGGGCTAGTAGCTGGAGCCCGATGATATTCTGGGCAGTTTTAATAATTCTCTGTAGAGCTTTTATGTCCGCTGCAGAGCTGCTCCCATACCATGCAAGAA
This sequence comes from Ptyas mucosa, assembly GCA_012654045.1. Classification (NCBI taxonomy): domain Eukaryota; kingdom Metazoa; phylum Chordata; class Lepidosauria; order Squamata; family Colubridae; genus Ptyas; species Ptyas mucosa. The sequence goes on along the minus strand of WNWU01000006.1, from coordinate 9,474,921 downwards.
TGCTGTATGTCAGGACACTCTCAGTGGTGTTGCGATAGTAGGACAGAAGTAGATGCTGAGATAGATTTATCTTCCTGAGCATTCTCAGGAAGTACAGCCTCTTCTGTGCCTTCTTCACAAGCATGTCAGCATTCATAGTCCATGAGAGGTCCTTTGAGATATAAATGCCCAGAAATTCCACCCTCTCCACCTCCTCACCATTTATGTATAATGGTAAAATGTACATCTCTCTTCCTCCTGAAGTCAATTATAAGTTCTTTAGTTTTTTTGATGTTGAGTATAAGATTATTTTCTTTACACCATAATGTCAGCCCTTGTACTTCCTTTCTATAAGCAGACTCATTGTTCTTATTAATGAGCCCTACCACTGTGGTGTCATCCGCAAATTTAATAATTGTGTTAGTGCTATACAATGGGGTGCAGTTATCACCTCTTCTTAAAATACAACAAATGATCTTGTCTTCCTACATCCCAATTTCTTATCTATACGCAAATCTATATATCATCTTGATTTCAGTCCTGATATCAACAATAGTCCATTAAAGTGAGAAGGGAACTGAGAGATGAGATATTGAGAAAACAAAGACTGGGGGCGCTGGTGTACAGGGGCAAGGAGATCACCATCCTGAAGCAGATTCCCAGACAGGTACGAGAATTAAGAAGAAAATATTATTTTTTATCAAATAAGCTGTACCTCAAGGGAGTAGGTTTTAGGTGGTTGATTCCGGAGGGCTTGATGATTTTTTGGGAGGACAGTAAGAAGAAAATTAATAATGTAACGGAAGCTAAGGCTTTTTTTGACCAACATAAATCCTTCCTAAGTGGAGAAGATACAGGAGCCGAAGAGGGGGAAGTATCAGATGATCAAGGAGCGGAGGCGGACGGAGCTGTTGCGGTCCGGGAGGGGGAGGGAAGCCAGACCATGGTTTTAAGAGCCAGAACTAGGAAATGAAGAAAGGAGGGGAATCTATTGTTTAAGGTTTTTTTAATTGACATTTTTCTTTTCTCTCTCTTCTTTTATTGTATTTTGTATAACACTCCTTTTTTTTTGTTTATATAATTTTTATATAACCTGGTTGTTTGTTTTGATTTAAGATAATAATGTCTGTTGTGTGAGAAATTTAAAAAAAGAAAATAATAATTGAAATATCTTTTCATAAAGATATTGAAAATTCAACATATTGTAAACTATAATATTGTATATTCTTAACCAATAAAAACTTTTTATTAAAAAAAAAAACAATAGTCCATTAAAATTACAAAGATAATGACACATTATATTTCAAATAAACCAATTTTATATTTAACAAGCCTCTTTTGTAAACCCAATATAGGGAAATGATCCAAATCACTCTCTTGGTTTGCTATTTGTATATCCCTTTTAATTACTAAGACATCAGCCACTTTCTTTCGCATGTCCAGTGTAATATCTTTTTCCATGTCTAATAGTTGACTCACTGAATTCATTGACATCTTGCAACACATTTTGGAGAGAAAGGCCTGAAGTTAGTATGGCAAGAGTTGGCACATTCCAATGACTCTCTGACTCTCTGCCTAACTAATTTTGTACTGAGATGAAGTTGCTTGGATGAGCAATGAAACCTCATCCTGGACAAATATTGGTCCAGTTACCATGTTTCAACCTTTAGACACCTTTGGCCTGGATGGTTGAGTCTTTATTGACTTTTTTCATGTCATTCTTATAGCCCGTCATTTTTCAAACCACTTTGAAATCAGTTTCAAACTTGTTCTTTTTCGTAACATCTTTTAAATGCAGCATAACTATAGAGGCAGACACTCTTATAATTACTTTCTTTGTCTATTGTTTAAAAATATGCTTTAATATGTTCACGGTTCCAATAAAGGAGAATATATCTAGCCCAGGGTACTTTTTATCTATGCATCAGTGGTGGGTTGCTCCCGGTTCTTCCAGCTCTTGCGAACCGGTAGTAAAAGCGGTGGGAGGCTCCGCCCACCCACCCGGACATCATAATGGACGATCTGTGCATGCCCATTGTGGGTATGGGCATGTACGAGATTGCCTTCTGCCACCGGTAGCCTCCCACTGGCCAATACGCTCCCACAGAGAGGGACTCCTCAGGGTGCCGTTGGCCAAACAATGCCGACTGGTGACACCCAGGAGGAGAGCCTTCTCTGTGGGGGCACCTGCCCTCTGGAATGATCTGCCCCTGGAGGTTCATATGATTCCCGACCTTCGCATCTTTCGCTGTGCTCTTAAGACCCTTTTGCTCCAACAGGCCGGGCTGGCTTAGAATATGAATTTTAAATTGGGTTGTTTATCAATTTTTAACTTTGTGGGCCAAATTTTATATATTTGTTTTAAATTACTTTAAAATTTTGTGAGTTTATGTGTGTTTTAACATGGCTGTACACCGCCCTGAGTCCTTCGGGAGAAGGGCGGTATAGAAATGTAATAAACTAACTAACTAACTAACTAACTAACTAACTAACTAACTGGTAGTAAAGGTAAGTAGAACCCACCCCTGCTATGTATCCCATAAAGCAAAAAACAATTCCATTTCATTATGTATGTGGTCAGCAAACTCCTTACAAACTACATACAGTTTCCAAAAAAGATAGAATCTCTTTGTCATAACTATCCTAAGGCATCAGCAAAAAGTAGGAACTTGCACCCAGTGGTTTCTTGTCCCACCCAAATTATTGCTTTTCATAACTGCAACAAGCTCTTGGGTGACGGACATGTCCACTTTAGGATTGACAATGAAATGTTTCACCAGAGCCCCTACTGTTTTGCCAGTTTCAGGTGTGGCTTCGTAGAAATAAAGACAGAGCCCAGGTATTAGCCTCGATAAGTTATACACGTTTATTCAGCTGAATAAAGACAGGGCCCTCTCAGCAAGAGGGAACCCTGAACATACTTTGACACTCATATGCTTGCCAAGTTGTCCTCCACCCAGAAGGACTGGCACACCCCACCCAGGCACACTCTAGACAAGATGAAGAAGTACAGAAATAGTCATCTACCTGCCTTGGAAGTCTTCCAAGGACATTGGGTGTCATCTCAGGGACATTGGGTGTTTCCTGAGGAACTTTCCATGACCTTGAAGGCCTGCAGATACAATGGGACCATTGGCACATATGCTCCCTTAAGACTGTCAATAGAAATATTAGATTCCTGGTCAACACTACTAGAAATATATAGTCAGGCATCTCATGACATGTTTGCCTCCCATTCTAGCCCAAAGTCCAAGGTATAAGCACTCATGTAAGCCTGCTCAAGGTGAGGTTCCATAGAGATCTCTGGGGAAGAACTGCTCCTGTCCTGGTATTGCCAATGATTATCTGAAAATACAATGAATGTCATCTCAGTTTTATGTCTTGGTCTGATTTCTGACTAAAAAACAATTGTGTGTGTGCTATGTGCTTGTGCACATTTGAGTCACTATTGACTCCTTGCGACTACTTGGACTATTCCCTGCATGTTTTTTGGGCAATTTTTCCAATCATAAGTGTTTTGCCCTTGGCTACTTCCTAGGGTGAAGAGAAAGTGACTGGTTTAAAGTGGGACTAGAACTCACAGATTCCCAGTTTCTAATTTGATGCCTTAACCACTATACGACAGTGGCTTAGTGGGGATCCAGATATGTTTTTATTATCCCTTGCCCTAAACAATGTTTTCTTCTTTTTAATTATCACAGAAGCAGAGTTACATCTATATTGTTATATACAAGGGATGCTGGAGGTGTTCTGAATTTGAAATCAGGTGTACTCTCACCTCAGCACTCAGTATCAATAGATAACCTGTATAGTGATTTATTTTTTAATGCTTGGTGTGAAATTGTCTCAAAAACATCTTGAAAACTAAGCATCTGTCTTAATTAATTCTGTTGCACTTTAGCATTGTTGCCATTTTCATGACACATTTGAGAAAGGCTAACCTTTTTGTTAAACAATGCTGCCTCTTTATAAGTTTATTAACATAATCCTTCAGGGACGTGATAAAAGTATAACATACTAAATTGCTGGCTTCTTTATTATCATATAAAATGAAACTGTTTAAGCTGGACTGAAATGATTTTTAGACTGAAAGCATATTTAGAATTGGGTGGAGAAAGCTTTGTGTAGCAGAGGTTTTTGTGCAATTCAAAATATAGCTAGATGGCTTTGTGAGTGTGTATTGTTCTCCACAGTTAGATCCTACTAGTACTACCATAGCTGCACTGAAAATGGTGAGATGACCTCTAGATGGTAGCAAAGAGTTCCAGAACCAGTGGTGCTGCTAAATATTTCAGTACTGGTTTTCTGGCTCCGTTGATGCCACCATACCTTGTTACTAGTTAAAGAACAGCTGATTGGCATACTAGATAATAAGGCTCACCTCTGCTGCCCATTGGTTTGCAAAATTCCAGAAAATTTAACAATCAACGTTTATCAATTGAGCCAGCTCCAGCACTCTACTAACCAGAATGCTCTACTGTAAACTCTTGGATACTGTTCTGTGATTTCCTTGATTTTTTGCAGCCCTGAGCTGCTTTCCAATGAATGTAAAAGTTTGTTCAGTGCTTGGTGTCTGTGAGTTGCTCTAGCAAAGATTTTGTCCCAATAGAGATGCTGGGTATTTTTCTTACAGCTTCTATTGCTTTCTGAAATGTGCTGACAGCTGCAAGAAAGACAAATGTGTTTTCAGTTTTTGGCTTCAATTACCTGGGAGCTAGTCCTTTCACATGATCTATGTTTCAGTAGACTTGCATAGAACTGCCATGCCAGAATCTAGATAGCACAGCAAAGCAAATGATAAATGGCTGAACATACACTGTTGGTATGGCATCTGAACATAAATTCCCTAAAGAGAAAGAACTGCTTATGGAGTAAGATAGCACATACATAGTCCAAAAGCAAAATGAATTAAAAAAAGGGGGGGGGGAGAACACTGGTGCAAACCAGGGGTGAAATCTAAAATTAGTTACTACCGGTTCTGTGGGCATGGCTTGGTGAGGGGAGTAATGTGATTGGGTGGGCGTGGCCAACTTTTTTTTTAAACTTTTAAAAGCATTTTTTCTACAACCTTAAGAGGTTGCAGACAAAAATGCTTTTAGAAGCCTCTGATGATCAGGCAAGTCAGCTGGGATCGCCAGAGGCTTTTATAGACATTTTTTTTCTTACAATCTCTTCGGCTGAAGAGGTTGAAAAAAAAATGCTTTTAGAAGCCTCGGATGATCAGGCAAGTGAGCTGGGATCGCCAGAGGCTTTTAAAGGCATTTGTTTTCCTACAACCTTTTCGGCCGAAGGGGTTGCAGAAAAAAATGCTTTGAAAAGCCTCTGATGATCCCAGCTCAGCCATGCGATCATCAGAGGTTGGTTTTTTTTTACTTTTAAAAGCATTTTTTTGGCTGAAGAGGTTGTAGAAAAAAATGCTTTTAAAAGTAAAAAACAGCCTCTGATGATTGCGCGGCTCAGCTGGGCATGTGTGTGGGGGGGGGGCATAGGGATTTTTGCTACCGGTTCTCCGAACCACCCGCTGCCATCACTACCGGATCAGGTGATCCGGTCTGAACCAGGAACATTTCACCCCTGGTGCAAACATTAGGTTCATATCATCATTCAAAGACCATCCCTGGTTATTTGGCTGTTTCTTCTAGGCAAGTTGCTTTATAAATCCGCTGATTCTGCCATCATTCCTTTTCACCTCAAAAAGGAATGAACCACTATAGACTTTTTATTTGAAAGTAAAAGAGAAGATAAGCCTTCCTGATTGAAGGGGCTGTAGTAATTAGCAGGGAGTTATTGTTTTGCTATCTTTAATTCTACCTTATCTGTTTGGTTCAATGGCATCTAGGTTGCAAGGTTAATAAATAAGCAGAAGCTGAAATATTTTCAATATTCTGATGGCACTTTTATCTCCAGCTTTAGTCTGTTTGAAATGATTGGAGTGTGGCTCTAGGTGGAATCTAGGCTGAGGCAAGCAATATCAGCATGGTGCCAATCATTTTTAAAGTAGCTACAGTCTTCCCAGACTTACCTTAAGGCAACTTTACCCAAAGGCCTAAATTTGTCAATTACTGAAGCCAAAAGTATAGTGTAATCCTATTCTTTTGATTTAAATATTTATCTTTGATGCCTGAGGAAAGTTATAAATATGATAAAATGATGAATGAGATTTGATTAAATCATGTAACCTAATATGTGGACCTATGACAGGATCTGCTGTAATTAATTTTCTGAAGACCTTAAACCACATTCTTGCAATAAAAATAGAAGAAGGATGAAGGAACAAGATGATAATGTCAAAGATTCATGCAAAGAAGGAACAATTTAGTAAAGAATGCTTTGTTTGAAAAAGAGGAACATTCCTTCAGGTCAGTGGTTCTCAGCCTGTGGTCCATGGACCATTGCGAGAGTCACAATATTGTCACAGGGGGTTCAACAAAGGCTTGAAGAAATGTTATGATGTTATAAATCTTGAGTTAAGTCTTAGGAATCTGTGCCCATGGTTCATGGCCACAAAAGGTATTTAAAGGGGGTCTGTGGTGAAGAAAAGGTTGAGAACCACTGCTTTAGGTAATAAATAGTTCACTGATCATGGAGTAAAATTCTATTGCAAAATACTTAGCTCCAACCACCAAATTTCTTCAGTGAAACATGCCATTAAGTCTTTATTTTTGTTTCAGAAGAAAGTCATAAAAATGCATTTTTCTAACTCACCTTCTTCTGCAACTGTCACACAAGCAAATTTAGTGCTTATCATTGAGTTTCCTTTAAACTGTAACTAAGCTGGTTACAATCTGTTTATAAACACAGTGAAATTCAGTCAGAATGTTCAGCACATTATTTATACTTAACCAGACATGCCTGAAACGTTTGATGATCTGTTCTGTCAATAAAACCTATCTGAAGATAAGACTGAGAAGCTGAAAGGAGAAAGCGAAATCTAAAACACAATTCTGAAAGCAAAAATGAAAAGTGTTGAATACAAATTGCTGAAGAAATGTAAAACACATGCAAGAATCTATTAAATATGATCTGTCCACAAAACCATTTACAAGTCAAGCATCGCAATAAAAATGAATTACATTTTACTTATGCCGTTTCCCTCATCTGGACAAACTGTGTGCTGTCAAAATTTTCAAGAATATATTGAATTGTGAACCTTCTGAACAGATTACTATTTCCACATGAGCTTTCAGCAATAGATACTGGAGTCACTTAAACAAATGTTTTGGCACCAATTGTACTTGGAGAATTTTCTGCCCAAGCAAGAGATGGGGAAAAATGCATTTTTATTTTCAAGCAACTCAATATTACAGAGTGATAGATGTTCCCTTAGGAATTTAACATCTTCAGATATCCAGACAGTGGCAGCAAGTCTGTTAATTTAAATAGGCTTTAAAAAAAATTGTCACCAGCTGGGCCTTCATCAGTTATTTTATATTAAAGTATAACTATCAGAAATAAGGACAAGTTACTGCAGGATGGGGAAAATAGAGGGTCCAGAAATGCTGTAACATTAACTTTCATCAACCTCGACCTTATAAGGATTGCAAGATTTTAAGTCGTAATCAACAAAGAAGCCTGGAGCAGCCCAATTTCTACTTTTATTGTTTTCTCCATTAAGAAGGTATATTTCGTCAGGCAATTTTGAAGAGCAGAATAAAGAGACAAGATTGAAACTTGAGATTGACAGAAGCATAATCAGAGAATACTAATTTACTTTGAATAAATTTAAATCTCCAGGATTTGAATGAAGTAGCTAATTGTTTGTCTGAACTTTCTTGTATTACTTTGAGAAATTTTGGAGAATGGACAACACAGCCAATAACTGGAGGATACCTCCAAAAAGAGAAACAAGCTGGATCCAAGAAATTTCTGACAAATTACTCTAATATCAATATCCAGGAAGTGTCTAGAACATGGGTCCTCAAACTACAGCTCACAGGCCACATGCGGCCCACTGAAGCAATTAATCCGGCCTGCCCCGCCCACATCGCCCCGCCCACATCGTCCCACCCACCCTTCAACAAAGTGCAGAAATGCCTTAGGAAACCCAGTGTCCTGGAACTGAAAGGTAAGCTCAACAATTTTAGCCTGCAAAATGGTTGTGGAGGTGTGGGGGATGAAAGGAGGCAAAAAAACCAGGCAAAACAAGCCCTTTTTGGCAAAAAAATGAGCCATTTTTGCCTGGTTTTAGCCTACAGATTTTTTGTGGAGGTGGGGGAGGGGGTGAAAGGAGGCAAAAAACCCACCAAAACTGGCCCATTTTTCACCTTCCCTGCCTCCAGAAGATAGAGACAGATAGACAGAAAGAGAGAGAGAGAGGGAGAGAGAGAGACAGAAAGAAATAGAGAGAGAAAGAAAGAGAAACAGAGAGGGAGAGAGAGAGAGAGAGAGACAGAAAGAGAGAGGGAGGGAGAGAAGGAAAGAGAGAGAAAGAGAGGGGGAGAGAGAGAAGGAGAGAGAGGGAGAAAGGGAGAGAGAGAGGGAGAGAGACAAAGGGAGACAGACAGAGAAAGAGAGAGAGAGAAAGAGAGAGAGGGAGAGAGAGAAGGAAAGAGAGAGAGACAGACAGACAGACAAACAGACAAAGAGATAGAGAGAGACAGAGAGAGATTTCTCTCTCTCTGGTGGACCACTAGACTCCTAAACAACTGAAAAAACTATCTAGTAAAAAGAAAAGGCAACCAAAAGAGCAACATGCAAACACAAGCAAATAAAACACTCCCTGGAGCAAAACAAATTAAAGTTTAATTTGTGTGCATTGTTCAATGGACTGTTAAATTGGCCATGCCCACCTAGTTACATGACCTAGCCACACCCACCTAGTCACATGACCACCTAGTCACACCCACCCAACCGATCCAGCCCCCCAACAGTCTGTGGGACCGTGAATTGGCCCCCTGTTTAAAAAGTTTGAGGACCCTGGTCTAGAGCATGTCATAAAGAGATTCATCTGTAAACATCTGGAAAATAATATAGTAATTTTCAGTCACTGGCATTGATTTGTCCAAATTTAAATTTGTCCAATTTTAAGCAAGTAACTCTTTAAATGATAGTGGGAATTTTGTAGACATAGCATATTTAAACTTTGGTTAAGTATTTGACAAAATACTTTGATGTGGTAATTAACAAGCTAGTTAAATGTGGGCTAGGTGTCATGACACTTAAATGGATACATAGATGCTTCAACACCATACTTAGAAAATTTCTCATCAACCTGGAATGAGGTATTGGGTGTAATGCCACAAGGTTAATTCACGATCAAATCTATCAAGTTAATTTGCTGTCTCATTGGGTGAGAGAGCTAATATCAAGAAAATAAAAATAGCATTGAAAATGAACTGAAAAGATTAGAGCAATGAACTGATATTTAGGTAGAGAATGCTATTTTTGAACAATATACGGGAAGAATAATTGTTTGGAAAATGAATTGATATTATGATATGACCTTAGAAAGGGAAAATCAGAAGGAAATATAATGTTACTTTATTCAGGCCCCATGTAACAGAGGTGGATTTCAGCAGGTTCTGACCTGTTCTAAAGAACTGGTAGTGGAAATTTTGAGTAGTTCGGAGAACTGGTAGTAAAAATTTTGACTGGCCCCGCCCCCATCTATTCTCTGCCTCCCAAGTCTCAGCTGATTGGGAGGAAATGGGGATTTTGCAGTAACCTTCCCCTGGATTGGGGAGGGAATGGAGATTTTACAGTATCCTTCCTCTGCCACGCCCACCAAGCCATGTCCACCAAGACATGCCGTGCCCACCAGGCCACACCCACAGAACCGGTAGTAAAAATATTTGAAACCCACCACTGCCATGTAACATTCCAGCTTTCTTACGCTAGCTAATATAATTCATGTGAAACTAATTGTCAGTGTCTTTCTCTTGATAATGAATATTGGTCATTTTGTATTCTGTTTTTTTTTCTTTTTGACTATGCAGACTGTTGCATTTTATTTCTCATTTTTTAAAATATCTGTTGTACTGGTCCATGGCCATATTAAAGAACTAAACCATCCTCGTATACTGTATCTGGATAAGCTATAAGTTCCTGGAAGAACCAAAGAGAATGTTTGTGTCTATAGCTTTATGGCTTTTGATTAAATGTATCCAGGTCCAGAGCAAAGGTCTCCTCTGCAGAGGCTTCTTTAATTTTTAAGCTGTTTGAAATGTTTATAGTTTATTCATCTGCTGCCAGTTAGCTGTTTATTTATCTTAATAAGAACATGGGTTCTCTCTCCTCCAGCCATGTATTTGCAATGCATATTTTATTTAAATACATCATCCTGAGAAAGCAATAAGGAGCTTGTTTGCATTCACATTAACTGAAAGGGTAGAGAGGGGAGGAGAGAAATGTTTCAAAACTGAGAAGATAGAAAAGCAACTTCTGACTTCTCTTTGGCTGGATGACCCAGAGGTAGTGACCTTCAAATTTAAAATCATTTCTAGGAAGATCCAAGGAGAAAGGAAACAAATGAGAGAGGGCAGGTTTTGGAGAACTCAGAATATTTTGTGTGCTATAGGGATTAAAAGCACAAACTATTTAAGAAATAATGATAAGCCAAAGGCTTAATACTGGATATTTTACTTACCACGATGTAAAAAAGATGTGGAGACTCTAGAAAGAGTACAGAGAAGAGCAACAAAGATGATTAGGGGACTGAAGGCTAAAACACATGAAAAACGGTTGCAGGAACTGGGTATGTCTACTTTAATGAAAAGTAGGACTAGGGGAGACATGATAGCAGTGTTCCAATATCTCAGGGGTTGCCACAAAGAAGAGGGAGTCAAACTATTCTCCAAAGCACCTGAGGGTAGGACAAGAAGCAATGTGTGGAAACTAATCAAGGAGAGAAGCAACTTAGAACTAAGGAGAAATTTCCTGACAGTTAGAACAATTAATCAGTGGAACAACTTGCCTCCAGAAGCTGTGAATGCTCCAACACTGGAAGTTTTAAAGAAGATTTTGGATAACCATTTGTCTGAAGTGGTGTAGCGTTTCCTGCCTATGCAGGGGGTTGGACTAGAAGACCTCCAAGGTCCATTCCAACTCTGTTATTCTATTTCTATATGTATCCACATACTTGCATGTCCACTTTATGAAGCAATTTTGAACTGATTTTTCCTGAGGAGCACTAGAATCCATGGCTCTCTATACAGTTAGCTAACCATATCATTAGTTATTATCAAGAAAATGACATGAATGTGTCTCATGAAGTCATGAGAAGACTCGCTCAACTTAGATGAGAACTTAATATTAATACTCCAACTTAAAGAGGAAAAAGTCTTCTGGTTATAAACCTTACGTTAACCAGATACTATATTTTGGATTTGCTCCTCACTGCTTCAGTAGAACATGCACCCTAATCTCAAAGGTAGAAATCCACTATCAGAGTCCCAATGTCAGGGTCAGAAGGTAGTGGGATAAAGAAGGACTAGTAGATTTAGTGGCCTGAGTCTGGACTCTTATAGATTTATTCCCTTTAGATCAGGAGTGTCAAACCTGATTTCATTGAGGGTCACATCAGGGTTGTGTTTGACCTCAGAGGGCCAGGTTGGGCATGGCCAGCTCAATATCACTCATGTTAGGAACACCTGTGGTGGCCTGAGCACTCTGCCAACTCCGTTTTCAGCTGCAACAGCCTCCTGCAACCCTCTGCCAGCAAAAATGGAGCTCGGGAGGGCCACACGCAGCCCTCCCGAGCACTGTTTTCCCTGGCAGAGGCACCGCGGGGCAGTCCTTTGCTGTTTCCAGGGCGGCCCTGCAAGCCAGATCTAAGCACCCATTGGGCTGGATGTGGCCTGCGGGCCTTGAGTTTGACATCCCTAAAGCAGATGGTATCTTTTTAAAGCTGAGGAAACAAGCTGAGGAACAAGGAAAGCTAAGTAGCAAACATAGTTCTTTCCTCTCTTCTTTCTTCTTCACTTCCAGTAACAGCCCAGTAGCCTGTCAGATATTGTAGAACTAAGGTTAGGTTGCTCTGCCTTAGTAACTTCTGAGTCTTGCCACACTACCAAAATGTGAACTACAGAATAAACTGGTGGAGTAAAATTTAAGTAAAATTAAGTTAAGCGCTATTGCATGCCTCCACCTGTAGCTTCCAAGAGATATCTGCTTGGTTAGTAATCCAATGGTGGACTAGATAGGCTTTTGATTTGATCCAGCATAATTTATTTAGTATTTTTATGTATAACATAGAGAGTTATATTTATATTTGGTCTGTTGGTCCATTTACCTCATTTTCAAAGATATTGACTGGCAGCAGATCTCTCCAGGATATTAAAAAAGGTTTTTTCTTTTATTTAGGACATTATAATATTTTACTTGAGAAGAGCAGGCAAGATTGTAATCAGTGGTGGGATTCAAATTTTTTACTACCGGTTCTGTGGGTGTGGCTTGGTACGCGTGGCATGGCTTGGTGGGTGTGGCAGGGGAAGGATACTGTAAAATCTCCATTCCCACCCCACTCCAGGGGAAGGATACTGCAAAATTCCCTCCCGATCAGCTGGGACTCGGGAGGCAGAGACTAGATGGGGGCGGGGCCAGTCAGAGGTGGTATTTACCGGTTCTCCGAATTACTCAAAATTTTCGCTACCGGTTCTACAGAACTGGTCAGAACCTGCTGAATACCACCTCTGATTCTAATCCAGATTAGCACCACTGTATGCGGGGAGACAGTGTGTTAACCTTCTCCCAATAATTCCCAGCCCCTCAATATTCCTTCACTGCTAGTTCATGCTTTTGCAGTTAATTTTGCATGACAAATGTTCATATCCCCAGTCTTTAAAGTTTCAAATGAGAAGGTGGGTTTGCAGATTTCAAAAAACAAGTAGCAGGACTAGATGGTTGAATCTTTAATGTTACAGTCATTCTCTCTGAACTGGCCTTAGTGGGGTGCAGCTCTCTGATTCTCATAGTTCTTTTTGATCATGTGGGACTCAATAGTTGGATCTCTGACTATATCTGAAGCTTGTAAAAGTCTTTAAAAATGTTGGTAGTGAAACGTTTTCCAGTTATTTCATCAAAAGTGTAATTTACATATTTTATCTCACATACAAGATTCTGAAAGATTGTAGAAGGCATTTGGAAAGCACATTCTTATCTTATTGTATTTTAAAAAGTAATAACCTATGAATATTAATTTCTGAATAAAAATCCATTTTAGTTTATTTTTTAAAAATGGCAAGAATGTCATTTGGAGCTCAATTATCAACTCTGATCAAAAGGAATGCATTTGGAAAGCTTTTTTTTTCCAATTTAGCGTGCAATTTGAAACCAATAATTTATAAAACCTCATTTCCTTCTTTTCTGATCCCCATATTCTGAAATATATTTGCAGTAGTGGAAGAGAAATAATATTTTGAAACTTTAAATCACAGCAGGGTATGTACGCTTCTGTTTTATATCAATGCCTTTCAAAACAAGGTATTTTATTTAGTACAATTATTTATATAATGTTTTTTTCATAAAGCTAACAAAATGAGTTGAAAACTAAAGGATATTTTTTTAAAAAAAGAGCTCAAATTGAATGAAACCGTAAACATGGAAATGTCCAGATTCAATGACATGATTGAGCAAAGGGGCTGAATACATAATCATAAGTATGAAACATAAATTCACTGTTATTAAATTATAGTCTGCCAATGCCTACCTGAAAACAACAACAGAGCAATGTTCATTCTGCTGACAGGATTTACTAACCATTGACGCATATATTCCTACCCATCAGGTTGAATGCAGCTTCTATCCTGATTACGTATGATTACATATGATATACTATCCTGATTATGCGATTATGCTACTTTTTTATTAACAGAGAGCCCTACACCTAAGATGTATGTATTCAAAAAATAGGATGCCTTCTGCCAGACACATGAAGCAATTCCTTTGAGAAAAAAAATGCTGCCTATTATACAAAATCAGTCAGCAGCAGAAAGATTTGGGTTGCATAAAGAGAGAGAACCCCTGTCCAGAATCTTGTTCGGTTCTTAAGTAATTGTGTTGGAAGAAATGTCCATCTGGGTTCAGTTCCAAGTGGGGAGAAAGACACTGGAAACATGGAAACTGCTTGGAAAGATGGTTTTAATGGTGGACAGGATCACATGCCTTAAAGATCATGGGTGAAGAAAAAAAGGGAAGAGATGCTGAGAGTGCCTGGGTTTTATGCCCTCTCTGGGCTTTTGAATTGGAGCTTATATTTTGATTGGTTGTCAGACTCCCATGGGACTATGCAGGGGTAACACTGTAGGCTGGTTTGTGTCCCAAACTTGATTGACTCTTGCTGGGTGATGATGTAATGAAAGCGCTTTGGGCAATTCCTACTATGGCTCTGCTTGAAGGAGGTACCATGTTTTCCCCAAAATAAGACCCTGTCTTATATTTTTTTGAACCCCAAAATATGTACTTGGCCTTAATTTCAGGGAAGTCTTATTATTTTGGAGCAAGTTGGGGTTCCTCTTGCTGTCTTATCTGATTTCCAGCTCTGTCTCCCTAACCCTTACCAGAGGAAATGGTGGGGACTGTCTGTGCATGTGTTTAAATATTTTTGGGGGGGCTTATTTTGGGGGGGAACTTATTTTAGCGCATGTGCTCAAAAGCTCGATTGGGTTTATTATCAGAGGATGTTTTATTTTCGGGGAAACATGGTAGATCTTTATTATATTGAATTGACAAAGGTGGGGGTGGGGGCTGAGTTTCTGCCTCCCTTTTAGTGGAAATATTCTGCCCTTTTAATATTTCCTAAAACATTTCATTTTTCTAGGAGAGGGGTGGGTGCTAACTTCCTACAGTTGGCTCCGAATGTGAATACTAAGTGAATTTCTTTGCATTTCACTTTTAAGCAGCAAGTATCAGAAGTTGGATTCATTATACAGTATTTGCACTTTCATTGCTAGGGAGAAGACAGATCATGTGTCTTTTTCTATATCAGGCATCATGGTGACCTGAGATTTGGATGCTATTTAACTTGATTTGGTAGACAAAGGGCATCATTTACTGCCATGAAGTATTTTTTATAGAGAACCATCTTCTCTGTATAGATCCAATCCTAGGGCTGATCAGATTTTGTAAAACAGAATTTAAGCCACTCAAAGTGATTCCTGAAGGCCTAATGCAGAACTGAACAATGGACTAAAAAGCTTATTTAAGTGTCAGGAAGGCACTTTGAAAAATTGAATGGGCACCTGGGGCAGAAGCAAAGCAATGGATAAAGTCAGAACAAAATGTAACTTGAATGAAATGTGAATATCATTAATTAAATATGGTTAACATTATGACTCCTTTATGGATCATTACACTGTAGTGGCAAAGGGAGTTGTGCATCTTTGATCAACTGTCTTCTTTTTTTTCCTGAAATGCTTTGTTTTTTTTAATTTTTATAAGTAAGCTGCCCAAATTTCTACCCTCTTAAATTGAAATAAATAAATGAATAAATGAATGAATAAATAAATAAATGAAGAAATATACTATGAACTGGTTAAAATGTATATGTTTGGAAAGGTCACCCAGAGGGGTCAGAGTAAATAAAAAAAATCACAATAGAGATTATGTGTGTGTTGATCCCTAAAAACCAAAATGCATAATCTGGACTTCTTTCCAGATTTCATTTTATGAAATCAATGTCACAACTGGAAAAAAATGTGATATTTAGAAGCTGCAGTGCTTGTTACCATGCCAAATGTTAACTTGCAGCAATTTTCTTGACTTCTATTTCCTTTTCTTGTTGTTTATAATCTGTCCTAAAAGCCAGAAACTATCCATCACTATCTTTACCATCAGTTCTAAGCTGGTTTCTATGTCTGTGGTCATTAGTTTGATGTTTTTTACATTTAATTGTATTCCGATTTTTCTGACTGTGCGCCTTGATTTTAATGACCAGAGACAACCCAGGAGAATATTAACATAATAGTAACATAATGAACAACCTTCTCCCCAATTTGTAAGATATTCAATATGTTGGGGAAGATTAGAGGGCAGGAATGACAACTATATGTGCTTATGATGTGGCCAGATTAAACTGAAAAGACATCTAACTATTGATGTGCCCAAAAGCAAATAGAAAGCTCAGGGCTGAGAATTATGTATACCATTGACAAGACAAATGTCAGAACCATGAACCAAAGCAAGGCAATCTTGATGTTATCAGACCAGAAATATCAGATTTGAACACTGAAATTCTGGGAATCAGTGAACTGAAATAGACTGGTCATTTGTCATTTCAATTAGAGGAGCATTGGATTACCTATTGTGGCATGAAAATGATAAAAGATGGATGATGATGATGATTACATTTATTATTATTTTAAAGGTATTAAAATCAGTGATGAGATACAATCATACAAAATAATAGCATGATCTCAATTTCAGTCCAAAACAATATTACAGTGATCTAAGTTAATTCTTCAATAACAGATGTAGAGAAAGTTACATGATTTGGAAGTTATATGACTTGCAGCACTTTCCTTTTTACATCATATTCATTAGAGAAAATAAGATAACTTTGGAAGTAAAAATAGAATCTGGAATGTTGGAGAAAATTTAGTCTAAGTGCAGCAGAGACACAAATTGCCAAAACAATAAATGTTTATAACAAATACCTCTTTCTAACATTTATAAAACATACCTCTTATTTCTAAGCATCAATCAATGAACTATTGAAATAAATTTAACTATATACTGTGCCTAAAAAGATAGAGGATCTTTATTCAGTGAGCAGAACCAAGACTTGATATTAACATAGCTGAGTTCAAGAGTGTTACTTTGCAAAATTGCAACTTAAAATAAGAAAACAGTTTCATCACTGCAAAAGAATACCATCTCAGCAATATTTCATTGGATTAGATGGTGAATCATAGATTTAATAGATTAAATGTCGTAAATCCAGAAGAACTTTATTGGAATTCATGATATCAGTAAGAATAAAATGAACAAAGGTACCAAAATGCAAAAAAAGTAAAATAGCTATTTTTTTTAATAATTGAAAAAATTGCAGAAAAACAAAAACAGAGGAAAATTTGTCCAACTAAATCTGAATTCCATGCAAAGAGTTTGAGGATAAAAATCAAAGTGAAAGGACAAGAAATTTATTTAAGAAAATTATAGAAATCAAGAGAACCTCTTTTGTAAAGATAGGCTCAATAAAAGCAAGAAAGTCAAAGGAGAAAGAAAATATAAAGAAGTGATGGCATGAATGCAGAAGAACTTACATTCTTCTAAACTAAAAACTAAGCTAAAATAGATACCAAGATCAATTATACTTAACAAACACTTTATCTTGAAAGTAGAGCTAGACAGTATGCAAAATAAAGTTAAATGGGTCCTGGAAAATACTGTTAACAAGAAAACTGCAGGAGTTGAAATACTAGCTGAACTGTTTAAAACCTTGCCAGATCATACAATTAAAGTGCTCCATACAGATTGTAATCAAGCATGGAAAACACAGCAATAGCCGAAGTATTAGAAAAGAACAGTTCGTATTTCAATACCTCAAAACAGCATAAGTAATATAAAAAAAATTCAGCCAAATGATGCTGAAAATATTAAAAAATTGCACTGATTTCATATGCTAGTAACATAATGGTGAAGGTTTTGCAATCAACAATACACGAGAACTGCTAGATGTACAAATCAATTCAGAAAGAAAGGTGGATAGACCTCAAAAACATGGATGTGCTGAGCCACTTCATTTGTTAAACGATTTGTATGATAACCAGGAAGTAGCACTTTAAAATGGAATACAGAAGAACTACTTCAACATTGGGGAAAAAGTGGACCAGGACTGTTTATCATCACCTTATTTAACTGAATATATATGCAAAAATTTATCAAGAGAAATGTTGGACTAGAAGAAATATAAATCGGAATGGAAATTGCTGGCAGAAACATCATCTTTGATGGCTGGAAGTGAGAAACATTTATCGAATGCCTGATTGACAAAGAAGGAGGAATGTTAAAGCCTGTCTGTGCTGAGTATCAAAGAACAAAAACCTCAGGAACAATCCTAAAATGATACCAGTAGTTAGCAGCATCAGATTTCTGGGTGCACAGTTAACAAGTAGGCTGGCTTGGTCGGTCAACAGAGAGACACTAGTGAAGCGGGCACAACAGCGCCTGCATTTTCTGTGTCACCTGAGAAAAGGACATCTTCTTCCCCCTGTCCTTACCACTCTGTATCGAGGGATGATCGAGAGCATCCTGTCATATTGCATTACATTCTGGTTTGGAAGCATTTCTGCTTCAGAATGGACGGCGGTGCAGAGAGTGGTGAGGATGGCAGAAAAGATTAGCGGCAGTTCACTCTCTTCTATCCAGGACATAACATATAAGCGTTGCTTGAGCAGGTTCTGCAGTATTGTGTGTGGGATGCTACACACCTTCTTCATGACCTGTTTTCCTTATTACCTTCTGGGAGGAGGCTTTGTGGTATCTGAAGCAGAACATCCAGATTCAGCCACAATTTTGTTCAGTTCTGTATCAACCTTATGAACTCTCAAGCTTCTTCTTTCCACTATGTATTCAAGATGGACAGTGATTAATATTTATATGTATTTATATATATGGATAAAAGGGACGCAGTGGCTCAGTGGCTAAGACGCTGAGCTTGTCGATCAAAAGGTCAGCAGTTCAGTGGTTCAAATTCCTAGTGCTGCATAATGGGGTGAGCTCCTGTTACTTGTTCCAGCTTCTGCCAACCTAGCAGTTTGAAAGTATGTAAAAAATGCAAGTGGAAAAATAAGGGCCACCTTTGGTGGGAAGGTAACAGCGTTCCATGCGCCTTTGGCATTTAGTCATGCCAGCCACATAATCACAGAGATGTCTTCGGACAGCGCTGGCTCTTCGGCTTTGAAATGGAGATGAGCACCGCCCTCTAGAGTTGGGAATGACTAGCACATATGTGTGAGGGGAACCTTTACCTTATCTTATATATATGGATGTATGTATACATATATATGTATATAGCATACCTATATGTATGTTATGTATGTGTATACTTTTGAGAGCAGACAGCAGAATTTCATTTTTAATGTGTGCCACTCTTCTCTTCTCTTCTCTTCTCTTCTCTTCTCTTCTCTTCTCTTCTCTTCTCTTCTCTTCTCTTCTCTTCTCTTCTCTTCTCTTCTCTTCTCTTCTCTTCTCTACCCAGCACAATATATGAAGACACTAAAGAACTAAAAGACTTTATATCCTAAATTCAGAGCATGGTGAATAGCCATAAGATGATCATATATTTGCTACTTTGAAGGAGAAAAGTTGCTATATATATACGTGTGTGTGTGTGTGTGTGTGTGTGTGTATGTGCATGTGCATGTGCATGTGTATGGTATGTGTATGTGTATGTGTATGTGTATGTGTATGTGTATGTGTGTGTGTATGTATGTATGTATATATCTTAAGTATTCAAGACTAAAATATAATAATGACAACTAATAAATAGTTTTCCCAGTTGTAACACGTGGCTGAGAAAGTGGGAGCATCAGAATAAAAATGGTTCCCTTTGAACTCTAATGTTGGAGAACGTTCTTGAGAATGCCTTGGAGCACAAGAAGAACAAATCAGTTAATACTAGAGAAAAGGGGGGGAGGGAAGGAACTGCTCACTGGAAACACTGATAATAAAGCTAAAGCATAAATATTTTGGTCAGGTAATATGAAGTCAAGACTCATTGGAAGAGAATCCAATGCTTCCAAAAAAATGGAAAAAGAGTCTGACTGAAGACAATTTTGTTAGATGCAATGATTAATTATATAAGCATGAATTTACAAGAAACTCAAGGAAGGTATTTAAAAAAAATCAATGGTTAAGATCTTAAAGAATAAAGAACAAAAATATGCTTCCTACAATTTTTCCATGAGAGCAATTCAATAAAAGTCTCATTTTCATGGTTACTGGACATCCAGATAATGTTTTAAAAGGGTTATCTTATAACCTCATAAAACTCAATATAAAAGCAGAACAAAAAAATAGAAATAAAGCAGTCATGACATAGTATAAGAGCCATAGCATCTCAGAAAGGGATTCATGCATATCAGGCTCCACAAGCAATCTGGCCCTAATGTTTGATGGAAAAACCAGCAGTATTAGGGTTGTCTGGACCTCAGGGACCATGTTATTCCATAAGTCAGGCACTGCCATAGAGAAGGCATGTCTCCTAAGTCCCACAAGATGGATTTATTTGTACTGAAGGGGACCCAATACATGCCCAGCTATCAGATCTGGTGGGATAGGCAGAAGCTTCCAGAGACAGTGGTCACAAGAAATTCAACCAGTGGTGGGTTGCCTCCAGTTTGGACCGGTTCTATAGAACCAGTAGTAAAATCGGTGTGAGGCTCCGCCCACTGACCCTGATGCCATCAGGAAGCTTCTGTGCATGCACAGAAATGAATGCATGCGGGTGTGGCCCGGTTGCGAACCGGTAGTAAAGATAAGTAGAATCCACCCTGTGCCATGTGGGCACAGAGTGATAACCAGGCCTTTGAATTGTACATGGAAACCTAGTAGAAGCCAGTGTAGCTCATGCAATTGCAGTGTTACATGGATAAAACTAAATGCACCCAATGCTGCATATGATGCTGCATTCTGGACCTATTGAAACTTCTGAATGCTTTTCAAGGGTAGCCCTGTGAAAATCCATGACTGGATTTGCAATATCCAAACAGGAAGTGACGATGCTGTAGATAACTGAAAGAGAAGTCTCCCAATCCAGGAATGGGCGCAACTAGTGCACAAGATCGTTTTATGCAAAGACCCTCCTAACCATAAATTCTACCATTCCTTAAGCAAGAGTCATGAGTTGAGGAAAACTCTCATCTAGAGTTATACATAGAAAAGTTCCAGAACTGGTTGGAGGGCAAAACCAGAGACATTACTAGGGTTGAGTTGCAACTTATTCATTCCCATCCAGAACTTCACCATCTTCAGGCACTGGGTAAGAACCTTGACAGCATCACCCGTATGGACCAGAGTTCAGATATGGAGTATAATGGAGTATCAGCAGCGTATTGGTGAGCTCTCACTCTGGATTACACCTTTCCCCCATACTAACACAACTGGGACCAGCTTCAGAGGATCTGTGCTTCCCATTTCCAACCTCCCAGTCAGTCCAAAAGGATATCATAATTGATAGTTCTAGGTTGTTTTCATGAAACAATTAGTACACATGGGTATATACTTTCTGAATCAATGCATACATGATTTTGAAGACATGCTAACTTCTAGAACAGTGATGGCTAACCTTTTTGCCGTCGCGTGCCAAAAGCAGGGGGGAGCAGCGGGGGGTCACGGGTGCGGGTGCCCACATCCATAATTCAATGCGCCCTGTCCTCCCGCCCATGCGCACATGACCCCCCCACTTCCCCCTGCTTTTGGCACGTGATGACCCGGTGGGCCCGGTAGGCCCGTTTTCCCCCCTCCCCAGGCTCCAGAGGCTTTCTAGGAGCCTGGGGAGGGCAAAAACAGCCTTCCCCATTCTCCCAGAGGCCTTCCAGAGGCTGGAAACAGCCAGTTTCCCGACGTCCGGTGGGACTGAAAGGCCTGAAAATCAGTTGGCCGGTGAGTGCATGCGCGCTGGAGCTGAGTTAGCGCAACACTCGCGTGCCCACCAATATGGCTCCGCGTGCCACCTGTGGCACCCGTGCCATAGGTTCGCCATCACGGTTCTAGAATAATTCAAGTTTTTCCCCTGTGTAATACCTTCTCATTGTTAGATTTAGTTCAATTCAAAGTAACTCAAAATAAGAATACAATTCAGAATACCTAACTAGAGGATAATTTTTATACACTTTTGTATACATACTATTCCCTGAAAAGATTTGGATGAACTGCTCTTTATTCCTGAGCTCCATTAACTTTTGCTTAGTGTAGGAATATAACCAAGCAGTTTCTCCTTATCTTCACATTCACCACATATATTTTTTACTCTACAACTAAAGTTATCTGGAGAAAATGGGATCTCCCCACTATCTCCCTTGTCCTCAGGATAATATGTAACAGGTCCCACTGGATGTCTCTTCTATCTGGTGGAGGATAGAAGATAGGATGTATCTCCTTTCTAGGCACCCTGATGGCGCAGTGGTTAAAGTGCAAACTCACAGCCTGGAGTCTCGCAGCTCCTGGCAGAGCTCAAGGTTGACTCAGCCTTCATCCGTCTGAGGTCGGTAAAATGAGGACTCAGATTGTTGGGGGTAATGTGCAAAATAATGCTACATTGTAAACTGCCCAGAGAGTGCTGTAACTTTCTGAAATGGAAAGGCTATAAACTTTTTTACTGAGATTCTTCATTTGTGAAGTTTATAGAGCTGTCTTTTATAGCACCAGATAAACAACTGTTCATTTTCTCAGGCTTCTAATATTAAAAGCAGTTTAATTTTTCGATTCTTCATACTTTCCTTACCATAGCTTTTTACTATTGTCCAATGTTATATGATTTTTTTCTTTATTGATTGGTTGTTATTTTTTATGTTTTACAACACACTGTTTTATGATCTGGAGTTTATAATTAATAGTACTATAGAAATGTTTTAAAAACAATTGAAATAAAAGGAAGAAAAGTCCTCTCTATAATTTATAAATATAAATGTATAAATATATAAATTTATAAACTAAATATAATTTAGTTTGGATAGTTACATGCAATGTGAAATAATCTGTAAATTAAATGAAATATAATGTTCCTTCTCTGTTATGATATATAAAAAGAAAGTGCAATAATAAAACAGATATCAGAAAAAGAAGTGAACAGGTATTATGGATATTGAAGTGAAATCAAGTTGGGATTTGTAAACTTTTCTAAGATATAACTGTCAAGTCCCATAATCTCTCACAATAACAAAGAAGATTCCTATCTGTATCTACAAATTCTCCTTGACTTGCAAAGCTTCAGTACAAATACCGAACTGAAGCAGCTGTCCCTCTTTGATATAGTAAATCAATATTACTATAGAATTTTTCATGTATGCAGCATGTATGTGGAAACTCTTTATCACTAGTTCAGAATGTCCTTCTCCACCTTTGTTATATCTTGTAAAAATCCCTAACCCATGTTGGTGAATGTCGTGTTCTCAAATTCATTTTACCTTCAGTGATGCTTATGAATGGAATTTTGCTTCCAGACCTCCATTAGCTAATGTGGCAGTTTGAATATATTGAAAGAAATCCATGTCTTTTTCAGACAAAATTAATTTTGGCTACTGAACATGTCTGTCCTCTCCAATTCTCTAAGAGTCTTTTACTGTACAGTTTTCCAGATTAACTCAAATACCTGATATGCTCAGACTCTATTAAGTTTAATTCTATCTGATATGCATCTGCCTATTAAAATGTAAGGTACGGTAGTACAGCACTGCAAGAAAGAAAAAGAACTTAGAGAATAGATGGATTTTAAATTCAAATGGAGACAAATTGATTTAGATGTCATGATAAAGCTACTCAAAATGTAATAAAATTATATATATATATATATATAAACATAAACTAGGGCTCTAAATTTCATAAAGAATGAATGTGTGTGTGTTTGCGTGTGTGTGTTTGCGTGTGTGTGTGTGTGTATATATATATACACACATACATACATATACATACACACACACACATGAACACAAACACATACACTCATTCATTCTTGTATGAAATTTAGAGTCCTAATTATTATTTTTTGCCAATGTGATGGGTGACTTTACTATTTTTAAAAGAAATATGAAACAAAAATGAGCAAGCTCAATTTGCTTTTACTCTAATTTCAGTTTTTCAAGGGTAGCCCCAAATATTGTATATTACAGTAACAGAAATAAAATGAAATGAAATGAGAAATGAGTCAAGGATAAGCCTCAGTGGCCATTTCTTCAGGAAAAGGTATAGCTCTCACAATAAGTGATGTTGGAGACAGGAATGGCCACACCTTTAATCTAACTTTCCAGGAATAGCAATGGATTTAAGAACACTCCAGCTCAGGAGCCTCCAAATTCTTCAGCTCATTGCTCCCTTCATAAAGTTTCAGATTGCTCATGGACCTCCCCCCAAAATTATTATATGAAAATAATTTAATAAATACTACTTTAACTAATGATACTATGACAACAAGAATAATAGATAGTCCCATCAACCCTTGATAGCAGTGGTGAAATTCAAATTTTTTTACTACCGGTTCTGTGGGCGTGGCTTGGTGGGTGTGGTGTGGCTTGGTGAGCATGGCAGAGGAAGGATACTGCAAAATCTCCATTCTCACCCCACTCCAGAGGAAGGATATTGCAACATCCCCATTCTCACCCCACTCTGAGACCAGCCAGAGGTGGTATTTGCCGGTTCTCCGAATTACTCAAATTTTCCGTTACTGGTTCTCCAGAACCTGCTGGATTTCATCCCTGCTTGTGAGTCAATATTGATTACTTGGGGGAACCCTGCTTTAGTGCCTATTTTCTCTATGAGTAGGAACTTAGACCAAAAAAATCCTGCTTCATTCAAAGAACTCAGAATTGTGGTCTTACCTTGAGCAGGAGTTCTCAAGTAGTGAGTTAAGACAATTGGAAGAAAAGTGGCAAATAATTTAAGGTTGGGTCACAATGTTTAAAAAAACCCCTAATCATGACTGTGCAAAGCAAATGGGAACTAGATTTAAATTTACTCTGGGCTTTACTGATCATTTTGTCTACCAAAGTGCAAAATGTGCAGTTGCAGTACTGAAATGTAGTAAATTTATTTCTTGCCCAATTTTAACACCTGTGAAATTGTCAGTTTTGTTCATGAAAAGTCATGTAAAATCAGTGTTTCCCTTCCCCCCCCACCTTTTTCTTCTCTGTGTTCTGTATACTGTTTAACTTGCCTCATGATATTCCTGTGTTTCTGACTATCTTGCTTTCTTTATTTATGGATGATGACAAAGACTGCTGTAAGTTTGAATGTTAAATATGTGTGTGTGTGTGTGTGTGTGTGTGTGTGAGAGAGAGAGAGAGAGAGAGAGAGAGAGAGAGAAGAGACTATAAGTTTGAGTGTCTCCAACTTCATCTGGACAGCTGCTACGCAATGCCCTGAGAGTGGGGTGAAATCCTCCCGGTTCGGACTGGCTCGGTCAAGTAGGTAGCGATGATGGCCAGTGGTTCAGAGAACCGGTAGCAATGGCAGCTGGAGGCTCCGCCCACCTGCCCCATTCCCCGGAGTCAGGGAATGCACTATTCCCCGACTCCGGCCTTGCTCCAGAGCCGCTGCCTGCTCACCCTTAGCCATGCGGTGTATCCTACTGTTCACCTTTCTCCCGCGGCTGGCTGTCAGGGAAGGCAAGCGCCTGAAAGTTACTGGAGTCACTCACTCTCCTTCTTGAATGAGCCGCTCTGGTCCATGTGCCGGCTGCGCAAGTGCACACCGTTTATTTAATTAAGCGGCAGGTTGGGTATGCGCTTGCACAGCCGGCACATGGACCAGAGCGGCTCATTCAAGGAGAGTGAGTGACTCTGGTATTTTTCAGGCACTTGCTTTCCCTGACAGCCAGCCGCGGGAGAAAGGTGAGCAGTAGGAGTCGGGGAATGGGGCAGATGGGCACCGCCGTGTGGCAAAGGGCGAGCAGGCAGTGGCTCCGTGGCAAGGCCGGAGTCGGGGAATGGGGCAGGTGGGCAGAGCCACGGGAGAAAGGTAAAGACACGCAGGCAGAATAGAAATTAAAAATTTTTTCCCTACCGGGTTCTGTGGGCATGGCTTGGTGGGAAGGGGTCTTGTGACTGAGTGGGCTGTGAGTGACATCGAGTTGGCCATGCCCACTTAGTCACAGGACATCCCTCCCACCAAGCCACGCCCACAGAACCAGTAGGGAAACATTTTAGATTTCACCCCTGCCTGAGAGAATCTACCATTACCATTTATATTTTCCCTGAAAATAAGACCCTGTCTTAAATTTTTTAAACCCTGAAATAAATGCTTGGCCTTATTGCCATGCACTCAGAAGCCCATTTGGACTTATTATCAGGGGATGTCTTATTTTGGGGGAAACAGGGTATTAGGAAAAAGTATTAATGTAGCCAATGAATATTGTATTATTTTAAATTATTTAGACAATATTTTTCAAATGTAATTGAATTTATCTTTCATTGGGAAACTTTACAAATTCTTTGTTGGTTTGTTAACTTTTCAGCCAAGCCAGTTCCTTTACTTTTCCATATTACTTCTCAATATTGAAATATGAAATTCATATTTCAATTTTCCAACATCGCAACCAGAAATGTAATAGTAAACAGAATTGAATTGATTTCTTATGTAGGATTGATTTATCTTCATTAGGCAATATAGACAACAAACCAATCTCAGGATCCATTATGTAAATGTACGTGAATCTATTATATTTTTGTTCAAATTATTTTTGCAGCTTCCTAATTCCTTCCCCAACTTTTCTGAATTCTGGCACGGTATGTCCTTCTGTCCTTTTCTTTGCCTTATTCTGACACTATCTCTCTATATGAGATTCTTATTTCTTAAAATATTTTAAACCTGGGAATCAATTCAGATATAACAGAAATAAAGGTCACTAGAGGTAGAAATTAGGAATTTAATACAATTGTTAATTAAAATTAATACTTATTTTCCTATGGTCCCCTTTTCATTTTTTTTATGTGAACCTATTCCCATATAATTATACGATGGTAAGAATTGCCAAATTCTTATTCAAATTCTTAGGCCGGCTCCACTGGTATGGACATGTCCAGAGAGCAGCACCTTCCAGCATTGCCAAGACTGCCTATCAACTAGAAGGCAATGGCCGGTGACATTGCAAGCACCCAAAATAAAGATGGCAAGACACTATCAACAAAAATATGCAAGCCACGGACCTGCGCCCTGGAGACGCAGCTGACCATGCAAAGTGGCATTCAATGATCCAAAAAGCAGACCCTGCACCCGTGGGAATAGGAAGAAGAATAAGAATGACCAAATGTATATATTTAACATAAATTGAGGCGTATAAATATAATATGCACCCATCTTCTTCTTTTGGCTTCCCTTAATGATACATGTTCTGTTTTTTGTTTAAGCTATTATGCTATTTGTACTTGGAATGCATACATTGTGATGAGGACATGTTTGCTTATGGTGTGGAAACCAAGGCAAGATTGAGAGTCATTATGGAAACAATACTCTTCCCACTTTCCTTGTCAAATTCCTCCTTTTATCCCACGACATATTTTTATATTGCAAGATAACAGAGCCTGTAGTACAGTGGTTTAAAGCACCCTGTTATTAACATCTATTAACATCTGCTGCTTGCAATTACTGCAAGTTCAAATCCCACCAGGCTCAAGGTTGACTCAGCCTTCCATCCTTTCTAAGGTGGGTAAAATGAGGACCCAGATTGTGGGGGCAATAAACTGACTTTGTATAAATATACAAAAGTATGAAGGCTATTGCTTAACGCACTGTAAGCCGCCCTGAGTCTCCGGAGAAGGGCGGCATATAAATCAAATTAAAAAAAAAAAAGATTGAGATTGAGAGAGAATCCCTCTATTAATTCTGCCTAATGGCTTGTCAGTTGGTTTAATTGTCTATCAGTCCCATCAATAATTATTACAACTGTGGCATTTTAGTAATCCAAAAATGTCTTGGCTTATTTATTTTTCCCTTTCTGAATGTTATCTTTTGTAAGTGTTTGGAAGCAAATCCTGAAGCCATCCAGTTCTTAGGAAATAGAACAAGCTCTTACTGCCTTGATTATACAAACCTGATTTCCAATCAACAGCTGTGCAAAATCATCCAAAAAGAAGAAAAAGTCTGAGATCACTTTGGCATGAAAATAACACCTTTTACATGATTACAGAATAAGTTTGGAAGAAAGTCTCTGTGAAAAATGTATATAGAATTGAATGGAAAATATCTAAAGGCTCTATAGAGTCTGCCTTTGAGGTTTAAACTCAAAATATTATGAGTAGATTTGTAGCTGTTATATTTGCATCATTGTCTGCAGAGGTTTTAAATTGTCATATTAATGAGGTCACCCTCATTATTCTTGCCTGGAATTCATTTCATTGTTACCCTATTAGGAGGACTGGAAGCCTACAACTAAAGAAATTTCATGATTCTCATTGTTCACCTTGATGAATGTGATTTAATTAAGTCCAGGATTTCTCTGGTTGTCAACGTAAGTCTGTCTATACCAGTGATGGTGAACCTTTTCGGGACCGAGTACCCAAACTGGAACGCATGTGCATGTGCATACACCGGAGCACCAGAGACCCGAAGACCAGCTGGCGGGAGCATGCATACCTGTTTTTTGGACATTTTCTGGGACGTTTTCTGGGCAATTTCTGGGACGTTTTCCAGCCATTTTCAGGCTGTTTTTTGGGCTGTTTGCAGGCTGGTTTGCAGGCTGTTTTCTGGCCATTTTTCAGGCCAGAAACGGCCCGAAAAACAACAGTAAAACAGTTGAAAAACAGCCCAAAAAACGCCCTGGTTTTTGGATGTTTTCAGGTTGTTTTCTGGTGCTCTGGCACCCACAAAGACCAGCTAGCCGGTGTGCACATGCACACCAGAAACCATAAGAGCACCTGGCGATGGCATGTGTGCCCACAGAGAGGGCTTTGTGTGCCACCTCTGGCATGCGTGCCATAGTTTCACCATCACGGGTCTGTACTCTATATGATTAGATCTGTGATTGAAGGACACAAATGAAGTCCTTTCAGTGCAAACCTTCTGGGACATTTTTTGTTGCAAGGTAATGCTGCATTTTTAAAGCTGATGCTAGCTCTTTTTTGTCTTCTTATCTTGCTTGTATTTGCTTCAGGGGAAAACATAAGGACACAATTGTGCATCTAGAGCTACATGTTTATAGTTTGGGTAACATGCACAACTATTCACTGAGCATGAATAAGGCATCTAAAATATGTATCTGGATTAGAGATTAATCTAGATTAGAAGCTACTCCACTTTTTCAGGAATTGGTAATGTATTGGATATTGTGAACCAGATCGCTAGTTCTCAGTTTTCCTAATTTTCTTCCTGGTGGCTATTGGACTTAAATAAAACTGTCAGTGCTTCATAGACCCCAGCAGTTCCCTTTGATGCCGAGGACAATGTCCAGGGACTAATTTGAGCCTCTGGGTCTTGTGGACATTGTAAATTGCTCTGCCCTGTGGATAGGATCCATGTCTCACCTTGTTTTTCCAGATGGCTAGATCATATGCATGCAAAGCTAGAATAAAGAGGTGGTGAATGCATCTCTGAAGGAGGGAGAGTGTAGTATACTTTATCCTGTTTTAAAAGAGATTGTGATGAATTCACAACTTCAACAATACTGTTAAAAACATTTTGTCTACTAACTCTTAATCCCATTCCCATCCCAAAGCCAGATGAAAAAAAATCATAAATGTACATTCAAGTATATTCTAGCCCGGGTGTCAGCAACCTGCGGCTCCGTAGCCGCATGTGGCTCTTTGGGCCCTCTGCTGTGGCTCCTTATCAAGTGATCCCACCACCAGCTGGCTCCACCCCTCACCCTCCCCTCCCAGTCACTCCTCACCTGGCCTGAGAAGGTAAGGACAATGGCGGGGAATGGAGAAGTGACCGGGGCAGAGACAGAGAGATAGAGAGAGGGGGAGAGTGAGAGAGTCATAGAGATACAGAGAGAGTGTGAGGAGCGAGGGGGGGAAGGGATGGACAGAGAGATGTCAAAAGGGTTTTATGGTTCCCGGTGTTTTTAAACAATCGGTTCTCTGCCCTAATGATCGGCTGGGTAGGCGTGGCTGGGGGGGGTCATGTGACTCATGGAAGTGAGTGACATCCAATTCAGCCATGTCCATCCAGGTTTTGTGGCTCCTGGTGTTTTCTTTTTTGTGGGAAATGGATCCAAATGGCTCTTTGAGTGTTTAAGGTTGCAGATCCCTGTTCTAGCCATATGTGCGAGGTCATTCTGTTTACTGCAGCCTTCAGATTTAGGAAATATACATGGTATATGGCCAACAATATCTTACCTTCTCCTGATGCACAAGGTATATCTTTAAATGCCACACTTCTTCTGCTCTGTTTTCACATTTAGATTTCCTTGTTTTGTGACACCCATCTCCAAAGGTATATGGAGATTCTCAGTCATCCAGGCCACAGTTGTCCCAAAGGTGCTTTTTCAAGAGGCAACTGGAATTCCTTGTTTTTCTTTGAAGACGTTTCACTCCTCATCCAAGAAGGTTCTTCAGAGCTGAAGAAGCTTCTTGGATGAGGAGCGAAACGTCTTAAAAAAACAACAACAGCACCCAAGAAAGTCTAGTTGCCTCTTGAAAAAGTGCCTGTGGGGCCACCTCCTAAGATTTATTCTGTCTGGATTCAGTTGTTAGTGTGTTGTTGCTCAGCCTCAACCTTTGAATTTTACACAGAGTATGAAGATCCTTCCTGATCATCCCTCTGTAACATCTTGAGGACTGACCTATGATATTTAAAACCTGCCAGGGCCTCGCTGAGTAACCTCTTTTTCTGCAGGGGTTGTAGATTAAGAACATTAAGTATTTTAAGTGAACTTCTGCTATGCTTGGCAGATCTGCTTTAACAGCCTCGTGTTTTAAGATAGATGATTCTCATAATGTCAGTTCGCTGAACTTTATGTAACAGAAGCACACACATGCACCGTTCCAATAATTGTGTAATCGGTGCACATGTGGAATTATCTATGAGCAGGAATATTTTCCTAGATGGAGGAAGCAGAGTGCCGGAGTGGGCATTAATGGAGATGTAATTCTCTTAATGCTTTGCTGTATGAATTAATTTGGCATGAAGCCTTGGGTTAGGAGAGGGGGGAGCAGTTCCATTCACCTTCGGTAAAGAAGAATTCAATTTTACAAGAGCCTAGGAGGAATATTTAATACATATAATCCATGGTGACTAATTTCTTTTGCCTTAATTGGTTATGAAAAAGTGGTTGCTTATTGAGGCTTTCTGCTACAGTGAGTGACATACCTTTATTTTAGAAAGAGCAAGGAGTGTACTCTAGCCCCAATTAAGCACTTTAAAATGATTTATATAGGAGATGTTTATGCATATACCCGATGTCGTTTTTGAAGCCACTTATATAAGGACTTATCTGTGACAGCACTGCCCCCAAGGCTCTGTCTGGATTACTTAATATCTTTTGGAAACTTTACAGTCTCCCTCAGATAGAATGTCAGGGTTTACACTGCACATCGCAATCTGTTTTGCTTCTAGGTGCAATTCAAGGTGCTGGTTACCGACTCCAGGTAGAATTTGCCTGTCCAAGATGTTTATGCTGTGTTGGAAGCCACCACTCCTTGTGAGGTGTGGTGGGAAGAAGATGAGAAGCAAGCATACTCTGTGGTCTCCCCACCTCTGGAACAGCTTATCTTCATAGAGGGATTGTCGCTGTTGTTTTTACCTACAGCACAGAAATTAGCGAATATCAATTATTCTGCTAAGCCTCCCAGACCCCAGGGCAGTGGTGAAATCCAATTTTTTTTTACTCCTGGTTCTGTGGGCGTGGCTTGGTGGGCATGGTGTGGCTTGGTGGGCATGGCAGGGGAAGGATACTGCAAAATCTCCAATCCCATCCCACTCCAGGGGAAGGATACTGCAAAATCCCCATTCTTACCCACTCTGGGGCCAGCCAGAGGTATTTGCCGGTTCTCCAAACTACTCAAAATTTCTACTACCAGTTCTCTGAACTGCTCAAAATTTCCACTAGGGGTTCTCCAGAACCTGCCAGAACCTACTGGATTTCACCCTGCCCCAGAGATATAAAAATCATTTTTTTTGGTTCCTAAATGAGAGGCACATAATACCCTATGGATATTAGAACTCTTATTATAATGTTATTAGTTATAGTCTATTGCTACTGGTTTTTGTTAAATTAGGTAAGTGACTGCCAACCATTTTGACTGAAGCAGCATAGAAGTTGGGTGAATTATAATTCATCACATTGTGGGAACCCTGTCATTAGCTTGTTTGAATCGTGCTCTTAAACCATAATAGAGGTTATTTCAGCATCACTTGTTACATGAAAACTGCAGCTACATTTGGTTAAATCTGATATAGCATTTAAAAGGTTGTGTGAACCCATTCTAACATTGACTCCTTTAGAATTCCAAAGCAGAGACATTTTTATGCTTCTTTACTGGTACTATTGATTGATGGGAGCCCTGGTCAGGGTGTTATTTGGCCCTCCCCTTGCCTCAGGACATTTTACGACCTATCTTGTAGATTAGAGCACTGATTATGTTGCCTTGTTTGGGTAATGAAACATCTGCAAGAAAACAACCAAGCTCAGAGACCACCAAGGACCCCTCATTCTATGGTCTAATTCAGTTTCCCTCTCATATTTCTTAAAATTTTAGGTGATTTGGTTACAATACAAGATGAAGCTGTAATTGTTCTCTTCCTGAATCTTCCTTTCTTCATGGTAAAAGGCAGAGAAAGGGAATGACAGATTTTATACTCCCCCCCTAAAAAAACATTTGGATTTTGATCTTGTGGGCCCTGTGAGCGTCTGACTCCTGGATCATGTAGGGATATTCGGATTTAATAGCACGTCAATTGCATGTCTATTGGAAACTTCCACACATGGCATGCATCTGTCAAGGGCTTTGTTATGAGTGGGTAAGCAGCAGATTTTCCAGGTAGCATATTTATATTAAAAAAGAAAAATAAAAGAAGCTCTGTTCTTGTGTTTCTGATATTGCTGCTGGCGCTGAGATAACAGTTTTGTAATTACAATATATTTGATAGGATCTGTGTTCCTATTATTTGCTTTAGAAGATATGTAGAACATGACTGCGGAGGAAACAGCTTCCCACTTTTGCAAATAATTAGTATTACACAAACCAAACAAACCGGGCTGTTCTCATAAATAATCCATGCTGGGAAGTATATAATTTGCCAGTTTCTCTACTTGTCAGAGGGTTTACTTTCAAGAGTTAGTAATAGGTGGTTAGGACAATTAACATTTCTCTACATCAATGAACCCCAACTTGATTTTCTCAGCATGCTGGAATACAACTCAAAGAATTCTCACTCGGCAGCCAGTCATCTTGGGAACTGTAGTCCCAATGAATCTGGAGGCCGCCATGTTGGGTGAAAGGGTGGTTTCATGCATAAAGACAGAGAGAATTAGGTTTGGGTAAATATGTTTCTCTAAGTAATTGGAACTCATTTGGTACTAGCATGAACGACAGTCAAGAATGGAAGTCTGTTAGGATTCTATATGATGTATATAATGTTAGAACCAGTTGTTCAGGCAATATATGTATACTGTAGCTTTAAGCTGTAAATGTTACGTTCTTGCTGAGTCATGCTGTAGTGGGATAATGACTAGTTGGGAGTATATTTAAACAAAGTATTGTAACCTGGTCTGTTGTGAGCTGCTGCTGCTATGAACTGCTGCTGCTATGAACTGCTACTGCTATTGTGACGGAACTGCTATGAACTGCTAACGCGAAGGAGTTGCTATCTGTTGATGGATCTGCTACCATCGTGGTTTGTTAACCAGAGTGAGTTGTTTGGACTGATTTACTGGACTGATTTATTGGTGAAGACTTGGGATTTGTTTATGACTACGCTACTGCTTTTTCCTACGATAAAGTACACTTTTGCTAAACCAGTTTTCTTATTCATTGCTCTCAACGTTTCCTTGTGCAGTTACTCTGCTGGTTGGTAAAACAACATCAATATCCTTAACAAAGTCGTTGATCTATTATTCTGAGGTAGAAGTCCATTCTGCGGAAGCCAAGGTCTGCTTATGGGACCCAGAGCCTGGGTGCACTCCTACATTTGATATCCCCAAATTGTTATTGAATTGTCATTTTTAAGATGACAGAAAGGAGAATTTGTAAAATGTATGGCTTCAAATTTAGTTTTTGGCTTAACCTCTCTCATTTTGGGAAAGCAGCACCTGGCATGCTACTAAAACACCCAGCTGCATTCCTTCCACCTGAATAAAAGTTGAATTCCATTGATCGATGGGAATAGTATCACTAGGACTAGCAATTAGACTTACAGTATATACCATTCCATAGTGCTTTACAGCACTCCCTGAGCTGTTTAGAGAGTGAGCATATTGCGCCCAGCAGTCTGGGTCCTCATTTTACCAACCTCTGAAGGATGGAAGGCTGAGTCAACCTTGAGTCAGTCAGGATTGAACTCCAAGCTGTGGGCAGAGTTACCTGCACTACTGCATTCTAACCACCATAACTTGATCCCCCTCCCCCCCAAGTTCAAGCTTTAACAGGGAAGCTACAATGCATATTTATATATTTCATTTCCAATTTTAAGAATACAGGTAGTCCTCATTTAGGCAAATGGTTTCCTCAGATAACAAGCATTCACAGTTATAACATTGATGAATATGTAGCTTGGCAGCCAGTCTTTGCCTTTTTGGCCTTTACAAGTCTGTAAAGGAAAGAAAAACTGAAGATCATAAACACTTTTGTAGTTTAGCAACTGCTTCATTTAATGACCAAGTTGCTGCTCCCTATTCTGGTCACTAAACAAGTAACTCATAAAAACCATATATAATAAACATGAAAGACAATGAAAGCATCAGGGAGACTGAAGGAGAACAAGCATTTTTTTATTGTAACACTGGTTTGTAGTTTCCATCATTTGGAGGGCCACACTTTGCTTGGATTTGGTCTGAATATAAACAAATTAAGGTACTAAGAACTTCCATGTGTAATTGGTTCATTTTGTAATTGCAACTGCTTCATATGAGATGAAGAATATGAACCTGAAGTAATGATTTTATAGATATGTACAAGAACGAGTAGGCATCTGCATTTAGCTTAGGATGGGGTTTCCAGGGTTCAAATCAAAATTATTTTTGTCCCAACTCCACCCTTTAGACCAAGGAATGTGGCTCCTTGCATGCCATTTAATAACTACAAGTACAAGACTTTTTCCAAGGAAAGTTATGCAGTCTGTCAACTTGCATTTGCTGAAAAGTTTTAAGGCAAGACTTTAGATATTTCAGGCACAGGAATCCTCCTCTTCCATTTATTTAAGGGGCTGGTACGTCCATTCCGTCTTGATTGAACCATGGCTTCATAACACATTGGTTGTGGAGATCATTATACGCATTCTCTCTCATTTTGTAAATATTACTGGAGCAAAGTAGTTCAATCTCTGCTTCTTTCACCCTCCCTTATTCTTTTTTTCTCTCTCTCTTTCCTCTTTGAAATCTGGAGGTTTTCCCAGTCATTGCAGGCTTTCTAAACCATTCCATAAATCATGAGGAGATATTTCAAGGCCGGGGGCAGCATTTGCCATATTGTTAATTCAGTATTCGGAATCAGCTCTACCTCATGGAAAATTCAATCTATCTCTTCCTTGCAGCATGAAAGTGAAAGAACACAAAGAGGCACACAATGTGTGGGCATTGCTGGAGTTTTATTAAAAGATGTTCCCACTAACGTTTTCTCTCAAAGAAGAAATAATTGAGTTTGAATGCTCCTCGTCTGCCTTTGATAACAAAGAAGGAAGAACAAATTTCACAAAAGAATTTCTCAGCATCCAGCTGTGTTTCAGACCACAAAAAATCTTTTTAGTATTGTCTCCACCCCTTCTATTTGACTGATAGACCCAAAGCCAGACACACCTGTTTAATTTTTCACTTTTTAAATAAAAGTTCTGGACTATAGAAATATATTATATTATCAATTTTTAAAATATTAAACTCATACAGACCTGTTGAATATGCGCATGGAATTGTTGCACATATAGCAACTTCCTCAAATGCACAGAATTATTTTAGTTATAAATACGAAATAATTACATGTACTATGTGTAAGCATTTACTAATATTTCTATAGATGTACATGAAAACTGTCATTTTAAGAAGGGAAGTATAACTCAAAATAGTGTGATGGGAGTAATATTTAATTTAGATTAGGCAATATAAGTCTGGAAATGAATATCACACCAAAATGGTTGTATGTGTGTTTGTTTGTGTCTGTTAGTGTTGAGTCCTGGCAACTGCCTGCATAAGTCCCTGCAGTTTTCAGAAGTGGTTTGCCATTGCTTCCTTCATAGGGCTGAGAGAGAGCATCTGGCCCAAGTGTCAGCCCTGAAAGCAAACTTTTCCTTTGGATCTTCAGGGCTGCCATGCTTGGTGGCTGGGCATGCTGTGGGAAATGGGAGGGGGGTTGGATGGAGACAGGGTGAGATGTATAGCCATAACAACATTCTTCTCCCTGGGAGTCAAGGACGTTCAGCCTGCACCTGGAGAGGTGCGACTGGGAAACAACTCCAGTTGGGATGGTGATCTGATTGGGCCATGTGATGGACATGTGGGTGCAGGGGAAGGGACTTTGGCTTTCCTTTGGGTGGGGAAAACCCAGGGTCTTTCAGATTCGGCTTTTCCCAGATTGCCAATATGACATCTCTAATAAAATGGAGGAAGATGCTTGCCTTGGAGTTTTATTTCTGTTGGGGGTGTTACTTGGAACCCTGACCCCAAGATGATCCAGCTGGTTTTGTACCTTAGCTGGGGCTTGAATTCACAGTCTCTCGGTTTCTAGTCTGATGTCTTAACCATGACATCAGATTGGTTCTCTCAAAAATGGTTCCTTAATGCTGTGGGTGAAGAAGTAGTGAACTGAAAACTGTTCTGCTAAATCAGAAGTAGTCAACCTTTTTATACCTACCACCCACCTCTGTTAGTAGTAAAATTTTCTAACCGCCCACCGGTTCCACAGTAATGGTGATTTATAAAGTAGGGACAAAACCCTTACCGCCCACCATGAAAGCTGGAATGCCCAGTAGTGGGCAGTAGGGACCAGGTTGAATACCACTGTGCTAAATGCAGAGCTGATGACCATGGTAGAATGAAGAGGCAGAGAGTAGATCAGTTCTTTATAATTTCTCTCTGGGAAAGGAGAGGACTTGAGATTGTCTACAAGTGCTTCATATGGTTGCTTCTCATGAGAAGACTGCAAGACAGCAGTGTCAGGTGGGTTTAGAGCAGGGATTCCCAACCTCCAGTCCATGAATTGGAACTGGGCCTGCGGCATGTCAGAAACCAGGTTGTGCAAACAAGTAAAGCCCCATCCATGGGATGCAGGCAGCATGTGGAACCATGCCCATTCCAATCCACGGGAAAACTTCTCTCCATGCAACCAGTCCCTGATGCCCAAAAGGTTGTGGGCCACTGGTTTAGAGCACTGGGACATGAGAGAGCTATCATGTCAAAACCATGTTTGGGACCTTTGAAAGGTCTCTGTGGATAGTCCTCAACTTGTCCTCAACTTACAACCATTGAGGTAGTCCTCAACTTACAACCATTAGTGACCATTCGAAGTTACAGTGATGCTGAAAAAAGTGACCTACGATCATTTTTCATAAGTCACCTATGACTGTTGCATCATCCCCAGGTCATGTGATCAAAATTGGGACACTTGGCAACTAGGATGTATTTTTGGCAGTTGCAGTATTCCGGGGTCATATGAACACCTTTTGTGACCTTCTGACAAGCAAAATCAGTATGGAAGACTCACTTAACAACCATGTTACTAACTTCGTAACTGCAGTGATTTACTTAATAACTCTGGCAAGAAATGTCACGAAATGGGGCAAAATTTGCTTAACCACTGTCTTGCTTAGCAATGGAAATTTTGGGCTCAACTGTGCATATAAATCGAGGTCTGTCTGTATTTCCCTTTCGAACCACATTCAGAAATTGCTTGTTAACTGCTTTTGAGCTATTAGGAGCCTTTGGATTAACAAGCGTTTATAACATTTCCATCAATCCTTAGCAAAAGAAGTTTTAAATAGAATTTTAAGAAGGTAATATTTTTCTTTTGGAATAAAGAGCAAGTGGGTAATTAAACTTTTTGATGTTGGAAAGTTGCAAATGGATTAAGGGTCCAGATGGATTTGAAATAAAATTTTGAAAATAATTAGAAGAATCCTTCCCACCGGAAAAACTTTTGCTCTGAATTCTCTTTAAAAAATGATAGGATAAGACTTTGAAGGTTGGATTCCAGAGGGAAACCAGAATGAACTAAAGATTACAATTAAAGGAGATGAAAACTCAACATACAACTACAGAACGGAGCAAAATATTCTAACATTAGCTGGCTTTTAGCTAAATTAGCCTGATCGGGATCCTGAGTTTTGGATTCAGAAAATCTACCATAGCTTGCCATAAAACCAGAAACTAAATGCGGCATACAATTAGTGTTTTCTTTTTGTTTGTTTCTTTTTGAATATTTTTATGCATTGGACAGGAGATTGTTAAGGGAGTCTGAGCTGTTTGATGTTTCTGGCTCTTCCACTCTATTTGAAATGGAAAAATATGTCTTGGTGTTAAATGGCTTTGTCTGATATCTGTCAAGCTGTTAGTCTTATCCTGCTTTTCTTCCATGAGAAGCATTTGGTATTTTTTTGTACTGACATTCGTTCTTCTGCAGGTTTTTAATCCTAGATGTCTTTTTCCTTTAGTTCACCATTTTTTTTCTTTTTAAAAATAAGATTCCTTGAAAACATGTATGAAATTATGAAGGAATGTATAGTTTAAGTAGTGTGTAGAAGGAAAGTATAGGATATTTTAGAATCAAGCAAGTGTTCAAAGATATGGGATTGAACCTGTGACCTTTTTCATTAACATAATAATGAAAGAAGCATATATGTATTCAGACTCATCTAACTCGTACTATATTAATGGTGATATATTATGTCTAATAATAATTAGATTATTAAAATTCAAAATGCTTTGCAGTAACTCCGACGGCTGCAGATTTTGGAATACAAGTTTTATTTTTATTTATCCCCTTGTGCCTTTCAAGAGAGCTTTTAAATTATTGTTATTATTATTGGTGAGGTCAGGAAAATTTATGTTATCTATATATTCAAGAAGGAATTGTTTGCCCATTTGTTGAATTTACGAATATATTGCTGAATCCCTTAAGACAGCGGTCCCCAAACTTTGCGGCTTGGTGGCCTGGCTGGGGGGGGGCGCGGGGGGAGAGGAGAACCGGGCCACATGAGTGGTGGGCTGGTGTGTGCACACACACACACACACACATGCAGTTCCACACACGCAAAAAAGAAGAGAAACTTTTGGGGCATGGTCTTGGCTCTTTCAGGCTTCTCCATGTGAAAAGCTTTTGTAAAGGTATGGAAGGCCTGAAGCAGTGCGAGATTGCTCTCCCTAAACCTTTCATCCATTTGCAAAAGCTTTTGACACAGAGAAGAGAAGTCTTTGGAGGTGCAGCGTCATGCTCCTTCAGACTCACCAATGCTGCCCGATACTGCCAAAGCAGATCAGGTGTCCTGCACAGGCACCCTTGGTGAGTCAGCGAAGCAGGGCACACTGATCCCACTCAGCCTCTGCTCTCACTGCTCCGCTTTTGGAGCATCAGGAGAAGGCGTCTTGGTGGCCTGGCTTGGAGGGGGGAGGGGAAAAGAGGATATTGGGCTGCATGAGCGGCAGGCTGACGTGTGTGCATATGCAGCTCCACTCATACAAGAGAGAAGCTTTTGGGGTACCGCTTGTGCAATCTCACCAAGGCTCAAGGTTGACTCAGCCTTCCATCCTTTCTAAGGTAGGTAAATTGAGGACCCAGTTTGTGGGGGCAATAAGCTGACTTTGTAAATATACAAAAGTATGAAGGCTATTGCTTAGCGCATTGTAAGCCGCCCTGAGTCTCCGGAGAAGGGCGGCATATAAATCGAATTAAAAAAAAAAAGTGGGGCTGTTTGTGCATGCACACATGCTGGCCCGCCACTCATGTGGCCCAGTTGTGAATAGGCTGTGGCCCAGTAGTGGGCTGCAGCCCACAGGTTGCAGCCCCTGCCATAAGACTTACTAGAATAGAAAACCTAAATATAGTAAAAATTAAACTATCCACAATAAACTCCAAACCAATTCTCTCCCTTTTACTAATCCTTTCTGTTGGAATATAATCTGTTTTGAAGATAGAAAAATAGTTCATTTAGATTTCCCCTCCATATCTCA
This sequence comes from Ptyas mucosa, assembly GCA_012654045.1. Lineage (NCBI taxonomy): Eukaryota > Metazoa > Chordata > Lepidosauria > Squamata > Colubridae > Ptyas > Ptyas mucosa. The sequence continues at coordinate 9,435,044 of WNWU01000006.1, read as the reverse complement.
TTAGAGTTAAGGCATGTGACACAGATAGTATCGCTGTTTCAAACCACGCTTCTGTAAAATTCACATTCATTTGAAAATAATGTCTTTGTATTTTTAAAATGGTCTTTGAACATGTATTAATTGAATAGTAAGGGTTTTATTAAGCAGATAATAAGAAGTAGCAGAATATATTTTTTTTAAATTTGATTTATATGCCGCCCTTCTCTGGAGACTCAGGGCGGCTTACAATGCGCTAAGCAATAGCCTTCATACTTTTGTATATATTTATACAAAGTCAGCTTATTGCCCCCACAAACTGGGTCCTCAATTTACCTACCTTAGAAAGGATGGAAGGCTGAGTCAACCTTGAGCCTTGGTGAGATTCGAACCTGCAATAATTGCAGGCAGCTGATGTTAATAACAGGGCTTTAGACTACTGTACTATCCAAGGCTCTTTTAATGGGGATTTGATGTCATCACTGTCTTTATGTGAGGTATAGCAAAGCACTTATTAGAGAGTATAATATTGCATATGGTTCTCATAAAAGAAGGCAGTAGTTGGTAAAATTTGTAGATAAAAATGTATGCATAACAATACAGATTTCTGCTCTCTGCTAAACATGAATTTAACAAATTCATGTACACTGCCAAAACCAACATTTTATTATTGAGTAATAATTAACAGGAATATACTCTATTGTGTCTGGATTAATTAATCAATAAAGTATTTTTAAAAAATGTAGTACAATTGTAAATTTTCCATTATTTTCCATTATTTATTTATTTATGTATTTATTTTAAAATTTATTGGCTGCCCATCTAATCTCAAGCGAGGCTTACTGCTTATGATCTCATATTGGGTAAGGTTCTTACTATTTGCTCCAATTATAGACTTATTGCTTTGGAAACTTAAATGATAAAATCAGTTATCTTGGCCTATAGCTTATTTTTTCATATTATTCTGCACCAGGCTCAGAGTGAGTCAAGGCTCTGATAATATTAGATTGTTAGTCCATGCAATTATATTAATTCCACAAAAGATGAATTAAGCAACTATTATTTATTTGGACGTAGAAAATGATTTCAGTATGATATCCTGAAAGTTTTTGTAGCACATTTTGGGAGTTGCCAGTATTTTATATTTTGGATGTGCCTGTTTTATATCTATACATTACTAAACCTCTTGTATCTGCTTATGATTAGTTTATTCATTTTTCTTTATTAAATTTTATGCCTTCATTTGTCTGTCTGAAACTCTCAATTGGGCAAATTGGTGACAACAATATAAATTTGGTAAATAAATGCAACATAAATTTAATAAATAAATAGTTATTGAACCAAGGTGCCTCAAATGGGCTAACTTACAGAATGCTGGGACCTATTACTCCTGTGGGAATGACATTTGAGAAAGGTCACTTCAGTGGCACCATGCTGCTGTGGTTCACTCCATTCACATGATCCTCTTGCTTACTTGTTTCCTATGACTATCATTAAGTGTTGTACCTTATGATTCTTGACGAATGTATCTTTTCGTTTATGTACACTGAGAGCGTATGCACCAAGACAAATTCCTTGTGTGTCCAATCACACTTGGCCAATAAAGAATTCTATTCTATTCTATTCTA
>WNWU01000006.1:9387130-9423539 GCA_012654045.1 Ptyas mucosa | reverse complement strand
TGGCACAAAGGCAACACAGCCAGAGAATAAGTATGAGTCCCTTTATTAACTCCAACGTTGCCCCCAAGGTCCCGTTTAGTCTCTGGTCTGGAGAAAAACTCTCCCACAAAACTGTAACAGCCGTCGGCTGAAAATACTTCAGTCCAAGCGTTATAAACAGAAAAGTTCCAACTATAAATCCAACAAGGCAAGATAAGGTAATTAATCCGGCAGGGCAAGCAAGATAAAGAGTTCCAGAAGTGAAGTAGCACTGCAGCAAATCAAACCATTTGAGGGGATGCCAGGAACTCAGTTAAAGTAGTTAACACAAGATGAACTCAGTGTTTGTTCCCGACAACCGCCCCTCCCATTTGCCTCTCCTTTAAACTCCATCCCCAGGTGTGCCTTGTGAAGGGAATCGGGGCCCTTTCCTCCCTCGTAAGCCACACAACCCAAGTTGCTCTCTTCTCCATTCTTCCCTGCGTGCTCTAGGATAAGGAGGGGATGAGCCTTGGTTTTTAGCTGAACCCCCTCTCCCTTGTTCTACCTCTCCCCTGCTCTGCCCAGCCTGACTTTGCACTTTCCCAGTTTCCTCCACAGCCAACGGAGCCACTCTCTCACTCTCTGTTCATCTTCCATCTCAGAGTCAGACTCCGATGGGGTCATCACATGCAGTCTCTTTCCTTCATAGCAGCTTTTTTTTGTCTTTCTGCTTCCTCTCAATCCTGTTTTACCTTCAGTTCCCTGAAACTTTCCTTTCATTCCCCCTGCTGGGGGGTCCGGTGGCACAGAGGCTTAATGATGCTGGAATTGCTGGCCAGAAATGGTTTGCACTTCAGCAGTTCAAGCTCCGTTATGTAAGATGCAGTGAGATCCTGTCGCTCGACCCCGAGCTCCTGCCCACCCAGCAATTCGAAAGCATGCAAAATTGTGAGTAGATAAATGGATACCACTTCAGTGGGACAAACCTACCTGCATTCGAGTGTGCGGCGAGTGGAAGCCGGTGCCAACCAGACTTGGGGCATTGCAATTTGAGATGGGAGAAGGCAAAACTGGCAGAGGAGCCCGGAAGAGCCAGCAACCCAAGTGCTACTTGTCAGCTGGTGGAAAGCTAGTTTGCTATCTGTGGTGCACCAAGGATAAGTGCATAAGTGCTGAACAGAATGAACTAGCATTTTAAGCTGTCAGAACTGCATTGTGTATCTAGCATGTGTAGATTTCCTTGACAATGTATGCCATATGCTAAATAAATAAACTTCCTTTGCTGCGGAGTATCTCTCTCAGAAAAGAAAAAAAACCCACCTTCCCTCAGGGCCTCTTTCAGTCCCATTCCAGGGGCAACCACCCACCCACCCACCCACCCACCCAACCAACCAACCAGGGAAGGCTGTTAAAAGAGCAGGCTACATATGGAACTATGTGGTGGGTATATATTTTTTTCTAAATAGGAATTAACTTGAAAAATGACTAGTGTGGGTAGTTAAGATATCACTTAAGGTTTACAGCCTTATCTGCTCATAATTTTCTAAATTCAGAACTATTGTTACAAGAAAAAAATTGAAGCCAACATAATTATTTGTATCTTCAGATCTGCCATTTTGCATTTTTGTGACAAGATTCTTTGTCAGAGCTTTATGAAATGGTAGGTTTTAATGCTCTAATTGTATGAGATCCTTGTTTTCTGAACGATGATGATAGATTTTAAACTTTAAAAAAATTATTTGAGTAAAGATACATCCAATTATGCTGGCATATATAAACTGATTTTAGGGTGATTAGAACAAAAAAACCCCCAACCACTTTTCATTGGTCACATAGTAAAATATATAGCCCGAGTCAATGGGCTGGATATCTTGCTTGCTGAACTCAAACAAGCTGAGACAGGAGAAGGGGTCTTAATCCCAATCTTTTTGGATTGTGGGAACATTTTGTATTGTGAGAAAACAACAGAGGCTGCCATAAAGATGGATGCCTACTCATTATACAGCTGCCATAGAGAAGGTGATCAGTCACAGTATGACAAACTACTGAAATGAATATTAAAAAGTACCTAAATGCAAGGCATAGATAGAAACTTTCAGGAATAAATCTGTTCTATGAACCCATTGTTTTCTGCTTCAATAGGCACTATTTCTGTTTGCCAACTAGTCAATCAAACTAGGAAACCAATCCTATGTATGACAATGGTACTTTTTTTGGTAATGCTATAGCAACAAAATTTTGTAAGCCTCAATGTGCTTCCTCTTCTCTCTCCTTTATCTTCATGTAAACTAGGGTGGGGACATATGTCTGAGACATTTATTCAAACTTATTTCTTAGCCTGGGTTCTTATCCTCTTATCTGACCATTGCTTTACTAGTAATTCTTCCTCCAGTCCATCAAGGCTATTCCTTCTGCCCTCTACAATTTCATAGAAAGAAGTGAGGCGCAATAAAATCCACATAGCAAATGATTAACTTAACCCCCCCCACACAAATAGAGGTGGTCCTCGACTTACAACTTTTGGTTTAGTGTCTGTTCGAAGTTACAACAGCACTGAAAAAAGTGACTTACGACTTTTTCACACTTACAGTTATTGCAGCATCCCCATGGTTAGGTGATCAAAATTCAGATGCTTGGCAACTGACTAATTTTTATGGCGGTTGCAGTTTCCTGGGGTCATGTGATCACCTTTTGCGATCTTCTGATAAGCAAAGACAATGAGAAGCCAGAGTCACAACCATGTTATTAACTTAACAATGACAGTGATTTACTTAACAACTGTTGCAAGAAAGGTCATAGTATGGAGCAAAACTCAACAACTGTCTTGCTTGGCAATGGAAATTGTGGGCTCAGTTGTCGTCATAAGCTGAGGATTACCTGTAAACAATTTAGCATGCCTTGTTCTGAATTTTCATTCAGTTGTGAAACTAAGACCATCCAGCATAAACTAGCCATTATCTCAACCTATCCTATTACACAGGGTTGTTCTGAGGATACTATAATAGAGGAGCAAGAAGCTTGTGTATAACAAGTATGATATAACTTCCTTCACCTTGTCCCATTATAGTTCTACATGTTGGGCAGATAGACCTGCAAAAAACTATTTATTTATTTATTTATTTATTTAATCAAGCATGTAATAGTTAACAGATATAAGTATAAACATAATTATGAATACATGAAATAGATACATATAAAAGGGAAAATTAGGACAGGGATGGTAGGCATGCTGGTGTGCTTATGCACGCCTCTTAGAGACCTCTTAGGAATGGGGTGAGGTCAACAGTAGACACTCTAAGGTTAAAGTTTGGGGGGTTTGGGGAAGAAACCACAGAGTCAGGTAGTGCATTCCAGGCAATAATGACTCTGTTACTAAAGTTGTATTTTCTGCAATCAATTTTAGCGTGGTTTACCACAAATTTGTATCTATTGTGTGCTCGTGTATTGTTGCAGTTGAAGCTGAAGTAGTCATTAACAGGTAGGACATTGTAGCAGATAATTTTATGAGCTACACTTAGGTCTGACTGAAGATGGCGAAGTTCTAAATTATCTAATCCCAAAATTTGAAGTCTGGTGGCATAAGGTATTCTGTTGCAAGCAGAGGAGTGGAGGACTCTTCTTGTGAAATATCTCTGGACTCGTTCGATTGTATTAATGTCCGATATGCAACATAGGATCTTAAAGTGATCAAAAGATCTTCTCTGGAAAGTTGTTGTTATAAAGCAGGGCTGTTAAACTCGCAGCCCATGGGCCGGATAGGTCACACGCTGGCCACGCCCGGTTTAGTGAAGGGAAAAAAAATCCCGATACATCACAGGACACCGCTGTGACGACGCAAGTTTGACACCCCTGTTATAAAGGGACACTATGCTAACCAGATTTAAAAAGGGGGCCTGCTCTTACTCCACATCATCTTTTGAATAAAAGAGGAATTTTATAGATCTGCTCTGTACCAGTAGCACTGAACTGTTAAGTCCCATTAACCAAAGAATGCTGAGGCACTTATTTGTCTAAAGATTCCTCAGCATTCTCTGGTTAATGGGGCTTAACAAATCACTGTAGCTTTGCATATTCTGTTCTGTTGTTATCTTGAATCTACCCCATGGCAGATTTTGCCAAATTCCATCAAACCTGTTCAAAGTACGGATTTGAAACTCACATAGGCAGAATTAGAATCACTGGGTAAAAACTACTGGGTAAAAGCACTGGATCAAATTCCTACATGTCTTTGATGATAAAGCAGCTGAAGTGTTGAGGCATTTCATGAACATGACAAAACCTTCTTAAACATCAGATACAGCATCTATTGCCTGATCTATTAAGTCTCACAGGCCAACATATCTTCAGGGATGAGGAAAACTCAATATCACATGTCAGATATAAAATATTGTACATATATGCTTGTTGTAGCTGTACGCTTGCTGACTTCAACGCTTAACTGGCTTTTCAGTGAACAGAATTCTTTCCAAAATATATGCAATCTTTTAAAAATGATTGTTTTGGCTTTATTTCAAAGCTTTATGCTTTTTTTGTTTATGAGATAGAAGAAATTCTTTGACAATGAAACTATGTTAAGAAATCAGCCGCAGCATCCAGCCCAGCTAGAACTAATGTAGAGGTTAAAAGGATAGAAACAGCTCACAAAAGTGGCTAATGTACATTAAAGCTTTTTCAATCAAGCATTAGGGGAGGGTTTTTCTTTCCTGTCGAAAGAAAAAAATAATTGAAGAGGCACTTCCTCTTGGAAAAAGCCATTGCCTTTTCAGAAGTTGGAGGTTTTTGCAAACTAGTCATAATTAAAGCAGCAATTTCTCTTTCTTCTTTCAGTTGTTTTGAAGCAAACAAGGCTCTGCTGGAAACACATTTTTTTTGAAAAAGGTAAACTTTGCAGTATGTGTTGCTGTGTTACTTCCCTTCCTCTCATCTCTGAAATGGTGGAAGCAGCAACAGCAAAAACATGAGACTGTCAGGCAAGTATTAGTGAGTGCCTGCCAATTTAATTCTCTCACAATGTACTCCTTAATGATGCTACTTTGGTCCCCTGAATCATTGTAAACAATTAAACAATGGACAACAACTACACTCTTGTGATGAGAAGGCCAGAGCAGGACAATTGTGGCATTTTGGGTTGGCAGTGGATTGTTTCAAAAGGTTGGGATGTTGTCACTATCTAAAGGAGTCATTGGATGCTGAATCTGGTAAAAGCATTTTGCTTGTAAAACAGGTGTTACCAAATTTGGGCTGCAAACATCCAATTAGCTACTAGATGACAGGAAAGAGTGGGAATTTTGCAGCCTGCATCTCATAGCCATAATAAAGCAATGGAGATACTACATGTACATGTATAAATGGAAATGCTAGGGTAGGGCTGTCAAACTCAAGGCCCGTGGGCCGGATACATCATGCGCTGGCCGTGCCCACACTTGGTTTAGCAAAGGTTCAGTCCTGATATGTCAATATGATGCCACCATGACAATGCAAGTTTGACACCCCTGTGCTGGGGATAATCTGTATGACAAACAAGTTTGTTATAATGATTAAGACACTGGGTAGAAACCAGGAGACAATGAGTTTTAGACCCATCATAGGCACAAAGTCAGCTGCGTAATCTTGGGCCAACTACTCTCTCTTAGACCTAAGAAGAAAGAAGTAAGGGCAAACCACTTCTGTAAAAACCTGACAAGAAAATGCAGGGACTTATTTAGGCAGGAGTCAGCATACATGTATACACACCCACACCTGTATGTAATTAACTTTATCTTTGAATATGGTAGAGAATGATGTCTGCAAATGGCCCACTTTTTATAGTTTAATAGTTTAAATAATTTTAATGCCAGGTCACATAATATCGAACTAGAGGATTGGGAAATAATTTGGAACAAAAATTATAAATTAACCAGATCGGGAAAATATAAAGAAAATTAATATTAAATGTTTTACCATTGGTACTTGGCACCCTCTAGACTGGCAAAAATATATCCAAATTTAAACCCCAATTGTTGGAAATGTGGACAAAAGCAAGGTACCTTCTTTCACACATGGTGGTTATGCTCCAAAACAAAAAAATATTGGATGAAAATACATAGATGGGTACAGGAAGTAACAGGCTTCCAGATAGAATATACACCAGAATTGTTTCTTCTCGGAATAATGAAAAAGAAATATGAAAAAACAACAACATATTATTCTACATATGATAACAGCGGCAAGATTGGCATTTGCGCAATGTTGGAGAAGTTCAAACATACCCTCTGAAGATTTAATAATTAGAAAGATTAGATTGCGCCAGATGGATAAAATGACATTGGAACTGAAAGGACTGATGGATTTGGACTTTTACGTAATATGGGAGAAATGGTATAATTGGATTGAAGATAGAAAAAAAGGGAAATAACAGATAGTAGATTTTGTAAAATTATATAGAGTATAGGAGAACATTAGTGTGATGATATGTAAATGGTCACAGTCATGCACAAGAGTTGAATGAGAATTGTTTAATTGTTAAAACTCAATAAAAAAAATTAATGCCAGGTCTTAAAAAAATAAACCCTTTCTGGATGAGGACTGCCCTGATTTTACATTCTTTAAACTCACAAGAACCAGATACATCTTTCTAAGATGTGCTCTCCAAGCATACTTGTGTATATGAATAGTTGTATGTTTGGTATATTTGGTACACTTGTATGCTTGATACTATAGTACATAGAAAAAATGTTTATATAGATACTTTATGCTGCTTGGTTATATAATGGAATGGGATGCTATGGAAGAAAACTAAGCTTTATAGCTGTGGATTAATTAATTGAATTTTGTAGTCAAGTGAATAAATAATTGCTACCAACCCTTCACAGATATCTGTTAAAAATGTACATTGCTATCCTATACTTGTCTGCAATTAAATGTAGAGAATTCTTAGAATTTTCAAAATGTAGATTGGGAGCAGTTCCAACAAGGATTGCAATTTTTTTAAAAAGATGACCTTGCTTGTGCTCTCTGCAGTGGAGAGCAAAACCTGGAGCAAGTTTTCAGAGCTGGTAAAATCCATCTGACCCAATGTCAAAATTATCCACCAGTCACTTATCAAAAATTATATTTTAAATATTAAATATTTTAATATTGCTGATTCAATTATTTATCTATTATTTAGCTGTCTTTTCCCCCCCAAGTTTTTTTTTTTAAATTTTTACAAACATATCAATGCATGAACAGTATGGCACCTGAGTGTCTTACACTTTAGTACAATAAAATAATATTCATCATATTTACTACATTTGACAAGCTTATATAATTCTGGTAATAGTACACATATTAATATTAAGTTATAATCTTTCATTATTTAGTTATTCATTATTTCAATATGTTATTTTTATGCCAATCACCATATTCTGAATGTCATTCCTTTTATTTTTATTATTATTTTTTATTAGTCATATTTCTATGCCGCCCACTCTCTGAGGACTCTGGGCGGCTTACACGAAAGACAGTATACTAAATAGCATATTGCCCCCATCAGTCTGGGTCCTCATTTTACCCACCTCGGAAGGATGGAAGGCTGAGTCAACCTTGAGCCGGTGAGATTTGATCCGCTGATCTGCTAAACTAGCAGTCAGCTGAAGTAGCTGCAGTACTGCACTCTAACCACTGCGCCACCTCGGCTCTCTTTATTTTACTACAAATAAAATATTATTAATCATATTTGTTACATTTAGCAAGCTTATATGGTTCTAATAATAATACACATATTTATGTTAATTTATAATCTTCCATTATTTAGTTATTCAATGTTACAATGTTATTTTTATGCCAATCACCATATTATTCAAGCATACTTGATAATACCATTGTTCAAATTCTGATTTCCTGTCTTGTTATTACTTCACCTTATTATATAAAAATGTGTATTCCATTAATCCCCCTCTCTCTAGTTTTCATACATATTCTAACTTTTAATTATGCCACTATTATATTTAAAAATATTCCCTTTCTATCCATCGTGTCTTGCCTGCTTTAAAGCTTTAATTGTTTGTTCTTAGCTTGCCTCCCATGTTCCTTTCTTGGATCTTTGTCTCTATCTTGACCAATCATTTTAAACATTTCTCCCTTCCCTGCCCTATTCTATTGTCTAATTTTCAAAATATCTGCTCTTGCCCCATCTCTCTTTCAAAAAAAAAAAAAAATCTTCCTGCAACTCCAGTTCCTTTTTTAATTCCTTAAAATACTCTCCCCTCAGCTTATTTCATCAGTCATTATTGTTTTTGTTATCTCCTTCTTGTCATCTCATTTTATTTGTTGGTTTTTTTGTTCTGTTTTTTCATCTATTCTTTCAATTGGCTCCTCCTCTTCCTGGGCGTTTTGGTCACTCCTTGTCCTTTGTATCATGTTTTCCAGCTCTCCATCTATGCTCTGCATTTTATTCATAATCTCCTTGTAGCTTCTTGTCAAAGTATCCTTAATACTTTGAATTATCAATGGCTTTTCTCCCCAAATTCACTCTTTTCTTGCTGGTGAAGCATCTCTTTAGTTTTATTTTGTCCCTCTTTTGTCCAATAATCCAAAAACCATATATTCAAAGCTAAAGTCACTTCTCAAAAACTTCAATATTCATGAATCTCCTAAAGCCGATCGACCTGTTCCTCTGGATAGTCCCAATAGTTTTTCCAGAACCGTCATAAGTCCCTCTATAAATTCAGGCTTGCATTGTAGCCTTCAGGGGTCACTTTAATAATAATGTCTTTTTTTTTCTCACATTTAAATCTCCAATAGCCAAGTATTTCCAGGATTTTGGGAATGTGTTATGCCTTCCTTTTGTCAGCAGGTGGCACTCTTAAATCAAATTTCAATATTAACCAGTTTTATCCAATTTTAATGGTAACAATCCAAAATTTAAAGATGATACTAGTTTTTAAAGTAAATAGGTCCAGCATTTTAAAATCCCTATCCAAAACAACGCCCGTCCAATTTAGAAATCCAATTTTCTGTATTTTTAAAGGTTTTTGCCTTTCTCCCTTTTCTTTTTCCTTTTGAAATTCTTCTCAAAATGTTAAATCACTGCTTTAATCAGCCTCTCTTTTCCTGGTTATTTTTTGGGGGTTGAGTTTTCAATAAAAAGGATTCTTTTCACCCAGTTCCAGACACTGTTCACCGACTCTGCTCCAGTACAGTTCTTAGGTGTTTCTCGGATGTCCCAGCTTCATGGTAGCCATCTTTAGGCTACCTCTTCTCCTTGCCGTGGCATAGAGGGAAAAAAGACTGGGGTTCAGCAGGAGAGTTGTAATCTCTCCCGTGACCTCTCAGGGCATCCCTCCTTAGCTTCGCTGCCCCTACAAGGCGGCTTTGGCTCCTCTCAGAGCCCACAAACAGGGAGAACTCAGCACAGGGAATGTGGAGACCCATTCCCTGCATCTGCTATCGCTGTGATGTCAGCCGGAAGTCTTATTGCTTAGCTGTTTTAGTGAGGGATGTTTCACAAATCCATTTATCATTTTGTTTTATTGCAGAGTTTGAGAATTCTTGCCTTATGAGTTGAGGAAAATGAATTCTTACATTACAATTCTTACCTTTTCCTTTAGGATAATGGATCATTAAATCCGCAGAGACTAAGTGGCTCTTGGCTGCAACATTTACAGTAATTGCTATTTTTTTTCCTTCTTATGGTGATAGCAATTTGATATTAGTAGCTCCATTAGCCCTTCAGCATGTGTTGAGGTGGTTTGTGTTTAAATAAAACAACAGCTTGTTCTTCAGGTGATTGAATCAGGCTATGCATTCTCAATAACAGAAGCAACCGGTAAACTGGGCTCTTGAAAGGAAAGGCGTTTCTTCTGGTTTTTGGAGAACTGTTAGAAGACTAATCCCCCTTCCCAAATGTTGTGTTTCAATTTGCATGCTGAATGTTTCTCTTTTTCTGAAATATTTTACTAAGCCAGTCTAAATTTCATCTCTTCGGAAAATTGCTTATGAAAAACAAAACAAAACAGGGAAATATTTCCTCCTATCAGCTGAGTTGAGAAATGCTATGCATCACAGCTTCTCCATCCATTTGGAAGAGTAGATCAAAAGCTGAAGAGAAACTCTTCATCCTGCATTAGGTTTATGTGCCCTAAAATTGCTAGTTTCTTTGGTCCTGCTCTTTCTATGATGAGAATACATTGTCACCAAGGTAAAAACCAAGAGCTCTTGCTTCCTTAAGTCTTAATTGCTTTGGTCCAAGATCAAAGTGTTGTGATTACTGTATGTTTGTAACTAAAGCGACTTTCCCTTTTTCTGCTTTATGGTTCTCAAACCCTTTATGGCTTGGATTAGAGCAGCTGCTGGCTATAGATCAGAGCTATTGGTTATATGTTTCTCCAAGATATTTCTGGGTTGGAGTGATTATTTTTCCATTTGGATCGTTTGTGCATAAAATCAAAATCCCAAGAATCTGAAGAACCTTACATGTTCCTTACCTTTTAGAAATACAACATGTCCTTAGAAAGCTTAATTGAGCAGCACAGAGCTAATTAGCTGTCCGAAGACATGCCATTTAATTCACAAACCTGCATTAATTTGTTCTACTGAATGCGCTTATCTGGTATAGAAACGCCTTTGCCCTCTAGCTTTCAAGGCAGCTGCAATGCACAAGGAAGACAGATAATTCTTTCATTTCAGAACTGCTTCATTTCCTTCAGCGTAAAACAATTGGCACATCAATGATGGCTCAAAAAAACAAAGAGGAAGAATCTTCTTCTTTTTAAATGTGAAAGAAAAAGAAGCTGCTTTGATAACTGTCTTTTCCTTCTTAAGCGCCTGCCCAAAAAGTGCTATGTTCAACATTTGTTTCAATTATTTGCTAATCTAAACCATAACTCAAAAGATATTTCGAGCAACCGATTTCAAAGCTTTCTAAGAAGAGCAGCCAATTTTCTTATAATTGTTCCTTCCTACAAAACAACATAAACAGTTCTGATTTTTTTTCTTTTACTGAATATAATTTATATGAAAGGGTTCTTTTTTTAAAAAAGAATCCTCTTTGAAACATGTAATAATGTAGTCTAGAAGCTGCTAAGCAAGTTTACTCTTTTCCATTTTCAGAAAGCCATTACACTGCAAGAAAACCTATAAAAAGTGACTTTGAGATTTGTAAAATCCTGCAGGTAAGTGGTATATATGCAGCAAAGCTAAGAATGTCATCTGTGTATTTTTCCATGCTTGATTGTATGCTCAGAACAACTTGTCATCATGAATAAGTCACTTTTCATTCACGGAGATTTTGCCTCAGAGTTTGTATTGTTATGTTCTCAATATATGAAAGGAATGGCAAAGGAGGAAAAACCCTAATAGCTGTTTGGATTGGTGGGAAACTGCTAATGAATTATGCACTGAGCTTGTTGAACATTGGGTATACGTGCATTCTTTTTTTAAAAAAAAAAATCAAATGCCAGCATTTTTCTTTTAGAATACATTTATTTTAAAACCCCGGTCTTTGGTTATCCTGTTAATCCTTCTGTTTGACATCCCAACTGGTATTAACAAATGCCAAATCTATAGGGTCAGGTGCATAGTTTGTATGGAGTTAATGTATTTTCTCTGGGAGCAGGAGATTCAGAGAGTGAAACGGGTTGGGTCAAATCATGTTTGAGAGAGAAAACATGTGTTCCTTGTAGGGATTTATATTTTGGGGGGTGAGGTGTTTTGTTTAAAGGCAAGCCAAAGTAAGAGTTTGACGTTTAGCAAAGTGACATCTGAAAACTATCTGAAAACTATCACAGATCCGCTGTTAAGCCCCTTACAATTTGCCTACCAAGCAAACAGATCGACAGATGATGCTGTTAATATGACTCTGCATTACATCCTACAACATCTTGAATCTCCAAAGACTTATGCAAGGGTCCTCTTTGTAGACTTAAGGTCAGCATTCAATACCATCATTCCAGATAGCTGTAGCTGACCACACTTGTAAATGGATCATAAGCTTTCTAACAGACAGGAAGCAGCAGATGAAGCTAGGCAAAATCACATCAGATATCTGTATCATTAGCACAGCCCCCCCCTGACTGTGTGCTCTCTTCACTTCTCTTCTCTCTATATACCAATGATTGCATTTCAAAATACTCCTCTGTTAAAGTATGAAGTTTGCAGATGATACAACAGTGATTGGTCTCATTTGAGACAATGACAAATCTGCACACAGATGGAAGGTTGAACAACTAGCCTTGTGGTGCAACTGGAACAATCTTGAACTAAACACACTCAAAACCATAGAAATGGTGGTAGATTTTAGGAGAAACCATCCTATACTACCACCTCTTACAATAATAGACAACACAGTATCAACAGTAGAGACCTTCAAGTTTCTAGATTCTATTATATCTCAAGACTTAAAATGGACACCTAACATCAAAAATGTCATCAAAAAAGCACAACAAAGAATGTTCTTTCTGCACCAACTCAGAAAGCTCAAACTGCCCAAGGAGCTGCTGATACAGTTCTACAGAGGAATTATTGAGTCTTTCATCTGCACCTCTATAACTGTCTGGTTTGGTTTTGCAAGACACAGACTTCAGTGGATAATAAGAACTGCAGAAAAAACAATTGCTACCAACCTGCCTTCCATGGAAGACCTGTATATTGCATGAGCCAAAAAGTGGACTGTGAAAATATCTACAGACCCCTTAAATCCTGGACATAAATTGTTTCAACTTTTACCCTCAAAATGATGCTATAGGGCACTGCACACCAGAACAACTAGACACATGGACAGTTTTCCCCCCGAATGCCATCACTCTGTCAAACAATTTACTAAGACTATTATTCTTCTCATCCTTCCTATTACCTATCCCTACCACTTATGACTATAACCTTGTTGCTTGTATCTCTAGGATTTATATGGTTTTATTTGTTTCCTAGTACGATTTGCTTGCTAATTTAGTAATTATGACTATCACTAAGAGTTGTATCTTATGATTCTTGATGAACGTATTTTTTTTTGTTCTTTTCTTTTTATGTATGCTGAGAGCATATGCACCAAAGACAAATTCCTTGTTTGTCCAATCACACTTGGCCAATAAAGAATTCTATTGAAAAGTATTGAATTTAAACCAGTAAACCATTCATTTAGTCATTCTTCCATTCATTCATTCATTCATTCATTCATTCATTCATTCATTCATTCATTTACAGTCAGTATTTTTAGGGAAAGAGGTTCAGATATTGGCCCCTGTTTTGGCCAGCCGAGGAAATCTTAGTGTCTAGAGCAGGGATGTCAAACTCAAGGCCTGCAGGCCACATCCGGCCCGCGGAGTGCTTAGATCTGGTCTGCGAGGCCACCCCGGATACAGCAAAGGACCGGTCCGTGGTGCTTCTGCCAGTGAAAAGGGAGCTCTGTTTCCGCTGGCAGAGGGCTAGCAAAACAAACAAAACAAAAAGGGAAATGTTTTCCCTTTTGAATTTGAGCATGCAGGAAGGGACAGGAAAGGAGAAAGGGAAAGAGGAAAGACAAAGAAAAAAATAGAAAGATGGGAAGAAAGCAAGGAAGGAAAAATAAGGAAAGAGGGGAAGAAAAAAGAAAAGAGAATGAAGAGGGAAGGAAAAAGAAGAAAAGGGAAGGAAGGAAGGAAAAGAGAGAAGGAAAGAAGGAAGGAGATTATAATGAGAGTGAGGGAGGGTCCAACGAAAGTCCTGCACATGACCACTACAGGTACCCCTGACATGAGTGACGTCGAGCTGGCCACACCCACTCTGGCCATGCCTCCCGGCCATGCCTACCCCACCCCACCCCAAGGTCAAACACAACTCTCATGTGGCCCTCAATGAAATCAAGTTTGACACCCCTGATCTAGAGGCTATGACTCAAACCTGACAAGGTCAATTTGCTGTGGATTTGGGAACTGCCTGAATTCAGTAATCTAATCTAATCTAATCTAATCTAATCTAATCTAATCTAATCTAATCTAGACATCTTCTGACTCTGAGCAGTATACAAATTAAGTTGCTTCTGACACAATGTATTTTATTACATTTTGTATTTTAATCTTTTTATTGAATATAATAGTTATACTATGCTGTTTTTTGTTTTGTTTTTTTAAATTTGATTTATATGCCGCCCTTCTCCGGAGACTCAGGGCAGCTTACAATGCATTAAGCAATAGCCTTCATACTTTTGTATATTTTATACAAAGTCAGCTTATTGCCCCCACAAACTGGGTCCTCATTTTACCTACCTTAGAAAGGATGGAAGGCTGAGTCAATCTTGAGCCTGGTGGGATTTGAACTTGCAGTAATTGCAGGCAGCTGATGTTAATAACAGTTAATAACACTGCTTTAGTCTGCTGAGTCACCATGCTACTCTAAGTTGAATGTTGATTGAACTCTTGTATACATGGATTACATACATAAACCTGTTTTTATAGGCTTCCCATCTCAATATGTAGAGTTTCAAAATGAAACTGACATACAGCATTAACAACCAGAGGGACTTTGGGGTGAGACTAGGGTACAAAAGTGTATTTGGGAAGATGTTTAAAAATCTTGGGACACAGATTGTTCACTTTTGCTTTAGGCTGTAAATACCAATAAGGCAACAATTGTATATGGAAGGTCATGCATTAATGGGGGCATTTCAAATTGTCAGCAGTACAGGTTCTTTCCTTTTACTATAAACAATTTTTCTTCATTCCATGGTTTTTTTTTCCTCTGCTATTGTTGTTGCTGTTATAAAGGAAGGTGATAATTCATTTCACCCAGAGACTGTTCAGCATAGGTCATTTTACTATAAAAAAATATAGTCGTTTTAGAGCTGTAACACAGTTCTAAATATACATGCCAGGATTGTATATAAGATTGCTCCTGACTATTTTTTTATGCTGGAAAGATCTCAGTTTGCCCTCTGGTGCCAAGGGAGGTGACAATGACAGAATAGTTTAAATAACCAAGTTAGGATTCTAGAAAAGCTATCCAAACTCCAACTAAAGGCCAAAGGCCATTTGATGATCTTCACTATGGCTATAATATAAACAGACCAGCAAAAACAATATTCATAACACAAATTTTGGTGGCATATATATCTCATGCAGCTCTTTAAGATGGTCAATACTTGTTATATTCAGACCACTACAAACTACTAGTCATTGGTATGTCATTACAATACTTCCTTAAATAGCTGGTAGAAACTTTTAATAAGCCAGAGAAGAAAACTGGGACAATATCTTGGGATTTTTTAAAAAAATCTGGTCTGGCTGAGGTAGTTACCTCACTTTTCTGAATGATAGGTTGTTACTGTCTAAAGTAATGTTCATTCAATACATCTTATTGGTTCGATCCAGACTTTTTGGGAAAGGGAGTTTTCTGTTTTTCCTGCCCCTCCCCTTTTAAAGAAAATCCTTCCCATTAACATGGGAAGAAGAAAGAATACCTAACCTATTTCCAACCTGGGACTATGTCATGGAAGCAAAACAGTTGAGCTATATGGAAGACCTAAGCATCCCACTTGAGGTGGAAATGATTTGGATACTCTCTCTATATTTTATGGCTTCTAGAAGTATCAAAGCTCAATTCACACATCTGCCCAGGCAAAACCTGTTAGGTTTTTGCCATTAAAATATTTCAAAGAGGTGTTTATTTTATACAATACTCCAAAACAAATATTCCAGAACATTTAGACTTTGCAGTATTGAGTCAATTTATATACTGGAAAGATAAGAGACTGATTTCAATTTCATTAAACAGATATGCTAGAGGCAGATGTCACTGTTTCTGTTTTTTTAAAAATAATATTTATTAAATTTCCAAAGATACACAGTACAAAAAGAAATATAATACACAAAAAAGCAAGAAAACACACACACACACACACACACACAAACAAAAAACAAATATATCAAAATTTCAATACTAATAACAACTGTTCTGCATTGGTATCTCTAACTTATTTAACCTCTTTACACAAATTCTACTTCTACATATCTCTTATCTTAAACTTACATCTTTATTTAAATTATCTTGATTTCTATTTGCAATTCGATCTCATAACAAAAACATCCCTTAAATTTAATGTTTACTCTCCAGCCAGGAATACCATTTATTTCATATTAAATAGTACTCGGTGTCCTCCCTCTCCTTCATTTCCATAGATAATCTGTTCATCTCTGCACATTCGTATATTTTCATATATATTTTTTATTATGATTTGATCTGGAGGGGGTGTCTGGTTGTTTCCAATTTTGTGCTATCACAATTCTACTTGCCGTTAGATGTTTCAGTGGTGTTTAAATACAGTGCGAGGCTTCCCTTCATGGATAACTTTCCTCCCTACACTAGCTTCTACTAATCCCTCATTTTGTCACCAGCTTTAATAAATATTATGTTTATTTTTTGATCGCTTACACTGCTTATGAGAGTTCAGGGGATCCTTTTTATTTATTAAATAGCCACATTTATTGCTGATGGATGATAATTTATAGTTCCACTGCTAGGGGGAAAAAACCAGAAAGAATAAAACCCTTTGTTTTATTATGCTCCCAGACCTGCTTATTGGAATAAAAAGGAATAAAACAACTCATACATCTAAGGGGGATTACTGCCCTATCCGGCAATACACCTGCCCAGCTGATGAATAGCAGCTAGAAGTAGAGTTAATAAAAGCCTAAAGTTATTTGAAGCTCAAGCATGGCAGAACAAAGCCGTGCAAATGTAGTTCATAACGATGTCACCATCATAATATGAAATCTGAAGATTTAGCAGTCAATTATGGAAAATAACACCACTCTATTAAACCCATTATAGCTATTCAGCTTTGGGTGGCGATGGTGAGAAATCTAATGGCTTCCATACTGCTTTATAGCATAATAAAGGAGATCATCTAATACATTTAGTAGGTTGAAAAAAAATGTAGGATTTATACTTAAGCAAATGCTGAAATGCAGCAATTTCATATAAAAATGGATGGATGTAACTAGAAGAATTTATTGTAATATCGGTCAAGAGGAGAGTTGAAAAGTCTTCCGTTCAAATTTGACTTCATCTAGGGAATTACTGGAAAGTTTTAGATATACCGCAATATCACTGATATATGAGCAAAATACTAGTCTTTATAGGAATGTTTTATCAGCATTCTTTAATTATAAAGGCCCAAGCTAAAACACACGCTCTACATAAACTCAAGACTTCCATCTGTTTTTCCAATTTGAGGGGCAATTGTGAATGATTCCATGCTGATGTGCACTACTGTTCTCCAAAATCTGAAAATCTTTCTTCTGCAATTTTTACTTTTTCATAGTAGTCCCTGAGCAACAATAAAAATCAGGGAAAACCAATCCTGTCTTTTGAACAAATATTTTCATAAATGCTATATATGCTTGTAGAATTCTCAATCCAGGATTCAGAAAAAAAATCATAACTTTTTGTTGTAGCCCAAGAAAACAGAATTTATCAGTGGCAGAAAAACTCAGTGGGACTCAACCAGTGGTAGGTTGCCTCTGGTTCAGACCGGTTCACAAGAACCGGTAGTAAAACTGGTGGGAGGCTCTGCCCAATGACCCGGACGTCATCATAGGTGATCTGCGCATGCGCAGAAGCTTCTGTGCATGTGCAGAAGAGCGCACACAGGTGCGATGTGAACCGGTAGTAAAGGTAAGTAGAATCCATCCATGGACTCAACAGATGTGTTTAGATGTCATTACTCACTCAACCATTTTCCTTGTGTCCCGGAAGTTAGTTATTATCTAGTATGGGAAAAGTGGTATACTTGGTTGGAAAATAGAAAAAGGAAAAAAGAATAGGGAGTAATTGGAGTTACAGAAACAGGAACATAAATCACTAACATAAACTAACAGTGAACCATAAAGATAGATATATGAGTAAGACCAAACAAGGAAGAGTCAAAACACAAATAAGAATATACATTACAGTTGCGATATCTTTGACAAAATGTATAGTCGAACTCTTTGTTTACATGTTTTGTTTTGTATGTTTTATTGTCACTCATTTTGTCTTGTTTGTACTTTTAAACAAATAAAAATTTATATAAAAAAAGAAGAAGTTAGTTTTGTGAAACCTAATCATATTTCTCATGGAAATAACCTATATTGCCCATCTCAAAATGACTGAATAAAATAAATTTGGTATTAAATCCTAAATTATAAAATTGTAAATAAACGCACCAATAAATAAATCAAATAAGTTTAAATTTAATAAGTCGTTTATTGAATAAAATAAAATAAATTTTGTATTAAATTAAAGAGATCCAGTTTGGTCTAGTGTTTAGGGCACCAGAAGACTGTGAATTCTTTTCCACTCTAGGCATTAAAGCCAGCTGGATGATTTTGGGCCAGTCCCTCTCTCTCTCACCCCAACTCACCTCATAGGGTTATTGTTGTGAGGAAAATAGGAGACGGAAGGAATATTATGTACATTCACTACCTTGAGTTATTTATTAAAATAATAAGGGCAGGATAAAAATAAAATAGATAAATATGCATGTGATAATGTAAACATATAATTTTTGAAACAATTCATTTAAATAATAAAATAATTTAAATGAAAAGAGTCAATTTATCTCACCATATAATAATTAGGTTGTCTCAAAAAAGAAAAAAGAAAAAAACCCAAGAAGCCTTTGGGAAAGTTGTAATTCAGCCATGACTGAAATATTTTTAAAGAAATAAATTCAGAAACTGATTATTTCTTGCAAAATAAATACAGCAGAATAACTTTTTTTAAAAAAATCATTCTTTCAAAAACATGATTAGAATTTATAAAAAACAAAGCAAAACAAACTAAAACCCATCAACTGTCAGTTCAGACTGTTTTTTGGAATTTTTTTTACCTTTCTAATTCTAATTATAAAGAAAATAAGTGGAATGTTAACCCTGCCTATATGCTTGGAAGAGTTATTGCTTGTTCCAATAATTGGCTAGCAATTTGTCTTAAATTTCTTGTTATTTTGCACAAAATAGAAAGAGAAAGAACCAAAATAAAAGTGGTCAGGAAGTATGTAATGAAGATTAAGACAAGCAGTCTGTAAAGCAAAACACACACACACACACACTCTTTTATTTTCTAATCTTAGAACTTGTATGATTTTAATTTTCATTTTGAGGCATTGTGTTTCCTCCCTGTTCTGTTATTCCTTTAAGTGGCAATCTCATGGAAGTAAGCAGGACCTTCTATGTGGAATTTTGGATCCTGAGCTATGGATCCTTTCCAGTCACTGTGTCATTTTATGGCTCTGGCTGGATTGTCTTCTCCTGGACTCAGCCCCAACCTTTTACTCTCTCCCAATTTCATTTCTAGGTCTCCAACTGTTGTTTTTCTTCCTGTTATTTTCTCTCCGCCGTTTCATTTTGGCCTGCGCTACCTATGACTCAGTACACTGGAGAGTCATCGGACTCCTTTCATCCTTCAAAATGAGCACTCTTCTTTCTAATGGAAATCTGCCATCCCCTTTTTTCTCCCGATGCCTGAAGACATCAAAGCACTGGGAATACTTTGCTTTTCAAAAGATGCAATATTTCCACTAATCAATTGAAGCCCATTTGGAGATCCTTCCTCCCCATCATAAAAGGCCCCCAATGAATCTCAGGAGCATCGTGCCCGAAATGAGCAAACATTAAGGGAAGGATGACAACAAATATACTTCACAAAAATGGCTCACACATCTGATTTTGATCAGGGGAAGGAAAGGAGGAGGGAACACCTTTAACTTTCTCCTGTTTTGTATAAAACAGACAGCGGCATCCATATGAAGTCCTGAGATGAATGGAAATGTCCCGGCAGAGAGCCTCAAAGCCCCTACCAATTGCTCCTCAGAGCATAAGCTGTTTTGGCAAATCAGTTCAGGAAGAGTTAGAATTAATTCTATCATTCATGAAGGATCCCTAGAAAAAGGGACTTTGGTGAGAAAAACACCCCAGAGCCAACCCCCCCCCAAAAGTAAGCCAAAAATTCAATTTAAGAAAGCTGTACATTTTAATGAAACATCTCGTGAATGCCATGGGATCTTTAAGGGGAAGAAAAAAATATCTGATTTTGTAAAAAAGAATATTGAAAAGATTCAGCTTTTATGAAATAATTAACTAAAATAGAAGCAGCTAAAACCTCCATCTCGCTCTTTCTCTCCCTTATCTTAAATTAATAGAGAGATTAAAGTAATTATTTAAAAGCATCTTTGCAAAAGAAGATGCTTTTTTTCTGTGACCATTACTTGGTAACTCCCGAGAAACATGCTTTTATTTTATATTATACTTAATACATGATTAATATGAAATGACCTTTTCACTCATTCGATGGCAAATGGTATTAACTATTGTTCAAGATTATTAATGATAGTGGTTTCTTTTCAGTTAACATTTTATCTAAAGCATTGCAGAGAACATATTTTCAATTCCCCTACCTTGACATGCATGCTTGTCACCTAAGCAATTAAGTGCAATGTTAATAGAGACGGAAAGATTACTTCTCTATATGCCAAAGTAATTTGAACCAACATGAGTGTGTTTTAAGGAGCTAGGAAATAGGCTTTAAAATGTGTGGTGTGGTCCCTTAGTGGAGTGTTATGTTGTAATTCTAGATCCTAATGTGAGCTATTATTAAGGCCTTGAACCTGCTAGAATTAGGAGTTTGAGATTCGCAAAAGATCTTAGCAGAGTTATACAGGAGAAGCAAAGGACCATTCTTCCCTGTATAACTCTACTACCATCTTCCTGAACTTTTTCCTCACTCTTTCCTCTTTCCTGCTATTATTATCTTTCTCTAGCTTCATTTTCTTCTCCCTCTTCATGTCTGTCTGTCTGTCTGTCTGTCTGTCTGTCTGTCTGTCTATCTATCTACATCTATCTATCTATCTATCATCTATCTTCTCTCTCTCGCTCTCCGTCCCTCCCATCCTCATCTACTGTATTTATATGCCTGCCTATCTCATACAAAATTACCCTGGTGGCAAAATAAAAAAGTGTAAAAACAATACCCATGTCAAACAGTCAAAAATGCACATACACATACATACAAGCCTGGATGTCAATAATGGAACCACTTGAAGGTTTCTTGAGACCTGCAGGCCTGATAACAAAGCCAGATCTTGAAGGACTTCCAGGAAATAAGGAGAGATGGAGCTGACCTCCGTCTCTCTTTATTTCAGGAGAAAGAATGTTCCATAATAGCAATAGCACTTAGACTTATATACCACTCCATAGTGCTTTACAGCACTCTCTGAGCAGTTTACAGTATCAGCACATTGCCCCCAACAATCTGGAATGGAAGGCTGAATCAACCTTGAGCTGGGCAGGACTGAACTCCTGGAGGAAGCAGTGAGTTAGTCTGCAGTACTGCATTCTAATCACTGCGCTACTACGGAATAATAATGATGATGATGATGATGATGATGATGATGATGATGATGGAATAATGGCATGGATCCAACATGCACCTGCACAGGTTTAATTCCTCTCTTCGAGGGATCCTGAATTTTGCAGGATCCTGGCAGGTCAATTCCTTTTTTGTTTTCCAATTTCTTCTCTTTGTTCCATTTTTTTCACTTTAGCAAGAAAGGCAGAAGTAACAGTCTGGGCTGGTGGGGGTAAAGAATATGCTCTTTGTCCCATTCATTTTGCTGAAAAGGAAAGAGATTTTATTATGCATCTTCAGAACAAATGCGAAGAGCAAATCTTTTGTGTCATAAATGACTATTCAAGTTTAAAAAATGCAAGTGAAAAGCAAGCGTAAGCAGTTTTTTTAATATGCTTTTGTATAATCATTTACATTTCTGCGCTTTAATAGAAATCCAAAGAGTTTCCATAAGCCCAGTTCAGACTTTGGACAGCTGCCTGCTTAAATTTAGTTTAATTTAGTTTGGTTGAACTTAGCTTTATTGCTCTCTTAGAGAAGAATTCAGACAACTGCATGCATTTGGTTATTCTCATTGGGATACCTTGCAAGGTTGTACAACTATGGTTTTAAGACGGAGGACAGAGATGACATACTGTAACCGAAGCTGTTTAGCTGTGTATGTTTTGTTCTTTTTCTCTATGCATAGTAGGAAGCTAACCAAGGAGAATAGATAGATACTTCTTGTTGGTCTTCTTGACTGATCAAACTGGGTTTGCAACAAAACTGAAGTGGCTTGTCAATGCCTTCTGCTGAGAAGTTTCACCAAATTCCCAATATGGCCCATAGCCTGGGTCCTTTTTGGAAGTCTCATCGAAGCACTAACTAAACAGACTTATCCCTGTTTAGCTTCCAAACTTTGATATAAGTCAGCCATATTCTGCCACTTGTTAAAACAAGATATTGATAATTGTGATCAAGTATTTGAGATGCTGTTTTAGCATTTCAGTGCTGCAGATAGAGTTAGAATTAATTTGAAAAATACTCTGCTTAATAATATCTATACTGTCCTTGTTCCATATATTGTAACATAAAACAAAACTATAAATCTAGCCTGTACCCCTCCTTTTATCCTTGGCCATTCTGCCAACCTTTCTGGGTGGTTCCCTGGTCAAGACAATAAGACATGCTATAGATAAGCAGGTTTGTCAATCACTGATCAAGCTATCAGATAACATTTTAGAAAGGTAGCAATTTTCCAGACACAATGTGTAGGTTTTTCAGCACCGTTCCCCTGTTGAAATGTTGGAGAGGCTTACGTGAACAGAAGTATCCTTGATGGTTTGCATTAGATAGGCTGTCTAAATCGCAGGAGAAAGGTTTCGGAATAATGGTGAAATGCGGGAGGAAATGGAAAGCAGCACAATTTCTTTCAGTGTTGTTAAATAGATATTCAGAGATTTGAAGAAAAGAATCAATCTAGAGACTTGCTTTTTCATAGTCCGTTTATTTCTGTCGACAAAGGGGCAAAGAAGAAAGTGTTCAAGTAATACAGCCAGAGCTTGTGGATTAGTCTATAGCAGGGATCACAAACTTAACAACTTTATGACTTGTGGACTTTAACTCCCAGAATGCTGGCTAAGGAATTCTGGGAATTGAAGTCCACAAATCTTGCCAAGTTTGGAGACCCCCTCATCTATAACATGATTTTCCAAGCTTCTCCTCCCCCTTCTTTTTTAATTATGATTATCCATTTTGATTTATATTGTTTCACTAGTGATATGCATACTTTTGTTAACTTTAGCATAAAATATGATTCTAAATATGATTTAAAATCCATGATACATGCATTGGTATTTCTTTTTAAATCTGAGATTGTTATTTCACTGCTCAGAAAAAAGTGAACAATCAGATCACAAGAATCATATCCCACAGTCTAAATAGCATTCCTGCTGTAATCCTCCAGGTTATCAGGCATAAAGTACCATGGATGAAACTGGGGTGAAATCCAATAGGTTCTGACAGGTTCTGGAGAACCAGTAGCAGAAATTTTGAGTAGTTCAGAGAACCGGCAAATACCACCTCTGGTTAGCCCCCAAGTGGGGTGGGAATGGAGATTTTGCAATATAATTCTGCCAGGAGTGGGGAGGGAATGGGGATTTTGCAGTATCCTTCCCCTGCCACACCACGCCCACCAAGCCACACCCACAGAACCAGTAGTAAAAAAAATTGGATTTCACCACTGGATGAAACAATATGCTGATTAGAGTAATATGTTTAGTGTTGCTCGCCAATAGAGAGGAATCTTAGCAGACTAAAGCACACATTGCATAACTAGATAAATACTGCAAACTTTTAGGGAGTATTCCTCTTCAGCCTGTTCCTCCTCCCAAGGGACTCAAGGCTACTGAGCTGTTTTATTCCTCCCCTCCCCTTAGTGCCAGATTCCACCCCATAGATTCTATGGTATCTATGAATGCTAACACAGTAAATAAGAGAAATTCAAATGATTTGTCAAAGAAGACCGACACTGTCAATGACATAGCTGACATTCATCTTACCAGGAGACATAAAGTAACCAGCAATGGAATCTGCTATAGAGGACAATCAATGGAATAGAAATGGAATGGAAATCACATGTGCAAAAATAAACATTTTTTAAAAAAATTTGATTTATATGCCGCCCTTCTCCGGAGACTCAGGGTGGCTTATAATGCGCTAAGCAATAGCCTTCATACTTTTGTATATTTATACAAAGTTAGCTTATTGCCCCCACAAACTGGGTCCTCAATTTACCTACCTTAGAAAGGATGGAAGGCTGAGTCAACCTTGAGTCTGGTGAGATTCGAACCTGCAATAATTGCAGGCAGCTGGTGTTAATAACAGGGTGCTTTAGACCACTGTACTACCAAGGCTCTTATATATATTTAAATATATTTTAAAATATATACAAAGACAATACAACATTAAATATTAAAATCCTCTTATTAGACTGACTGAAGAGAAGGAGCTCAAATTTCCTTCTAAAGATGAAAATGAGCCAAGTCTACTTCTTAATTAGCTATGTCATCAGGAAGGGTGCATGGTGGTAGTTAGAACAGCATTGCAAATCACAGTTCAAGCCTTGCCTGTTTTGTGCATGCAATGTGATGTTGCTGTACATACATGCGAAAGGGACAGAATTTGAAGCTGATGAAAACAGCAAGTAGCAATAGCAATAGCATTTAGGCTTATATATTGCCCCATAGCACTTTACAGCACTCTCTGAGCTGTTTACAATGTCAATATATTGCCTCAACAATCTGGGTCCTCATTTTACTGACCTTGGAAGGATGGAAGGCTGAGTCAACCTTGAGTCCCATCAGGATCAAACTCCAGACTGTGGGCAGAGTTTGCCTACAATACTGTATTCTAACTGTGTCTAATACTGTGTCACAGGGCTCAATGAACTTGTGGACCTTCATGTTTCTAAGGAAGTTCATTCCATAGTTGGGGATTGATGCAGAAGACAGCCCTTGGCTGCATGTCTAGTAATAAGAGAATATTTTTTAAAAAATAATTTTTATTAAACAGTATATTTTTTTTAAAGAGAATATTCTTAAAAGGGTCTGTCCTTCATGTCTTGGTGGGTTCATTTTGAAACAAACACTTAATCATCTATTAAGTTGCAAAGGCTTTTTAAGTCAAAATGAATGCCTTAAGTTATGCCTAGAAAATGGCAGACATTCAATTGTGATCTTTTAACATGGTATCAAATTATTCTCCTATTGTAGACAGATTAGCAGCCAAACTTCACTTACTGAAGGTTCTAGATAGCCGCATTTAGAATAAATTGTAAAGGTAGAAACATGATGTAACCTCGGGTTATGAAAGGCAATTGAAATTTCCTTAAAAAATAATAGTCTTCAGGCTTTATACCATTTAAAAAGTGTTTTAAGTTCTAGGAATGTTCCTCCTTTTTGAGTTAGCAAAAACCTGGCACAGCACTTGGTGGCTTCGGTCTGCTGAGATACGTAATGGCCAACTCAATCTTGGCAACCTCTGATTCCTGCCCTAACTTCATCCCTTATATCAGCAAAATGAAAAGTAGAACTTGTTTCAGATCCACTCAATTCTTTTAATTATTATTTTTTTGGAAACGAATAGTGGCAATTCAAACCTAAAAGAGAAACCAAGATGATGTTTGTGTAAACAAACTAACTTTTCCCAAATCTTTGCCAAGGTAGTACATTCCAAAATAAGATGGAAGTTATTTATTTGATCATCTCTAGAAATAATGGGATTCTACAATGGAAATACCGTTTTCTTTCCTTTGATCTTCTGTCTTTGCATATGACATTTGTTTATAAATTTATACCAAATAATGAACTGAACCGATGTATTTCTTTCATAGCACTATTGTGCAAAGGCTAATTTTTGATGTTAGTTACATAATCCTCATGATAATAAACATCACATCTATTGCTTTCATTTTATAAATAGAATTTCAGGGGCTACAAATGAGTCAGTTCAAATTATATAAAGCATTAAAATAGCAAATGGGAACATTTGAAGATATAATGATTATGACTCAATAAATGGAGTTATCTTTTCGTAAAATTCAAGAAAAACAAGGCATTTCTTTCCATTCTATTATTTTTGTTATTCTCCCCTCCCCACTTTTTTTGGAAAAACATTATTATAACCTTGTTTTACATTCCATGGTAATACAATGTATAGGCTTGCCCTGAATGCCATTAATATTTCTCTTCTTTTAAGATTATATTAACTTTTATGAAAGTCAGGAGTGCAGAGAATTAAAATACAGTTGAAATGCAAAATCCATCTAGAATTTCAAATAAAGAATGATCATGCTTCTGAGCATTTCTGTCATAAATATTGTATTATCTCTGTTTTAGAGGTTTTCTGCATCTCTGCTACATAGAAGAGAACATTGCGTATTAACTCTGATAATCAAACTTGATCTTGTTTTCATTTGTTTTTACAAGTTACTTAAAGAAAACCCAGAAAAGGTGTCTGTCCACAGGATCATTCAAAGATATACAGTAGAATTAAAAATTAGATTGTTCCAGCAATAAAAATATGATGGCTGTGAGGTATCTTTGCAAGTGTCTGTCCAAAACTAACATCTACTTTTCATTTTTCTTTGCTCTTCAGATCCATAATTTGTCTCCTGGTCCATCTAATTATTAGTCTTTTAAATTATTATTCAGAAAATAAGCAGCAACTAAAGACACTTATCACCATCTCTGTCACGATCATCACCATTTATTTTCAGATGTGAGGATTCTCTTGAAAGATATGGACACAACTTTTTCTTATTATCATAGAATTGGAATGCTATACAAGTAGACTACAAATGAAGTTTTGAAAATGAAGAGAGGAAAGAATAAAATAATTATTGGTTAGGATTTAACTTAGAAACTTTCCACCAGTCTTAGACTGTAAATTTAACTGTAGATTAGGTAAAGGTAAAAGTTCCCCTTGCACATATGTGCTAGTCATTCCTGACTCTAGGGGTTGGTGCTCATCTCTGTTTCAAAGCTGAAGAGCCAGCGCTGTCCAAAGATGTCTCCATGGTCATGTGGCCGGCATGACTAAATGCCAAAGGCACATAGAACGCTCTTACCTTCCCACCAAAGGTGGTCCTTATTTTTCTACTTGCATTTTTACGTGCTTTCAAAATGCTTGGCAGAAGCTGGGACAAGTAACGGGAGCTCACCCTGTTACGCGGCACTAGGGATTTGAACTGCTGAACTGCCGACCTTTCGATCAACAAGCTCAGCGTCTTAGCCACTGAGATTACCTACACATAATAATTTAATGAGGAATACATATTAATTTAATAAAGAATATATCAAAGTGAGAAAATTCCTAAAGACAAAATTGAATGGTGGAAACATATCCATCAGTACCTGGGCCATACTTGTGATTATGCTGGAATTATCACCTGGATAGTTTGCGGACACCCCCCCCAAGAAAACAGATTATTATCCACTATGCATTATATCCCTATAGTGATATTGGTAGATTATGTTTGCCCTGCAGAAATGGAGGCAAAGGTTTATTTCAAGTCTAACAACTATTGAAGAATAAAAACAAGCATTGGGTGAGTATGTAAAAGTATGATCCTATTTTGGAGCCTGTTTCCTGTCCCCAGAGTTAGTCAGAGCAAGGGTAATTATTATGAAGAAATTCAAAGTATGGCCTGTTGTTTTGTTTAAGTCCTTTGTTTAATTTCATATTTCCCTGTACAACAACGATGAATGACTTTGCATAGGTTTTGGCTTCTCACAAGAGTCTGGACAGCATGAGTGAAATGCACATAAGTAACTTGCTGAAATGGGCTTTTTTGTGGAAAAAGTAATGGTTGTTTGTGTTCTTTCACACATTCCCTACATCTACTCTGGCACAAGGCCATGAACGTCTTTTCCTTCTATTTTTCTTAATCCTGTGTTTTGTTTTGAACGATCGATATTAATATTAAATATTGCTGCTATAGTTCTGAGATCAAATGCTACTTATACTTTTTAATCTCGTAATTTTGATTTGGACTTTGTTTCAGTCATACAGCAACTGGTCCAGAATGCGGCCACGCGGGTGATTATGGGGGTGACTCGGTGCACCCACGTAACACCTCTCCTGCGCGAGCTGCACTGGCTCCCGGTGGTCTTCCGGGTGTGTTTCAAGGTGTTGGTTACCACCTTTAAAGCGCTCCATGGCTTAGGACTGGAGTATATACGAGACCGCCTTCTGCCACCAATAGCCTCCCACCGGCCAATACATTCCCACAGAGGGGGGCTCCTCAGGGTGCCGTCGGCCAAACAATGCCGACTGGCGACACCCAGGGGGAGAGCCTTCTCTGTGGGGGCACCAGCCCTCTGGAATGAGCTGCCCCTAGAGGTTCATACAATCCCCGACCTGCGTACTTTCTGCCGCGCCCTGAAGACCCTTCTGTTCCAACAAGCCGGGCTGGCCTAATACAAATTTTATAATGGGTGTATGTTAGTTTTTAATCTGTGGGCCAAATTTTTTATATATTCGATTTTAAATTGTTTTTAAATTTTGTAAATTTATATGTATTTTAATATGGCTGTACACCGCCCTGAGTCCTTCGGGAGAAAGGTGGTATAGAAGTCCAATAAACATAAACAAACATAAACATTATTTGTATGGATGTTTTTAACTTTACAGTTGTTGTTTCTATTCTGCAAGAATGTCCTAAAACCTTTGAATATATAAATGATCTGAGGAAAAGCTTTATTATTCTCCTCTGGTCTTCCGTTCTTTCTCCAACAATTATGTCTATCTGCAGAGTTTAAAAAAATCATAAATTGGTCACAACAAATATTTCTTTCTGTGTATCATACATTGTCCATCTCCAAAGCAAACTATTTATTTCCTTTATCCATTTCAATACAGCACTAAGCCCACACTCATTAGTTAAAATCTAAGAGATATTATGTTCTTTGCCTGATTTTTTTTGAAATGCATCACCTCCAAACAAAAACACTGCACTTTTGTCTCTCAATTCTTGCCTTAGCCTTAAACTAAAACACTCTGAAAATAATTAAACTGCAAAAACACATTTTTTCCCCCAGGGTTTTGTGTGAGTTGGAATAAAGGGTGTGCTGCTTTCAGGACAGCATTCACTTTACTGGCTGAATTAATGAGTGGAGAGATGTGTTACAAAGAACAAAATCCAAAGGACTTACTTATTCTGGATAATTTTACAAGCAACTTATTTTGAATTCTCCTCAGACTGGAATGCAGCTAATTAACTTTTCCTATCCAAATCATGTATTTCCCAGAAATCTCTTTTCTGTTATAGTTATAAAACCTGCTTCACTAATCTCAGGAATACTTGAGCTTCTAATGACGATGTTAGCTATATCCAAAAACAGTCCCCATTCTCTTAGCTATAGCTATAGCAATAGCATAGCATTTAGACTTATATACTACTTCATAGTGCTTTACAGTCCTCTCTAAGCAGTTTACAGAGTCAGCATATTGCCCCCAACAATCTGGGTCCTCATTTTACTGATTTTGGAAGGATGAAAGGCTGAGTCAACCTTGAGCCTGGTGAGATTCGAACTGCCAAATTGCAGGCAACCAGCAGTCAGCAGAAGTAGCCTGCAGTACTGCATTCTAACCACTGTGCCACCATGGCTCTTCTATAAGGATTGCATTGCCTTACCTATTGCAGTTTTGTACTGAAAAATTAATAATAAAGTGAGTATCCTGACTGGAAAAAAATTGCTTAAACCTGACTTAAAAGGTTATTCACTGAGCAACATAATTGTTGTAGATTTTATATGTTTTAGGAAATTTTAAAAAGTGACATTTTCAGCCAAGGGCCTGGCAGAAAATATCTAATGTAGTTTATGGGATAATTTCAGAAATGTAGAAAACCGAATTGCAAAATAAAAATGGGACGTTTTCTAACTTACACGATTATTTAGAATCATAAAGTTGAAGGGACTTTGGAGGCTTTCTAGTTCAGCCACTGACGTGAAAGAAATCCTTAGGCCATCCCTTAGGATTTATATCTCTGTTCCTCCAAGAGATCCATATTATGCCCACCCTTCGAAGAAATTCGGACAATTTGAATTTCTGCAACTTATTAAAGGACTGGTGATTCTGCCTGGCCCTGTGCTAAGAACTCATTTGGTTTTTAGTTCTGTCTTCTGGTCAGCAATATATATTATTTTATTTTAATTATATTTTTAGTTGTAAGCCGTGTCATTTTGGAATTGGGCTGCTCTGAAATTGAAATGTTGAAATTGAAACGAATTTGTACTGTTTGCTTCAATTCAATTGAAATGACTCAATCCATTATGACAACATTGGAAGACTGCTGTCGTGCCTCCCTTAATCCTTTTCTTCTTGAGGTCAAACATATCCAGTTCTATAACACTTCTTCATAGGATGAAGCTTCTAAAACCCTCATCAACTTTGTTGCTCTTCTCTAGATTCTTTGCCGACTAGAACAGGACTCATTATTCTAGAACAGTGCAGCATACAGCAGAACTGACTAAATTGTTAGTGCTTAGACATATCTTGACACTGACATTATGATTCAATTTTAGAAGCATAGTATGGCACGCATAGTGGATTCCTGTATAGTGGGTATTCAGGACACAGAAAGCCATTTTCTCTTTTTGGTAGCAGAATTTTTTTCAAATAAAGATTGAACACTATAAAAAAGGGGGCAGTTCCAAGATTATTTCTGCTTGAGTATTATTTCTACTTGTCTCTCTCCAAGCTAAAATGCATAGCATTCAATGGTTGCCAAATTATTTATATAAAATCAAATTGTATCTGAAATAATAACTTTGCTGTGGGAGACAAACATACATACATACATACATACATACATACATACATACAAACAAACAAACAAACAACATCCCATAGAAGCAACCTGATTGTAGCCATCACTCTGCTAAACAAATAATTCCCTCAACACTGTCAAACTATTCACTAAGTCTTTATTACTATTACTATTAATCTTCTCATCATTCCTATCACCCATCTCCTCCTACTTATGACTGTATGACTATAACTTGTTGCTGTATCCTTACGATTTATATTGTTTCCTAGTATGATTTGATTGCTTATTTGTACCCTGACTATCATTAAGTGTTGTACCTTATGATTCTTAATGAATGTATCTTTTCTTTTTATGTACACTTTTATGTACACATGCACCAAAGACAAATTCCTTGTGTGTGCAATCACACTTGGCCAATTAAGAATTCCAATCTAATCTAATCTAATCTAATCTAGGCACTAATCTGTGCACAGAATTTCATTTACATCATGTATGTATTGTCTTCTCTATTTTCATTCCAGTTGCAGGATTTAACCCATTTGACCTCTGCTTCCAATGTAGATAGAAATGTCCTGAATGTTCAATACTGCCATATTTTTCAAAGTATGATTGGAAAGCAAAACCTGCCCAGGAAGTACCAAGCAGGTACAATCAATAAATGTATACTTAGAGTCCTTTCACAAATCCTCGAGCCTGCAGGAAGTTATGCTAGCGTAAATTTTGCTCTTTCGGTAGTGATCCTTTGCCTGACACAGGGTGTTTTCCTTATTTATGGTGCATTAAAGGTAGCGATAGGTGGATTTCCCTGGCTTCCACTCATCCTTCTTAATATTTGTGGCTGGAAAAGTGTTAAGACCTGACAGATTATTAGACAAATGGGTTTAGCCACCTGTGAAAACATGCTCTGATTTTGTGTAAATATTTTGTGTCTGCTAAGTTCAAAGAGAGTCTGTGAACTGAAAAGCACTAAATCCATGTTAAAAAGCACCCTCGCCTCTGATCAACTGCTGTAAATTGAGCCTTGGAAGAGATCTGCTGTGATTTACTGTTTGAAGAAACCAGGCTCCCTCACTGAATGCATGCATGGCCTTGGAAAGGCTGGAGGGCAGGGCACATCTACAACAGCCTAAAGTGTCAAGTAATCCCATCCTCTGGAATTACCTGGCTGCAACAATGGCTAAACTGACATCAAAGCGTATTAGATTGCATGCACAGCAAAACTGTAACAATCTGTTACCTACTTTTAAAGTTGTAGAAGCCAAGGGCAACAACATCTGCCAAAGAAAGATATCAGGACAAAAATAACAATAAAAGGATTGGTGGGACGTATACATGACATGGCAAAATAGAAGTGGAGAAAGTTTCTGTATTTGTTTTTATATTCCTTCTCCATTGCTAAGGTGTTTTTTTTTTTCTGGTCTGCTCAATTTTTTATTTTTTATTTGCTAATTTTATCTTCTTTGCATTGCAGGAAACAGTAGTGTCTGCAGGGGGGTGGTCACAAAAGTCAAGATGGGAGACATAATGGTGTTATTGAATCTCTGCCAGAGGTGGTATTCAGCAGGTTCTGACCAGTTCTGGAGAACTGATAGCAGAAATTTTGAGGAGTTCAGAGAACCAGTAAATACCACCTCTTACTGCCCCCACCCCCATCTATTCTCTGCCTCCCGAGTCCCAGCTGTTCGGGAGGAAATGGGGATTTTGCAGTAACTGTCCCCTGGAGTGGGGTGGGAATGGAGATTTTACAGTATCCTTCCCCTGCCATACCCACCAAGCCACGTCCACAGAACCAGTAGTAAATTTTTTTGAATCCCACCACTAATCTCTGCCCATTTTAATGGGTGGAAGTCCTGGATGGAAGCATGATCTTCTTGAAGCCAATCAAGAAACCAAACTCATCCAGATGATAGAAAATATCAGCCTTAGAGACTGCTTCTTTCGTTTGCATCCAAGACACTGGGAGTCTCTTTGTTGCCTGAATAGGGAATAGGGGAGAGATGAGAACTTTATAAGCAGTGGTGTCCATTTGGGACATCATATCCAATGCATATCCTGACATGCATATCCAAAAGAAGCAAAGCTTATTGTACAATGGTGATGATTGGCTCCCCAGTCTCTCTTGATTAGGGCTACCAGATCTGAGTTGCTAAATCTGGACAACTACTAATTGGTAGCAAAGTGGCTGCACAAATTAAATGTTTGCTCCCATCTAGTGGTCATCTGGATATTTACAGCTCAAATCTAGTAGTCCTACCCTGAAGCTATTACACCAAACCTTATTTTCTCTTCCTCACTGAAGTCCTGGTCTGGTTTTTACCTATGTGCAGTAGATTCAAAATTAACATTGTTCTGGGAAGAAGCTCTTCAGCTAGCTGAGTGTTTGCTTCACCTCTGCTGGCTTAGGGTTTAATTGAAGATGAGTTGTTCAGTAGAGAGCTGAAAGCATTAAGGGCAACTATGTTAAGGCCTGGTAATTCCTGGTCACCAACATAGCAGGCTGAATAAAAAAAAAAAGTAAAGGAAAAAAAAGTATTCAGTCAAAAGATCCCAAAATTACTTTGTGTTAAAAGAACACATATCAAAGAAAAAGATGCTCTTTCTGACTGTAATTGGGGGTTGTAGCAAAGGTTGAAAGAAGACCACTGATAAATGTATTTGCAGAATTAAAGTAATCCAACTATATAGAAATGGTGGTGGAGGTAAGTTTGTTGAAGTGGAAAATGTGAAATGAAGGCTGGCAGAAAAAAAATGATAAAAGAAGAAAGTGGAAATTAATAAGGGAAAACAAATAAGAGGAACATAAAATCTCATATGATTACCCTGCCAAAGGACGCTGAAATGTTTGTCATAATTTTTTCCCCCATTGCTGGGAGATAGGTTTAATGGACAGCATTCCTTATAATGGTTCTTCTAAGTGTGTTGCGTAGCAATATATATTAAAAGCATCTGAACCATCACAATTTTGGGACTAAATAAAGAAGTGGAAATATGTAAGGCAAAAATAGACTGAGAATCATTTATCTACTCTAACCACTTCACATAATTAGGGCTGATCTTTGAGCTGTGTACATTTTTTAAGTACAATTTATTTGTATATTAGGTCTCAAGCTCACAAGAAGACAGAAAAAGTTGGTTGAATGCATGTTTAGAATCTGCCTAAGGAGATTGCTCAGAAGAAAGCAAGATAATGAAAAACAACAATGTTGCTTATGATACTATTTGTTTAAGTGCTAAAAATGAAGGGATTCTTTCTGACAAAAGAGAGGGTATTATGTAGAAATCTAGGAAGCTCTTGGATAAAATATTGATCCATCTAGTAAATGGATCTCTAATCCACTGGATCTATCTAGTCAATTGACAGTAGCTCTCTTATGTTTTAATGTAGGATGTTTCCAGTTCTATCTGGAGAAACTGCAGAAGGAACTCAACAATTTGAGTAGAGGTAGCCCTTGACTTTTGACCACAACTGACCCCAAAATTTCTGTTGCTAAATGAGACAATTGTTTAAGTGAATTTTGCCCCATTTTACGACCTTACTTGGCATAGTTGTTAAGTGAATCATTACAGTTGTTAAGTTAGTAGATACAGATACAGATTAACAGAGTTGGAAGGGACTTTGTAGGCAGGGATGGGTTTCATTTACCTTTGCTACCCGTTCGCTCGCACACGTGCCCCGTCTGCGCATGTGGAGATCTTATTTGATGACATCTGGGCAGGTGGGCGGAGCCTCCAGCCGCCGCTGCTACTGGTTTACCCGAACTGGGGCGAACCGGTAGCACCCCACCACTGCTTGTAGATCATCTAGTCCAACCCCCTGCCCAGCAGACCCTACACCATTTTTGACAGATGGCA
This sequence comes from Ptyas mucosa, assembly GCA_012654045.1. Classification (NCBI taxonomy): domain Eukaryota; kingdom Metazoa; phylum Chordata; class Lepidosauria; order Squamata; family Colubridae; genus Ptyas; species Ptyas mucosa. The sequence goes on along the minus strand of WNWU01000006.1, from coordinate 9,389,098 downwards.
GTCCAGTCTCTTCTTGAAATCTTTCAGTGATGAGGCTTCCACAACTTCTGAAGGCAACTCCTGTTCCATCGGTTGATTGTTCCCACTGTCAAGAAATTTCTCCTTATTTCCAGGTTATATGGTTGTTAAATGAATCTGGCTTTCCCCATTGACTTTGTTTGTAAGAAGGTCACAAAAGATGATCACATGACCACGGGACATTGCAACTATCGCGAATCAGTTGCCAAGCATCTGAATTTTGATTGCATGACCAAGGGGATCCTGCAATGATTGTAAGTGTGAAAAATGGTCCCTTATCAGTACTTTTGTAACTTTGAATGGTCACTAAAAGAACGTTGGGGATTACCCCTATTTAATACTCAAATATTAAATGCCATTTCAACATGCAGAATTGTAAAGGGAATATATGTTGAGACAAAAGGAATTCTATCTTCACATAAATTTGTGATGACAACAACAGGTAAAGTTGTAATAAAAAGCAAATCCTATATTGAGTAGTAGTATTAGGAAAAGAATGGAAACTAAAGTTGTCAATATTATAGTAATATCACTGTAGAAATTGGTGGTGATTTGAAAAGAGAGATTCAGGTCTGTCCAGTGGTGGGTTTCTACTGGTTCGCGCCAGTTTGAGCAAGCTGGTAGTGCTGATGGTGGGAGGCTCCGCCCACCTGCCCAGACATCATCACGGACGCTCTGTGCATGCACAGAAGGTTTTGCACATGCACAGAAGTGCTGCGCATGAGCAAAGTGAGCATGCATGCACTCACGCTCTCGGTTCCAAACCGGTAGCGAAGGTAAGAGGAGCCCACTGCTCGTTCTGTCTGCTAAACCAGAAAAGATTATTGAAAAAATGAGATGTGGAAAACAGCATCTCAAAAGAAATATCCTTTCAGGAAATATTACAGTGTTTGGGGCTCTGATTAAAGAACTTGCTGTAAAAACGATAAGTGTGGGTAAAGCAAGTGGCTAGGAATGCGTTCTCTTTTGTTTAGTACATTGTAAACTAATTACTGTGATTAGTTATTGTAGCACATTAAACTATGACATTTGATTATGAGATCAGCAACTGGGATGACTTTAAGAAGGAGTAAACAAATTCACGGCAAATGAACTCTATCAATCAAAGGCTGTTTTCTATATACTACCGCCACATGACCCTCATCTTCAGTGTTTCTTCACAGCTTCTCACAAGTTGATGGGAAACATGGAAGAAACTGATATGATTGTTCGTCCTCTTTGCCAGGTTCCCACTGGCAAAGTCTTTGCTTGGGAAAGGTTGCAGGGAGAAAGTTAATGCACAAGACAAGTTATTAGCAATATTGAGAATACTCAATAAGACATTTATTATCAGTTGTAGTTGCCCATCATTAACGAATATCACAGTAGTAAATATAACACAATTAGTCATACAACCATAAAATGTTTTAAAAATAAACTAGGATAGTAAAATACTGGTAGAAAGAAATATCATTCACTTGTCAAGACTGATCAGTTTAAAAAGCCAAGAGTTACTAGTTTTAATCTGATACAAATCTTACTAATGATTAAATTCACAAGATAGGCAATATAGCAAAACTTTTTTACCACTGTTGTTATGTAATTTGTTGAAAGTACTTTAAAATAAATACTGTGTGTGTATGTGTATGGGTGTGTGTATGATATGGATATGTATTAAAAACACACACATTGAAGAAAATAATTAATTTTACGTACTTATCTTCTTACATGAAACTTAATGCAATACTTTCCGAACAATTTTGCAATAACGATACATTCTTACTTATATCAAAATATTAATAATCAAGCCATTTTTTTAAAAAATAAAAATTTCTAAAATTGCATATTAAGAATTTCTTAATTTATGACATCAAATTATCACTTACCTCTTTTTCTTTTTTTTTTTATTGAAAAAGTTTTAACAATACAAATTTTTCCCCCTTTTCCCCCCCCTCCCTAGCCACAGATTGT
>WNWU01000006.1:9369567-9387030 GCA_012654045.1 Ptyas mucosa | reverse complement strand
ATATATAAATCCTTCCCATCCCCACCCTAACCCTCCCCCTCCTCCCTCTTCCCTCCCCCCCTTGACTTCCATTATATGCAATATTAATATTCCCAAACAATATATATGTTATTCAAACTTCCATATCTTTTTTCTATATTTACTAACATACTAACATAGTCATCTCAGCTAAAAGCGATATAATATTTTCTAGTCTGATACTTATTCTGTACATACTCAATCCATAATTTCCATTCCTGTATATACTTCTCATGCGTCTGATCTTTTAAAAAAGCTGAAACCTTTGCCATTTCTGCAAATCCAGCCATCTTCTGGGTCCATTGATCAACCGTCGGTAAAACATCACTCTTCCAATGTTGGGCAATCAACAACCTAGCTGCTGTCACCATATACAAAATCAATTTAGTTTCACCCAGTGTAAAGTCTTTAACTATACCCAATAAAAAAAATTGCGGAGAAAATTGTATTTTTTTCTTTAAAACATTTTGCATAACCCACCAGATTTTTATCCAAAAAGCCCTCACTTTCCTGCAGGTCCACCAGATGTGATAATATGTAGCATCTAAACAATCACATCTCCAACATTTTGGCTGCACATTAGGGTACATGCAAGACAATTTCTTGGGGTCTAAGTGCCATCTATAAAACATTTTATAAAAATTTTCTCGTAAATTTTGTGACTGTGTAAATTTAACGTTCTGAACCCATATTTTTTCCCATGTTTCCAACATAACTGGTTGAGAGAAATTTTGTGCCCATTTAATCATACAATCTTTAACTAGCTCATTTTCTGAGTCTCTTTCTAACAAAACATTATAAACTCTCTTAATGTGCATTGGACCTGTCCGCTTTATCTGTTCAACCAATTCTACTTCATATTCCATTAAACCAGTTTGTTGATCTTCTTTCCATCTCATCTGTAATTGATTGTACTGCAACCAAGTCAACGATTTCCCTTCTTCCAACAGCATATCCAAAGTCTTCAATCGCCACCTGCCCTCTTCAAAGTAAAGTAACTCTTTATATAAAAACCCCCCGAGTGACTTAATATTTGTATTCCACATGGTATCAGCGAGATCCAGCCAAAACGGAATCTTATAATCCCAATTAGTTCGGTGCCTTCTCCAGACTCTCAGCAAGGCATTTCTAAGTAAATGACTGTTAAACACTTTATCCACTTTGGTATCATAAAATAAGTATGCATGCCAACCCCAAACCAGGTCATGGCTTTCTATATTCAACAAGTCAGTCTTAGTTTTCCCAAACCAATCACTTAATTGTATCAATGCAGTTGCTTCATAATATAATCGAAGGTTTGGGAGTTTAAGACCACCTCTCTCACGAGTATCTTGCATTATTTTCAGTTTGACTCTTGGTTTTTTATCATTCCAAATAAATTTGTTCAGTCCTTTTTGCCATTCTAGCAATGGTTTGTCTGATTTAAGCACCGGTATCATTTGAAATAAAAAGATCAGTCTAGGTAAAACATTCATCTTTACTGCTGATATTCTTCCAAGCAGTGATAACTGCAGTTTCTTCCAGTTTTGCATATCTTTTTGTATCTTTTGCCACAGAACCTCATAGTTATTTTGAAACAGTTTAGCATTGGAGTCTGTGATTTGTACTCCTAAATATTTGACCTTTGAAACAGTCTCGAAGCCTGCCATTCTTTCCAGTTCCTTTTTTTTGCTCTCTGTCAGATTTTTGACAATCATTTTAGTTTTCTTCTGATTCAACCTGAAACCAGATACCATGCCATACTCTTCTATAATATTTTTCATCTGGATTATTGAGTTCATAGGTTGTGATAGGGTAACAACCAGGTCATCTGCAAATGCCTTAATTCTATAGTCCTTTTGCCTTATAACTATTCCAGTCAAGGAATTCGAGTCCCGTATTGCATTGAGTAAGACTTCTAAAGTTAAAATAAATAATAACGGGGATAATGGACAACCTTGTCTGATGCCTTTTTGTATGTTAAAATTCGATGTTAAGCATCCATTGATAATAAGTTGTGCATGTTGCTCTTGATAAATTGCACCAATCGCTTGTATAAACCGCTCCCCCAAATCCATTTTTTCCAAAGTCTTAATTATAAAGTTCCAATTCACGCGATCAAAGGCTTTTTCCGCATCCAAAAAAACCAGCACTGCAGAGATCTGTTTATTCTTATCTAGATAGTCCATTAAGTCTATAACTTGCCTAACATTCTCCTTCATATATCTGCCTTCAATAAATCCTGCTTGGTCATGATGAATTATCTTTTGAATAACTGGCATCAATCTGTTGGCTAGTACTTTTGCAAAGATTTTATAGTCTGTGTTTAATAAAGATATTGGTCTATAATTTTCTGGTTTCTTAGGACCTGATTCTTCTTTCGGAATCAATGAAACAAAAGCTTTCCATGAGGAAGGTATTTTACCTCCTAGTTGTATATTACGAAATAAATCTTTAAGATGCTCAATCATTTCTTCTTGTAAAGTTTTATAATAAATTGCAGTTAAGCCATCCGTCCCTGGAGCTTTAGCTGTTTTTAATTGTTTTATAGCAAAACTGATCTCCTCCACTGTTATCAGTTGTTCCAAACTTTTCTTTTGGCTCGTTGAAATTTTTGAAACTCTCTTGTTTTCCAAGTATTCATCTATAGTAATATTCTGTATGTCATCTTTAGCATATAACTTAGTATAATATTCCAAAAAGGCTTTTTTAATTAGATCTTGTTGGTAAACTTCTTTATCAGCATATTCAGTACTATCAATAATTCGTGTCGATGCTTGCTTCCTCAAAGTATACGCCAACCACCTGCCCGGTTTGTTAGCATTGGAAAAAGTATTGTGCTTTGCAAATTGTAAGTTAGTTGCCGTTTGGTCTGCTATAAGCATTTGAAATTGATCCTTCAGAAGTTTTATAGCCATTTGCAATTTTCCGTCTGTTGGTTTTTGTATCAATTGTTGTTCTTTCTTTTTTATCTCAGATTCCAATTGTAGTCTTTTCTTCTGTTGACTTTGCCTGTGTTTAGAATTCATTTGAATTAGTACTCCCCGCATATATGCTTTAGCTGCATCCCAAACTGTTTCAATAGGGGTGCCTTTGTTCAAGTTAAATTTAAAAAACTCCTTTAAATGCTTTTTGAGTTCAATTATATTCTTTTCATATCTAAATAGATTCTCATTTACTCTCCAGGATCTTCTTTCTCTTTTACCCATCTCGATTTCCATCCAGACCGGACTGTGGTCAGTCAAAGTCCTAGGAAATATCTTTATTTTCTTTACTTTAGAGAGTAGATTAGAAGTTAAGAGAAAAAAGTCTATTCTGGAAAAGGATTTGTGCCTGTCTGAGTAAAAAGTAAAGTCCAGTTCATTTGGGTTTCGAATTCTCCAAATATCTTTCAATTCCAAATCCTCTTTCAGTTCGAAAAAAGCTTGTGGTAATTTATTCCCTATTTTGGCCGTGGTTTTTTTATCCAATCTAGGTTGGATTACTCCATTCCAATCACCCATTATTATAGTGTTTGAATAGCCCCAATCCAAAATTTTTAAATGAAGTAGCTTGTAAAAAGTTTCCTGCTGTTGATTTGGGGCATATATTCCGACCAACAAAATTGGTCCAACATCTGTAATAACTTCAACTGCAATATATCTTCCATCTTTATCTGCTTCTATAATTTTTGCTACAAGTTTTTTATTTATATATATCACCACTCCATTCTTCTTTTCCTGATTTGAAGCAACAAATTGCATTCCCAATTTTGAATTTATCAAGTATTTCTGATCTTGCAATTTTACATGAGTCTCCTGTAAACAGATAACATCATTATGAAATTGTCTCAAATAGTGAAATATCTTCCTTCTTTTTTGCGGAGAATTCAATCCGTTTACATTCCAAGACAAAAATTTAAGTGCCATTTGACCCTGTCTGAAGTTTTGAGAGCAATTGTTGAAGATTCTCTCCTACAGTAGGAATCTTCGGTTTAGCTCCTCCCATGACTTCAGCTTGCTGTTTATCTTTGGTTCTTTTCTCACGCTGTGGCTTACTATGTTCTTGCTGCTGTTGCTTCATTTGTTTAGACATTGCTCTGGTTATGCGTTGCTCTTCCACTTTAGATGTTGTTACTTCCAAAGCCATCGCCTCCTCTGTGATGGTTTTAGACATTTCTTCCAAAGGAGAAGCTTCGAATGGTGCAAAAGGATCAACCACAACACCACCTACTGCTCCCATTAATTCTCTTGCCTCCCTTTGCGACTGCCTTATTTGTGCTTCTGTTTCTTGATCAATCTCGGCTTGTAGTTGAGCTTCTTTATCTATTGGTGAAGATGTGCATGGAGGAGGAGAACCCGCTTTCAAAACATTGTAATAAAATTCTTCTGCTTTTTCAATAGTATTAAGGCGGTATCTCACTCCTCGCAGCCTGAGTATTATACCTATTGGGGCATCCCACCTAAATTGTATGTTCTGTCTTTTCAATTCTGTCACCAAAAATCCAAAATCCTTTCTATCTCTTAACATTTTAGGCGGTAGTTCTTTAAAAACTCCAATCTCACTTCCATCAACTTGAACTGTTGTAACAAAAGAATTTTGCAGAATTTCATTTCTCATTCTTCTATCTGTGAAATATATAACCACATCTCTAGGCAGTTGTCTTTGTACCGCCACCCGAGAATTAACTCTGTAGACCTTGTCCATCTTGCACAAAACCAGATCTGGTTCCACTTTCAACATAACTGCCAAAGCCTCTGCACAAATTTTCCTAAGATCTTCTCTGGTGTTCTCTTTAACACCTCTCAATCTGATAGCATATTCCATTGATCGAAATTGCATCATAGTAATCTCATTTTGCATTTTCTGTGTAACTTCTTCAATTTCTATAATTTTTGAGTCAGAAGCTCTGAATTTAGTCTCCATCTCTGAGGCAAGATTCTCCACTTTTTTATCAATCTGCAGCGCTACCTCAGACAGGCCTTTAACCACTGTTTGAATATCTTGTTTGAGTGAGTCATATTTCTCTTGAAACATTCCTTTAAGCTCCTTCTCTGATCTTTGAATTTCTTTAATAATAATATCATATTGGCTTTCTTCCTTTGTCTGAGATTGCAACTGCGCTGTTTGAGGCTGCTTCTGTTTATGTGTGGGGGAGCCCCCCCCTGGTTGCTTTGTTGCCATTTTACCTCTTAAAGATCTTCCTTTTCCACAAACTCTAACAACTTTTCCCAAAAAGTTCTCCAGATTCAATCAGGTCTATAAGAGTCAGTTGGTATTTTTATTTTATGTTATTTTGTTTTTTTTGAATACTTCTGCCGCTTCCAGCCGGATTTGTTACTTTAAAATGTAACCGGATACAGTAATCAAATTACTTTCACTTTCAGCTCTCTCAACTAAGAACAGGCACCATTTTTTTTCCCTCCGCTTTCCTCAAAGCCAATTCACTTTCACTTTAAAAATTCTTTAAAATAGTCCAAAAAGCTTCCAATACTTGCTGTTTAGTGAGAAGTTTGAAATCTTCCTTATTTTTCTTTGTTATTGGTAATGCTGCCGCGCTGTCTTGTTCTGCTTTAAAGCAGAGTTTCCCAGTCGTCCGGAGCTTCAGCGGGGTGGATAGGGAGTCCCACCCTGTTAACTCCCCAGAAGCAAGAAAAGCTTTCTGGGGGTCTCACAGGGGACTCTACCTGCAGCCGCCGGCTCTCCTCACAAGCCCTTTGAGTCTCGGAGTTTTACGAGCCGTTTCAATTGCCGAAACGACTCTTTTACGAGCGATCGGGCTGGCGGTCTTCAAAGGACCGTCCACAACAGCTGACGGCAACAGCGGAAGTCCCACTTACCTCTTTTTCCATTGGCATGCTCCAGATTATGGTGTATAATAAAAGGAGAATTAGGATTGATAATAGCTTCCTTCTATTTAGTAGTATGCCTGATAGATTTATCGTAATATGACAGTTCAGATATATGGATCAAGTGAATGCATCAGGACCTATTCTGCATGAGGATTACTGAAGAAAATTATTTATTCAAGCATACAATTTAAGTTAGTCATAGAAAATTAAATCACTTGCATGTGTTTGGATTATCGAGGATCACATTAACTCCAAGGCCAGCTGTGGTTTCTTTTGTCCTTAAAGTAAGTTTGATGTAATAATGTTAACTAAATTACTAATCTTACAGCTGTGGTTTTTATTGCTCAGCCTGCTTGTACTGGAAATGTTGTCACTTGCAACTGTGTGTTTCTCAAGGACCACCCAGTTCATTTTTCTGTTCCTTGCAGTAATGAATCATGGAGATTCATAACTAGACCATTGAGTAAAATCAGTAGCTTACTACAGGATTACAAATACGTCAGGAAATATTGAACTGCAGGGCTGACCTTCAATGATTGCTTGACATAAATACACAGCAGTCTATGCATTTTGTAAACCTGTAGAGCTTGCATTAAAGTTCTGATGCATTCTCTGAATGCTTGCACATTGCTTACATTCAGTATTATTAATGACAGTGCTGCTCATTGATTCTTACATTACTTAAAATATATTCCATCTCTTTTTCAACTAGTAAGTAGCTTTTTCTTTTTCTTTTTTTTTCAATTAATGGAATCTTGCCCTGTAATGGATTTTTCTCTCTTTATCTTTCTAAGGCTACTTGCAATATTTATTTTTCTTTATTGCAGCTGTTTATTGCCAAATCTTCAAATCTGTATTGGTAAGTAATACCGATAGCTAATTTTTAAACCCATTCCATAATTTTTATGGCTATATTCAGAAACAGGAAAGTAGCTAGGAAATCTGGGTGTTTTGCCACAAATGAGAGATTGGAACCAGCATCTACAGAGAAACTGCATTTCAAAACTTGGGTATCATAGTTGGGCAAAGCCTAATGCTGGCATAGGGCAACACCGTTCAGATATTGGTGGCTGTAGCATCTGAGCTAAGTCTTATTGACCTTGAAAAGAGGAATCTTGCCTTTATATCATTCACCATGCATCCTTAGGACATACCTCTGTTTTGAAACGCTGATATATTAGATTGATTGGGTGCTCAGATTCTGGGCGTGTGTTCTGTCCATCCTTAAGTAATGCAAGCCAGATCACAAATGAACAGTCTGGAGACTTCAGAATGATGGATACAGTGCAACTCCTGCTTGGGGAACTCTCATCTCGTATCCTATATGGGAAGAAGGAAGATGTCACCAGTTTTGCATCCATTTGTCAATCTAATGTTTTTCTTTAATAATACTATTAAAGAGGCAGTGGGATAGTATAGTTGCTTAGTTAACGTGGAAAATGACAGAGGAAGGGTGAACGGACAGTACATAAGGAGTTAAGGTACTTAAAATTACTGGAACTGTCACAGTAATTAATGTGCTCAATAAACATGCTAATTAGTTGAGTTGGACAGAATTTTCCAGGGAATGTGTTGGATCCCTTCATATTATTCTTGAATGGAAACATTGCCTTATCATATCCTTACCAATGAACATTAGCTCTACATCATTTCCTGGAATTAGACAGTTGTTATAGACTATTCACATAACAGAAAAAAAGGAACTTAATAAAATCTGACAGCTGGCTGCTTTTCCTGCTAACATAGATTAAGCCCGCACTGCATGTGCATTTCAATGAGCTAAAAGTAAGGGAATAACATTTTTACTTTTTACAATCTTGTTTGGCAAATAATTTTGAAGAAGAATACATCTCTGAAAACTGGATGATCACATTCTTATTGTGTTGATGTAAGCAATATATGCTAATATTATAAATTTATAATATTATAAAAACACTAGATTTACCAACTGGCAGAAGTCAGTTGTTTAGCATTTCTTCATTTTAGAAACTTAGTATCTATTCCTGTTCTAAATATTTTGCTTGTATAGCTCTTTTCAGGTGCCCAAAATTAACCTCACTTATTATTTCTTACTCTTTCTTTTCCTTCCAATATCTATTTGATTTTCATATCTGGTTTCATAGCTGTATGTATGTACCTATGTATGTGCCTATGTATATACCTATGTATTTACATAATTTTACTTTAAATGTCAGTCATTTTAAAGCAAAGCAGATAAAAGAATTGCTATTTTTAAGACTTGCTATGCTTCTTTGATGTCAGTGATTGGTATTTATAAAAGATAAAGACATTGATATGCTATTTCATGAACATCATTTATATTATTAGTATAAATACAAATAGCTATAAACTTTGCATTGCTGTGTTAAATTCTCTTAAAAAATTGGAAATCATAATCTTCTATTAGAGCATCCCTTTGCTCCTTTTCTAATTTATTAACCTTTCTAGATATTTCTTCCTGGCTTCCTGGGAAAGGACATAATTGATTAAAATGTATGAATTTATTTTCTGGATGCATAATTGAATAAAAGTTTATTGGGATCAACCAACATGATACAAAATAATATTCAGACTTTTGGATACTCTAGAGTATAATTCCATTAAAAATTGAATTGTAGTTTGGGGAAAAAGTGAAACAAAACACACACACACATACGCTAAAATCAGTCATGCAGTTTTTAGTTCAGTCTGAAAGTAGTGTGGTAGATTGAATATATTTGTTAAGGAGAGATGTCACTGATATCAGTGTGTAATTTATTTCCAAGGATATGAGCATTGATTCTTCATCCAGCTCTGAAAACACAAAGTTCTTTTCCATTTCTGTGAATGCAAGCAATGCTTAGAATAAGATAATAAACAATGATTAAAATAAGATTAATGTAGATTGACTTTTTTGCTACAGGCTCTCCACAGGAGTGAGAGATTGTATCTGCCCTTTCAGAAACAGTTTCTTCCATGCAAAATATCTATTTTACAGATAGAAATACGGTAACAATTTTGGTTGCTTTGTAAGGTTAAGAATCAACAGCCAACAATTTAAACAAACATGACCTTGCTAACCCAATCCAATCATGATTTCTGACAGGTCACTCAGACGACTTGGCACACTGTTGCTTATTGAATGACATTTTATTGATTGATTGATTTAAAAAGATTTATACGCTGCCCAACTCAACCTATGCGACTCTGGGCAGTGTACCAAATCATTAAACAAAAATACAAAGGAAATAAAGCAAGCCATAACAATGACATTGTTCAGGACTAAAATATATTATAACTTACCAATTGGGAACTCAACTCATCCTGACCCAAGTACCCATGAAAAGAACTCGGTCTTGGTTTCTTTTCTACAGATCTGCAGGGTTGGAAACAACTATGTATCTCAGACTGCTATCAAGGAAGCACATCTCCTGGCACATATGGTAGTATTATTTCAGAGAAAGGACCTGCAGTGCGGCCTCTCCATTTGTTCCTGTGGGACAGGGAGATATTATTGCGAGAAGGCATCCCAGAATTAACCCAGTTTTATATTTTGTTTCTTTATAACCAATATTTTGAATTGTACTCTATATGGAACCAGCTCAGCTTGCAGTGTACAGATGTTAGTTGGGCATAATGAAGAATACCTATAGCCATTCATCTGGTGCATTTTGAACCAATCAAGCTTCCAGATGGTCTTTAAGGACATCCCTCTTGTTCTCCTTCAGAATGAGATCTAGTTCCTAAATACCTTGGGGTTCTCTAGATACAAGTAGTCTTCAAGTTATGACCATATTTGAGCGCAGGCTATTAAGTGGATTTTGTCCCTTTTGTCCCCCACAGTTGTTAAGCACATCACTGCAGTTAAGTGAATCAGGCTTCCCCCATTGACTTTGCTTATTGAAAGCCAGTTGGGAAGGTTATAAATGGCGAACATGTGACACCAGGACAGTGCAACTGTCGTTGTTAGTTGCCAAGCACCTGAATTTTGATCATGTGATCATGTGGCTGCTGCCAGGGTCGTAAGTGTGAAAACTGATCATAAATCACCTTTTTCATTGCTGCTGTAACTTCAAATCGGGTGAAATCCAATTTTTTTCCCTACCAGTTCTGTGGGCATGGCTTGGTGGATGTGGCAGAGGAAGGATATTGCAAAATCTCCATTCCCACCCCACTCCAGGGGAAGGATACTGCAAAATCTCCATTCCCACCCCACTCTGGGGCCAGCCAGAAGTGGTATTTGCCGGTTCGCCGAACTACTCAAAATTTCCGCTACTGGTTCTCCAGAACCTGTTAGAACCTGCTGGATTTCACCCCTGCTTCAAATGATCGCTAAACAAATGATCGTAATGCACTGTTCCTTCAGCTGTATACAGCAGCAACTGTGAAAGTGTGTCATCTTCCCTTTTTGAACATTTGCTGAAGTCTACAGTTCTAGTCTGCTGACAAAGCACACTTATTACTACAGATCTGGTGGTTTCTTTCCTGAACCACTGTAACAGTAGATGGGCAGCTCTTCCTTTGTCATCCACTAGCTTTGGTCCAGAACTTTGTTATACACATTGTTCAGATCTTCCCTCATCTTTCTTTCTTCCATAGGGTTTTACATGCTCTTTCATAGGGCCAGAACGTAAGTTAAGCTCCTGGTGGTAACATTCAATGCCTTCTTCATGTCTTGATTCCTATCTTGGCATAATATATCCTGTTTTTAAATACAACATGATTAGCAGACAGTCTTCTTTCCATTTTCTTTTCACTTGTTGTTCCATTCTGATCCTGTAGATTTCGAGACAAGGGTTATGAATGATGGACTTCCTTTCTTCTTCTATTCTGACATACCACGTCTTTAGATACATTTAAGAAAGATACAAAAACTCATAAAGCAGAATGATCAGTGGAAGTAGATGTGAATAGATACTGAAAATGGGGTCAGTAAACTCAGATGGTATAGTTGTAAATCTTAGAAATAAAATTAGAAGTTTAGTGTTTTAGTTGTATAAATGTGTGACAAATTATATCAAGATGTATATTGACCTTATTGCTTCCATATTGTTTTCACCATTATTGATTTTCACTTGTTAATTTTAATTGTGATAGGACCACAACCTAGTGGGGATATATTATAAAATCGTGCTGTTTTGTTTTGTTTGCCTGCACAGTATTATTTAATAGTTGTCAAGAATAAACCTCAGTTTGTTGAATTCCCCTTCAGTTTATCTTTCTGTAGAGGCTACTGTTCTTTGGATGGCCAAATGCAATATTTTCAAAGGGACTGCCATACAAAATAACCATAGTTCTATTAATTAATTTTTAAAAGGCCAGACTTCTAAAACATCATTCTATCTCATTCCTACATAAATAAACTTTCTTATAGGTAAATGAGACTTACTCTTCGGTAAATATATTGATACAATTGTACTATTTTTTTTTCCTACCAATGGGTTATGATATGATATCTTCATTTACACAGATATTTTGAAAATGTTGACTTGAAAGTCATTGGGAAAATCAAGTGTCGTTAACTCTCATTACCCAAGAGCATCTGTTGTGGTTTATTCTAAATATAATATATTCTTCCAAGGTTTTTATCATGAAAGCTAAAAGCAAGCTCTGTGGTAGAAAGGGTTTTAACGATGATGATGATTATTAATAATACAGTATTTTGCTTTGAGAGTCTTATTATAGAGTTACAACTTGCTTAGAAATAATTACAACACCTGTAGGATAGTCAATAGTTTTGTGATCTAAAAAGCAAAATCATTGACGTCAATGATTTTGTATTGTTGCAGTCAACAAGATTGCAACCATACTTTAAAAATATTGCTGCTGAGATAGTAGAAATGGTAATAGTGATATGGGCAGAATAACAAGTGGTACAAGGTTAACCAATCTCTGTGAACCAATAAAGTATTCTGATGAGCTGATAAATCAAATGAGTAAGAGAATTCTCTGGAAGCTACCCTGCAACTTGGAAAATTACTTGTCATGGCAACAGGCAGGCATCACTGCTGAGATTACAACCCTGGAGCAAAGAGATTGATCTAATTTGCACAATGAATGAGGCCTACTTACAGGAAATCTATAAGAAGTTTGCAGTGGGGAATAGGAAGAAAGAAATATAAATAGTTGAAATCTGGCAAATATTCTAAATTAAGAAAGAAGAAAATTGCTTTAGAAAATGACAAGTAGGCGATAAGCTTGGCCAAAGGCGAAAAAAGAGTAACATTTTGAATATATGTGTGCATGTATATTCACACACATGTACATACCTTGCTTTTGCCATCTTCTTCATTAAAGGGCACAGAAGGTCATTTTATAAGCATCTGCTATGCTTTGTAAGGGTTGTGCTTCTCTATAGTAGAGTAAATTAACCTGGGGGGGAAAAAGAGCAAAACTACTTATTCTGACCATGTTCAAAGGAATACAATGAAGAAGAGTATTAAAGAAAATTCATTTTTTCAACCACCTTTTCTTTCTGTGTGTATAGATCAAAGCTTAAAGCATGTAAAGAATTGTTGTGTATCATGCAGAGTTGCCTCCGGTGAGATGGGTGACTATATATTAAATAAAATAAGAGGTATTACTATGGTTGAATCTCTAGCTAGACTGGAGGGAAGTGTAAAGAGGGGGCTGAGCTTAGAGTCCTGGCACTGCAGAAAACGGCACCTACCTGTAGAATCCCTGAAGCCTTAACTGACCCTTCCCAAGAGAATTTAGTCAGTCTGATGAGATTCTTGTAACATAGATGACTAACAATGGAGCTCTGTTTGGGACTATTCATGAGTGGTTCATGTTGCTTGCCCCTGATATGACTCTTATGACGCAGGTGGTCAAGGTAAGGCAGGCCTCTAGAGAGAGTCCTTTATTTCTTTCAACAAATGGTCCAGCAAATGGCCCTCCAATGACTGGTAAGTCTCCACCCACACACTACCACAAAGGCATTCAACCTCAGTCCCCCAAATAACAGCCCCTATAGTACAAATAAAGACCACAGAGTAAGGAGCATGCTCATAGGGCAAGGTCCAAGCTTCCAAGTCTAGTCCACAAGGCAAAGTCCAGGCACAAGACAATTTATTTAATTTTGTATTTATTTATTTATTTATTATATTTTGTTGAGTACATATTAGATAATATATATATAAGCATGAATTGAATACATAAAATGAATACAATTAAAGGGAACATTAGGACAGGGACAGTAGGCATGCTGGTGCTCTTACGCACGCCTCTTACAGACCTCTTAGGAATGGGGTGAGGTCAACAGTAGACAGCTTTAGGTTAAAGTTTTGGGGGTTTTGGGATGAGACCACAGAGTCTGGTAGTGCATTCCAGGCATTAACAACTCTGTTGCTGAAGTCATATTTTCTGCAATCGAGTTTGTAGTGGTTCACTTTAAGTTTGTATCTATTGTGTGCTCGTGTATTGTTGTGGTTGAAGCTGAAGTAGTCAAGTTCAATGGCAGTCCTCAGGGCAAAGATAAGGTCCAAAGCAAGAAGCAGTTCCAAGGGCACAGTGAAGCAAAGGCTAAAAGCAGTCCACAGAAGAAGGGCTAGGTCCAAGACAAAAGGTGAAGAGCAATCTTTGAAACAAGGCAAACAGCAACAGGCATGAGTCAAAGCCAGAGGAGTGTAAGCCAAAGGAAACAATTGTTCCTGGCAAAGACTAACTCTCCACAGCTTCATCTTAAGTTACTTCCCTCCAGGTGTTCTTTGTGAAGAGAGGTGGGGCGATCTCCTCCCGAGTAGCCTTGCAGCAGGGGTGAAAGGTAAAATTTGTTACTACCGGTTCTGTGGGTGTGGCTTGGTGGGGGGCGTGGTCAACTTTTTTTTTTTAAACTTTTCAAAGCATTTTTTCAAATGCTTTGAAAAGCCTCTGCTGATCAGGCAACTCAGCTGGGATCGTCAGAGAGGCTTTTTAAAAAATGCCTCTCTGCTGATCAGGCAACTCAGCTGGGATCGTCAGAGACTTTTCAAAGCATTTTTTTTACCATCTCTTCGGCCAAGAGGTTGCAGAAAAAAATGCTTTGAAAAGCCTCTGACGATCCCAGCTGAGCCCTGCGATCATCAGAGGCTTTTTTTTTTAACTTTTAAAAGCATTTTTTCATCAGAAAAGGTTGTGGAAAAAAATTTTAAAAGTTAAATTTTTAAAAACTTTTAAAAGTTTTAAAAAAAAGCCTCTGATGATCATGCAGCTCAGTTGGGCATTGGGGGGGGGGGTAGGGATTTTTGCTACCGCTTCTCCGAACCACCTGCCGCCATTGCTACCAGATCTGGTGATCCAGTCCGAACCGGGAGCATTTCACCTCTGCCTTGCAGCCCTTCTCTGGGCTTGCTTGCACTCCTCTCTCCTTGCCCTTGGATCAACTGGAGTAGGCATCAGAGGAAATCTGCTGCCTATCAGCACCACAGCCTGCCAGCAGCTGATCCTCCCCGGTGTCTGTGCAGACAGGAAGGCAGCTCTCTGTCTGGTTGACCACTTCTTCCAATGCCTGAGGGGTCTGGGACATCATTGTTCTCAGTCCCTGGCCTCTCCAAACATGCCAAGGGAGACATGCCATCCCGGTTTGGACGGTCCTGGTTCCAACTCCTCCTTCTCCTTCTCCAAGTCCAATGGGGACATGACAATTATATATTTTCTCTCTATTTCTTAGTTGTGCAGTCAGCCAGATATTTAGACTGAATGTTCATTTTATCTATCTACATTTCTCTCCCTCTCCCTCTCCCTCCCTCTCTCTCTCTCTCTCTCTCTCTCTCACACACACACACACACACACACACAATATACATAGAGTTCAGCTATGAAATGTCCAGCCTTCTTGCTGCACACATATTTTATTTATTCATTTATTTATATTTCATATTTCTTAACCACCTATCTCCTTCCCTATAATTTCCAGCCACCCTATCCAGCATGGGTAGTAATGAGGGAGTTCACTATGATCCGCTCAGTAGCTTCCACCTGGAATATAATATTAATCTATATTGTTATCAGAAATTGACAAAACATTTTCCAGAAAGTTTTATGGGCAAGTTTGCCTATCTTACCTGGTGATAAATACAGGTAGTCCTCAACTTATGACCACAATTGAACCCAAAATTTATGTTGCTAAGTGAGAAATTTGTTAAGTGAATTTTGCCTCATTTTACGACTTTACTTGCCACATTTGTTAAGTAAATGACTCAGTTCTTAAGTTAGTTACATGGTTGTTAAGTGAACCTAGCTTTCCCATTGACTTTGCTTTTCAGAAGGTCAGTTGACAAGCATTGGAATTTTAATTACACAACCATGGAGACACTACGCAGAATACACAGAGGTGGTATTCTCTTACCTTCACTACCACTTCGCAAATATGAGCGCGTACGGGCCTCTTCCGCTCATGTGCAGGGCCTTCCGTGCATGCACAGAGTGTCAAAAATGGGATGTGATTACATCCAGGCGGATGGGCGGAGACTCCCACCACCACCACCGGTTCACCTGAACTGGATACAACTGGCTGAATACCACTGCTGACACTGCAACAGTCATATGTGTGAAAAAAACTGTCATAAGTTTTTAGAGTCATTGTAACTTCGAATGGTCACTAAACAATCTGCTGTAAGTCGAGGATTACCTGTAGTCCTGCTTGTTCAGAATCTCTTTTCACTCCCAAGTCTGAAAATTAGACAAGACTCTAGGATGGGGGTTCCTACATTTTTCCCCATCACACTTCTCTTTAGTATAATTTTAGTATGCATTCTTTCCCTAAAGATTCAAATGGTAAAATGATCCCAAATAAACAGTTAATACCAGGCAATAAAACTTGGAGAAAAGATAGATTTATTGTAACCATATAATTAAAAGATTCTTCACACATTCCCTGGGCTCTGTTTAGACCTTCCCCAAGGAAAGGGCACCTCACAATTTGGGAAACTGTACTCTAGGGTCTCAATTTCACCTTTGTGAAGTGCTCTCAGAATCTCTCCAAAGTGTGACTAATAAAAACAAATAATAACTAGATTTTATTTATTTATTTATTTGGGGAAATTTATATTTTTGCCTATTCGCACATGGCCACTCAGGAATATAATTTTAAGACTTAACTTGATTATACTACAATGATTTTTCAAGAGAAAAAGGGCATGATGAAATAGCATAAGATCAACAAACGAATGAAAATCCTCAAGCACATTCTACTATTATGGAACTGTTAGTGTTGAATCTGATTGACTGACTATTTTGTATTTATTAATATATGCTTATATAAATTAAAAAATGGAGAAATACAGCAACGGGACATGTATTGACCAGCAATTAAACAGGATTAACTGAGATTGATGATGTTAACAAAACCAAAATGAACCAAAATGAACATGTAATAAACATTATCTGAAAAATATGGTAAACCTTATATGTAATTACATTGCTTTAGCAGATGAAAAACTGCTTCTAGAAATAACTACAGTATGCACCATAGAAATACTCTGGGAAATCAAAGTCCTGAGGTACAATCGTTTTGAAATTCCATTAGGTTTGCTTAGTATAGATATAACTGTACTATATGTCCATAATTATTTAGTGAAAATGAAACTATAGCCAGTCCTAGTTTTATAATGCATGAGGCTTCAAACGTTCTATTGTCTCTGCATATTTTATTAAAAACTAGCAAACAGGGTAGCATCTAAAGTTCTAATGGTAAAGAGGCTTTATTTCATGTTGGTCATTAAACAAAACTGGCAGAGACTTTACTGAGAAATTTTAGGAATAATTGTGGTGTTAAAATTAAATTGAAGGCTATTTGTAAATGAATTTGGTAGAATCGTAATAAAAAAAGTAAATGATCCATACTAGATAAATTAACAGGTTTGTCGCTTGTAAGAGATATGTCAGTTGAAATTTGCACAGGAGCTATCACGTTGACATTTCATTTATGGCATTCACTCCTCCCCCATGTTTTGGAGACAGTTTGAACAGTTGGGTTGGATATGAAACAATGAAATCTTGCATGGTGTACAATGGACAAAGAATGACAATTAAGGTTCAATGCCAGCCTTAATCTTTTGGGTGGGGAAAGCTTGGAAGCTTTCAGGTTCAGGGTTTCCCAGATGTACCAGTATGACATCTCTAATAAAATGGAACTTTGAGGAACTTCTAGCCTCAGAGTCTTCTTTTGTTGGGGGTGTTATTTGGAACCCTGACAGTTACATTTGTAACAACTGTATACAACCTTGACAGATATCCCAGGCCATGGCCTAGGCCCGGGATATCTGTTGGACTCCCTGCAGCCAGCGACAATCCCCAATCGCCCAGTGCGTTCCCACAGACAGGGCCTCCTCAGAGTGCCGTCGGCCAGACAGTGTCGGCTGGCGACCCACATCCTCTGGACCTCTGTGGGCGCACCCACTCTCTGGAACCAACTTCCTTTGGAGCTCCAGATGGCCCCTGACCTTCGCTCGTTCCTGCGAATTGAAGACCTGGTTGTTCCATAGCCTGGACTGATGGGGTTTTTTAAAATGAATTTTAAATTGTTTTAAATTGGATTTTAATTTTATATCGTTTTTAATAAGGAACTATGCATTTTACCATTGTGAGCCGCCCTGAGACCTCGGAGATAGGGTGGCATATAAATTGCAAAAATAAAATAAAATAAAATAAAATAAAATAAAATAAAATAAAATAA
>WNWU01000006.1:9315045-9369557 GCA_012654045.1 Ptyas mucosa | reverse complement strand
AAAATAAAATAAAATAAAATAAAATAAAATAAAATAAAATAAAATAATAAAATAAAGATGTGTTTAGTGCCAATGGTACATCCTCTTATATATAAAAAAACAATCTTAATGACTTCTGATTTTTTTTCCTTTTCATTCTCATGGGATGCTACAGATTACATTTGTCCTGAGAAATACAATATTCTTGCAAGCAAAAAATATGGTTACATAGTAAGTGGCCTTGAAAGTTTGAATTAGATCGCCTATCACTTTCCAAGAAGGCAGGTGAGATGTATACCATATATTTGTCAATGCTAGGGGAATGCCAGTGGGAAAAAAAAAGATTTTATTTGTTTATTATTTAAAGGTTATATTCTGACATTCTGACTGTTGAAGTGGTTCTGGGCTTGAAATTTTTAAAAGACTCTCCTTGAAGTTATATCAGGGGTGAAATCCAGCAGGTTCTAACAGGTTCTGGAGAACCAGTAGCAGAAGTAGTTCTGAGAACCAGCAAACACCACCTCTGGCTGGCCCCAGAGAGGGGTGGGAATGGAGATTTTGCAATATCCTTCTCCCAGGAGGGGAGGGAATGGAGATTTTTCAGTATCCTTCCCCTGGAGTGGGGTGGAAATGGAGATTTTGCAATATCCTTCCCCTGCCACGCCCACCAAGCCACGCCCACAGAACCGGTAGGGAAAAATTTTGGATTTCACCCCTGAGTTCTATGTCTAAAAATATTTATTGTATCATAGTTCTAGTCCTCTTTGTGTTGTTAATGAGTACACTGCACGTTTTCTGTAGTTATACCACATTTATATTCCAGATCAATGTTTCCCAAAAATAAACCTCATCCATTTTCTTGCTAAAGTAAATCTTTATAGAAGTCTGATGTTTGTATCAAAAAAGATATTCAAAATGAATGTCCAGTTTCAAATGCAATCTGGCAACCATTTTTCCAATATCTATTGATTACATCTTCTTACTTTTGTTTCCATTCTGTCTGTTCACCAACTCATATCAAATGTCATTTTCCAGTGAAATTGACAACTGTATAGAATAATGAGCTCCTATTTATTCATATCAAGGGAATTTGCTTAACTTTAAAGCAGAGCATTGTGGTACTTGTGAATTGTACTGGACTGTATTTAATAGAGTCCATTCTTAACCATTGCTTTAGAAATGTGCCATTGTTAGCACAATTAGTTTGCAACTGCTAAGTGTTGCAAGTTGAACACTTAAAAATCTTCAATGGATTTTTCAAGTGTTCAATTTGAACACTCAAGCTGATCAATTTTGCCTGACTTTATTATGCTACACTGCCTACCATCACTTTCTCTGCTTCCGAGGATGGAAAAAAAATGAGGTTATTAAAGAGATAAGAGCAAAACAGGTAGTTGAAAGTAAAAAAAAAAGTAATTTGCAGAAAGAGATGCAAACATTTTCCCTTTTAAGTGAGCAGAATCTCACTGAGAGACTTTGCTGGACTTTACAACTCTGGCAGTTATTTTTAGCTGAAAATTATGAGTACAAATGGTTTCACAGATGGAATTGGGATTGCATCATTGATTTGAACAGAGTAGTTGCACTATAAAGCATATTACTCCATCTCTAAACTATTTCGGGTGCAATTCCTCATTATAATTCATTATCCACCATATAGTATAAAAGCAGGCAAAATGGGTTTTAACCAGAGGAAAAAATGTACTTGACGAGGCATTTATTTGATTAGATGTAATGCTATGTGGGTTTTCCCACTTGCAATGTATGGCTGTGAAAGTTAGGCCATAAGGAAGGCTGAGCGCCAAGGAATTGAGGCCTTTGAACTATGGTGCTAGAGAAGACTCCTGCGAGTCCCTTGGACTGCAAGACAATCAAACCAGTCAGTCCTAGAAGAGATCAACCCTGGCTGCTCTTTAGAAGGCCAGATCCTGAAGATAAAACTCAAATACTCTGGCCAGCTAATGAGATGGAAGGACTCACTGGAGAAGAGCCTAATGCTGGTAAAGATTGAGGGCAAAAGAAGATGGGGGCGACAGAGAATGAGGTGGCTGGATGAAGTCACTGAAGCAGTCAGTGAGAGTTTAAATGGACTATGGGGGATGGTAGAGGACAGGAAGGCCTGGAGGAATGTTGTCCATGGGGTCACGATGAGTCGGACACAACTTCGCAACTAACAACAACAATGCTATTTGGGAAAGACCTAGAGAGACGGGGAGAGGTGCTGTCTAGGGAATGGTCAGGGCATAGCCGATAGCTGCATAATGGGCAGACCAAGAGTTTCAGAAGGGATCCTCCCTAACTTCTCAGGCTGTAAAAGAGACGGAGAGAGATTAGACGTGCAAGATTCTATTAATGTATCTTTACAATTAAATAGTATTTAGTCATTTGGTCATGTTTCCTCTCTGGTCTGCCTGGAAAGGCTGTTATCAATAGAAGAGAGAAATAAATTTGTATTAAAAACCAAGGATCCCATCTACAGGAGAAGGATGGGTGTAAATCAAATAAATAAATAATCATACAGTTTTACAATGTTTTTCAATATATTGATTAGTCATAGAACTTGACTATCGATTTGATAAAAAGATGCAAACCAAATATGTCTCTTTTCCTACTGCGAAATTAGCAATATCAATAAAGTGTGAGAGCGCCCATAAGAGGGGCATTACAGAAAGGCATGGCTTGCCCTTTCTTTGCCTTCTAGCTTTTCAGGATAAATATGTTTTCATTAGGAATGGATTAAGATATGTCAGCCCTGCAATGGCAAAACATTAAACCTGGTAAATGCAAAGGTCTGACAGTGCTTTGACACAGTGATCTTCAAGAGATAAGCGGGCACAACATGCTTATTTTTGGTTTCCTCTCCATAAAGAGCTAAACTTTTCTGTCTTTGGAGATCCAGAAATCAAAACCTTATCTGTTAGGATTTTGATCCAAATAAAAAGGAATTTATCATCCAGATTAATGGGATCTGATCACCTTGAATAAATGTAAGATTTAACCATAATTTAATCTTGGACCACAAATTAAACCTCTACTATTCTTGTTAACCTCAGCTGAAGTGTCAAATTTGGAAAAGTCTTAGGGCTATGAGGATAGATCCTAGAAATTTAGTATTATATTCAATGAACTGAATTTCTTGTCAGTACATTTTTGAGAACCACACAAATAACCTGAAGCATCTTGTTTTTGTCTCAAAAACTTATATGGCAGCCAAAATATAAATATTTCTTCTTGCAAGGAAACATCAAT
This sequence comes from Ptyas mucosa, assembly GCA_012654045.1. NCBI lineage: Eukaryota > Metazoa > Chordata > Lepidosauria > Squamata > Colubridae > Ptyas > Ptyas mucosa. The sequence continues at coordinate 9,366,329 of WNWU01000006.1, read as the reverse complement.
AACCATGCTTCTTTGAGTGTGTTCAGCAGAGAACTGAATATATTTGGGCATTCACTTATTGAACTCATCTCAAATTATCTAAGCGCCAGAGCTCACTGTAACAACATTGCCAAAAAAGCATTAAAAGTTGTTAACCTAATCTTGCGTAGCTTCTTCTCCAGTAATACTGAACTGCAAACCAGGGCATACAAAACTTTTGCTAGACCAATTCTTGAATACAGCTTATCCATCTGGAACCCGCACTGCATATCGGACATTAATATAATTGAGAGAGTCCAGAGATATTTCATGAGAAGAATCCTCCACTCCTCTGCTCGCAACAGAATACCTTATGCCACCAGACTTTAAATTTTGGGATTAGACAATTTAGAACTTCGCTTGTTTTTGGTCAGACCTAAGCATAGCACATAAAAATATCTGCTACAATGTCCTATCTGTTAATGACTACTTCAGCTTCAACCACAACAATACACGCGCTAAACTTGATTGCAGAAAATACGACTTCAGTAACAAAGTCATTAATGCCTGGAATGAACTATCTGACTCTGTGGTTTCTTCCCCAAACCCCCAAAACTTTAACCTTAGACTGTCTACTGTCGACCTCACCCCATTCCTAAGAGGTCTCTAAGGGGTGCGCATAAGCGCACCAGCGTGCCTACTGTCCCTGTCCTAATGTTTCCTTTTATATATATCCATTTCATGTATTCATAATTATGTTTATACTTATATCTGTTACCTATTACATGCTTGATGAAATAATTAACTAAGTAACTAAGTAACTAACTAACTAACTAACTAACTAACTAACTAACTAACTAACTAAATGTGGATGGTGCATTGTAGTATTACATACACTTTACATATAAACGTTTACTACAACCTATACTTTATGTCAGGCGTGAAGTGTTACTCTTGAGAAAAGCCTACCTCTGTGGAAAAGATGCATCGTCAGTTTACAATTTGTCTCCCATGATCCCAAGCTACAATATCAGCCTCCATATCAATTCCCTGGAACCCGTCTGATTCATGAAGGATTAGCAAGTACTGTCCGTTATAATGTAAATTCAAGTATCAGGCTATAGCCATTTGTAATATAAATCCCTCACTTAATTACCAGCATTAGTTCCTGATAATTTCTTCAAAGTCATAAGTGTAAGCTGTGAAGATCTCCTATTAAGTCTAAAGAAGTATATCAACTCACTGCAGAATCGCATCCTGTATTTACAGGATGTGATTTGCTTTTAACTGGCAGGCTGCTGCATAATTTCAACACTTGCCCATTGATTTTAACACTTGCCCATTGAGTGCAGGAACATCCATTGTCATTCAATGGATTGTAACCCTTATCATCCATATGGTCTTCTGCCATCTGCATGCACTGGACAGTTCTTTCACATCTCACAGAAAAGTTTTTGATGTCCTTCCTCTCTCACAGAATGAAGTTTAATCTGACAAAAAGAAAACAAAAGTTTGAAGCTAACTTGTCTGTCTGTTAATGCTCCTGAAACAATTATAAACACAGAGTGACCCAACATCTCTCCCTCCCCAGTAAACAATGCTGGGGCTGTTCATTCTTCTCTGCAGGTGAAAGACCAGATCCTTGTCCTTCAGAATCAGGACCACAAGAAGTCCCCCCACTTTATATCCCAAAGATTTATTTCTTCAGATTCTGAAAGAGCCATGTCTACCTAGAGATCAGCTTCTGTCAATCTTCTAGTTTAGGCATATGTTCTGGGCTTCTGTTCCCTCTCCAGAGACTGAAAATGTCATCAGAAACTACTAAAATATCTAGAATGGATATTAAATCAGATTCTATGACCAACCAGTACTTTGTTGCTGGATCGTATTGAACACGGGTCCAAATCTGATAAGGACAGGGTAACATCACATGCTTTGCAGATATATTATTTTCTTCTGTTCAAATTTGCAAACACAGACAATGAGTAATTGAGTATTGAAGAGGTACAATTTTGTATTGCCAGTTTCAATTTTGTATTGCTTGTTTGCATTCTTGAGTGAGCTTTTTTCACTCCCATCTGACATCTAAAGTAAAATTACCAAATGAGCATTTCCTCCTCTTGACTTGTTATCTATTCTCATAAGCATTCTAAGGAAGCAAATATTAAATCCTGTGTGTGCCTATGATATGTGTAACCCCCTGCTTCAGTCCATAATTCCTAACTTTTTTTTATTTATGAATATACCGTATATACTAAAACTATTGTGTTTCCATAACAAATTATTCTATGACTGCTCATTGAGATGTCGCGGCAGTTCAAAAAGGAGGAGAAACTTCCAGTTCTTTGCTACCAGCTATTTAAGTGATGAAAGAGTAGCTGTATACCGTATATACTCGAATATAAGCCGAGTTTTTCAGCACGTTTTTCAGGCTGAAAAAGCCCCCCTCGGCTTATATTCGAGTCACGAAAAAAAAAAGCCTTTTTAAAAGAAAACAAATGAGTAGACTCGTGTCTGCAAAAATAGAAAAAACAGCCCCTTTCAGCGTGGTATAGGTTAATTACCATAAGCTGATTTGAACAGTTCCCGACTCTCAGCTGATTTGCTCTCAGCTGTTTTGGGCAGGAGTCTTTTTCTAGTTGCAAAGAGTCCTGCTGGAGCACATTTTTTTTTCTCTTTGTGCAATTCAAGCTGAAAACGAAACTGAAAGTAAAGCAGGTTGTTGCCTTTGCTGTTTCCTTGCCACGTTGGAAAGGCAGATTTCTTTTCTTTTTCCTCATCAAAAAAGGTACGTGCAAACAATGGGAAATTTATGGCAGATGGCAAAAGAGGAGAGTTCAAGATTTTAAAACACAAAAGAAAAAAAAGCTCTATTTAACTAGGGAATTGTAATAATTGAGATACTATTAATTGTATATTGTGTTGAAAGCAGAAATGGTTAAGTTGTGGTTTGGAAGAATATATGGGGGAAATTATTTGGTTTATTATTATTGGTAAATATAATTACAAGTAATTGATTTGTAAGAAATTGGATTGCATGGAAATAATTGAAATATTCATGTTCATATTGATTAATATACAAAAAAGATAGTTATATAACTAATTGGTTTATATTAAAATGTTGAATTTGTATTAAACAACTGTAATATTACATAATTAACCAATGTGAGAATAGATATAAAAATAGATGACAATGGGAAGGGGTATAATATAGAATAGAAGTGAAAAATTAAATTTGATTAAGATTAGAGATGAGGATGAAGGGTAATATTGGTTTTTTAAAAAAATAGATGAGGAACAAATATGGCAAAAAGGAAATACAGAAATTGTAAATTTAAGTGAAATGACTAAGCACTGTTTAAATTTGTGAACCGGCCAAATACTCTGCTCAAAGAAAATACATTGTATGTTTGTATGTGTGTTTCTAATTATTGCTATTTATTCATATTTGTTCTCTTTTATTCTTTAAAGTTTAACAATTCATTCTTTATCTTGATATCTTTTAATATTTGTTTTCTTCCCTTTCATTTTTTTTATTGTATAGCAATCTTTCTCCTCAAACCTACCACCTCTCTCTTTGAGAAAGGGGGGAGAAAGAGAATGAGAGAGAGAGAGTGGGGGGGAGAGAGAGAGAGAAAGAGGGGGAGAGAGAAAGAATGAGAAAGAGAGGGGAAGAGAGAAATGGTGATAAGATAGGGCAAAAATGTAAAATGTGAGGACAGTCGTAAGTTCGAGGACTGGTCACAAGTGCGAGGACCAGTCAAAAATTACTTTTTCAGCCCTCTGAGTAGCCCATATGCACAAAAGGACTACCCAGAGGGCTGAAAAAAGTGATTTCTGACAGGTCCTCGCACTTTTGACCGGTCTTCGCACTTATGACTGGTCATCATTTATGCCCATTGTAGCATTCTTAATAACCATGTCACTCATTTCACAGCTGCTTCTCTTCACCATGGTGATAAGATAGGGCAAAAACGTAAAATGTGAGGACAGTCGTAAGTTTGAGGACTGGTCACAAGTGCGAGGACCAGTCAAAAATAACTTTTTCAGCCCTCTGAGTAGTCCATATGCACAAAAGGACTACCCAGAGGGCTGAAAAAAGTGATTTCTGACAGGTCCTTGCACTTTTGACCAGTCTTTTTTTATTTTGAAATTTACCAGTAGCCGCTGCATTTCCCACCCCCGGCTTATACTCGAGTCAATAAGTTTTCCCAGTTTTTTGTGGTAAAATTGGGGGCCTCGGCTTATATTCGGGTCGGCTTATACTCGAGTATATACGGTAGGTTTTACACAAAAGCATATGTAATTAATAGGCACCGTACCATCCAGTCTCAAACTGAAGTGATGATAAAAGATGGTTAGTTAATTCTCTGGTGGGCAAAAAAATAAAATAAAAATTTAATAAAATAAAATAATAACTTGTTTTTCTGAAGTCAAATCTTAGAATCAGGTAGCCATTTGCTCCATGACTTTTTTCATTTTCAGCCCTCTTCTTTCCAGGATATGTCCTCAAATGCTTTGGTAAGTTGTGCCCTGATCTCACCCCAAAGTCCATAAATTGGCATATGCTCAATTCCTTTTAGGTTTACCAATCACTCTTACTCTAGATCAGGGCTGTCAAACTCCCGGCCCACAGGCTGGATGCCTCATGCGCTGGCCACGCCCACACCCAGTTTAGCGAAGAGAAAAAAAGTCCAATGTGAGCAGGTGGTTGGACTAGATGACCTCCAAGTTCCTTTCCAACTTTGTTACTGTTTAAAAAAAAAGACGCCATTGTGACAACATGAGTTTGACACTCCTGCTCTAGATAAACTCTCTTTAGTTGAGCTTCAAAGTTACTACAAGGAACCTGGTTTAGCTCAGCAGACTAAAAGCATAGTGATCAACACCAGCTGTCTTCAATTACTGTAAGTTCGAGTCTCACCAGGCTCAAGGTTGACTCAGCCTTCCATCCTTTCTAAGGTAGGTTAAATGAGGACCCAGTTTGTGGGGGCAATAAGCTGACTTTGTATAAATATACAAAAGTATGAAGGCTATTGCTTAGCGCATTGTAAGCCGCCCTGAGTCTCCGGAGAAGGGCGGCATATAAATCAAATTAAAAAAAAAATGGGTCCCCAAACGTGGCAACTTTAAAACTTATGTACTTCAACTCTCAGAATTCTCTAGACAACATGGCTTTTTAAAACTTTTTTAAAAAGTTGGCTTAGTTTAGAAACCCTATAGTAGCACATATAGCTTCTGGTCAGCACCTCCATTACTGAGTCTAAAATTCTCTCTGATCTTAAGATCTCATTCCTTTTTTATGATCCTTCTTCTCCTATGTCCCATTACAATTGTTCCCTGTCTTCAGTTTCATATCATCAAAGCAAAGCATAAAGAATATTGTTAGGGTTTATTCTTTTCTCCACCCAAGGCCAAATATGAGCCGCGGCGGCACAGTGGTTAGGTGCTGATCACCAGCTGCCAGCAGTTTGGCAGATCGAATCTCACCAGGCTCAAGGTTGACTCAATCTTCCATCCTTCTGAGGTCAGTAAAATGAGGACCCAGATTGTTGGGGGCAATACACTGACTCTATAAACCACTTAGAGAGAGCTGTAAAGCACTATGAAGCGGTATATAAGTCTAAGTGCTATTGCTATTGCTACAGAGTTCACCCAGCTGCAAGGATTCTTGCCTAGACCTCACCAAAGCTTCAGCTCTGTTTTATGAACCTCCCAGTCACAAAAAGCAGCTTTAGCAAAAAGTAAAGAAGATGCTGAGTCACTGACCTTCCCTGGTAAGTGACTATTGACTGCAGTGATGTGTGACAGCCGCACTACACAAATAGCTATGCTTTAATGCCTCAGTATCTTCTTTTATTTACTGTCCAGCAAAATTCTCTTGCTCCTTCTCTTCCCTCAGGCCTCTTGTAATCAAATCCCAGACATGTATTCTTATAGCTTCAGAGTGTACCGATTCCTTTCATTGCACTTGATGAGAACATTACCTGAATAGATGAAAAATAAATCTAAATATTGGTCATGCATGCAAAACCTAATATTGGAGAGCATGAGAAAAAAGACTGAGTAATGAACCAAGGGCAGCTGGGACAACAGAGAAAATGAATCTAGAGCTACTGGAAATCTCTGGGATATTTGTGGGAAAGTGCAAGAATGTATGATATTGAACAATATCAGGAACTCTTCCAAATTCTTTTCTATTATTGAATAGTACTCTTGACATAAAGTTCATGATAACCTAGAGTAGGTTTTAATGTTGAAAGACTACAAATTCTGTTCAGTTTTGGCCCTTGAAATAAATTCTAGGCCCATAATTGTCCAGTTCTTGGAATGAGTTTTGAGCCTTGGTTTGAAGGTCTCTGAGTACTCATAACTACAATTCAAATGTGGTAAGCTTGAACCCAGTGCAACTATACTTGAAATAAAGATTAGAATCAGGAAAAGCAAACTCCCTCATTTTTAACTCCAAGATGAATAGATTTCTGCATGCACACACTCGTCCCATACTCTACGGCATTGCTGATGGCTGTTTTCTGCTTGCTGCATGCTGGGACTGTTTTATGTGAAAGAGCTGGTTCTCTGATACCTCATGCAATAGTCAGTAGTAGTAAAATCGAGACACAAGAATTCCATTTGCCTTTAAAAGAATGTTTAATTTCATTGCAAGTCTGAAGACCTTTTCTATAGAACAGGGGCAGACATAGCTCCAAGAGAGTCAGCAACACTCTTCCTCTACTTTTCCAGTCTCTGCCAATTGGTAGTTTTAGCATGAAATGGAACAAAAAGCATTGATAGCAGAGGTGGTATTCAGCACGTTCTGACCAGTTCTGGAGAACCGGTAGCGGAAATTTTAAGTAATTCGGAGAACTGGTAAATACCACCTCTGACTGACCTCGCCCCCATCTATTCTCTGCCTCCCCAGTCCCAGTTGATCATGAAGAAATGGGGATTTTGCAGTAACCTTCCCCTGGAATGGGGAAGGAATGGAGATTTTACAGTATCCTTCCCCTGCCATGCCCACCAAGCCATGCCCACCAAGCCATGCCCACAGAACCGTTAATAAAATTTTTTGAATCCTACCACTGATCTATAGATATTTAGGGTTCAGCCAACAAGCTGGTGGTTGTGGTGGGAAGGAAGCAACAGCCATATCTTGCCTGTGACCATGTGCTTTTTAAGGAATGTTATTATTTATGGATGACATTGTTATTTTACTTTTCTTCCAGAGAACTTAGTGCAGCCTGTGCCTTCATTTTATCTTCACAATATTCCTTTGGGTTAAATTAGGCCGGGTTTCACTCAATCTGCTGAGAAGCAACATAGCTTGTCTTGATGGATTGTAGAGGCTCAACCACTGGGATGTGTAAACCAAGACTTATGATTTAGTGTGTCGTGCAGATTCAGCCAGTTGCAGTTTATTCAGTGAGTGATGGCTGACAAAATAGTGCCAATTCAGCCAGTTTGTAGCTACTCCAAGGTCAGTGCATTGCTTTCCCTGGTCCTAGTCATCCAAGTGTCACTGTTGTAATGGCTCGCCAATGCACGAATGTTTTCTTTTGGAGATATATTGGCCAAAAAATATCTGACTTTTAGAAACATACCCTACGATTCCAGATGAGAACCACTTGTTGTAAAATAGGATGGAGATGCTTTTTTGATACTTTAAAGGGCAGGTGCTTGCTTTTGTTTCAGCTTCTAATTTGCTTGTGTAGCACCTACTCAAGTACTGTATATACTCGAGTATAAGCCTAGTTTTTCAGCACATTTTTAATGCTGAAAAAAGCCCCCCTTGGCTTATATTTGAATGAGGAAAATGCTTTTTCTCCTGCAACCCGTTTTGGCTTCCTAGGGGCTGCAGGGAGGCTTTCTAAGGCCAAAAAGAAATAGAGAGAAGAAAGAAAGAGACAAAGAAAGAAACAGGGGGAAAAAAAGAAAGGGAGAGAGAGAGAGAGAGAGAGAGAGAGAGAGAGAATGCAGGTATCTCTTAATAGAGGCTTGAACTTGCCTGAAATTAGATCAAGCCTACATCACTTACCCCAATGTATCAGATTAAATTGTTACTGAATTATTTTTGATATATATACTACATTCTCTTGTGTAATTTAGTTATAGTGTAGTTTACATTATGCACTTACAGAGCTAGTTTACTGTTTTTCTTTGAAATAAATATTCAAAAACATTTAACCTACTGATGCCTCAATTAATGTAATTTTATTGGTATCTATTTTTATTTTGAAATTTATCAGTAGCTGTTGCATTTCCCACCCTAGGCTTATACTCGAGTCAAAAAGTTTTCCCAGTTTTTTGTGGTAAAATTAGGTTCCTCGGCTTATATTTGGGTCGACTTATACTCGAGTATATACGGGTATTTAAAATCCAATCACTTATTAATTAGACTAATAATTATACAGGAAGGGTTGAAACCAGATAGATTGTTGCTCTAATATCTAAGTGGGCACATGCACATGTTGATATATTAATTTGAGGTTCTGCTCCAATTAGAGTTAGGAGATTCTCTCTTTTAGAGTTACTGTGTATATTTTCTTGCTTCAAACCGCCTTACAGATCATTTAATCTCTTTTCATTTTAGATGAAATTATTGGAATACAGAAAGCCAACCCTTATGTTTTGTCTCTCCTGGCCATCTTGTTGAGTTGTGGGTTAGATTTGTAGAGAGAATCCCACTTCTTTTCAGTGAGATGCTTCACACCAAAGAGCTAACACATTTACTTCCTCTAGTAAATCTTTCATATTGTCCTGGGCCTCATTTAGGAATTCCAATAGCTGACAGAAAGAGACAAAAGTTATTTCTGCGCGCGCACACACACACTGTATTAGATGAGGCCTTGAACATCACCAAGTTTTTAGAAGAAGGGTGTTGTTTCTTGAGGAATATCTGTGAAAGGATGTGTTATATAGTCCTTTGTTGAAGTAAAGCTTCCCTCAAAATTTTGAGGGACTATTGACTATTGATGATGCCCCCAGATCACACTCTTGATATACAGTTTAATGCTGAACAACTTAACATTGCAGAATTGGCTTTTTGGGATTTCTTAGATTTTTCCTTATGAATATCTTACAGTATTCAATTTTAGTTACAGAGATTTTGTTTTGCTTTTCTCTTTGTGTTCTTTTTTTGAGCTGTCATTATTGCTAGATGAAATGAAGGATGCCTGCCTATTGTTTGCACTGTATTTTCTTTTACACAGTTTTCCATTTTTGGAAACTTCTCCAGCTAATGACCATCCTACATTTGAAAAAGTTGACCAGGATGCTTCTTCATTGTTATTGTTGTTGTTGTTGTTGTTGTTTTTGAAATAAAACTAAGTGAAAGCTTATTTGGAAACTTATTTCAAAATTTTGAAAATTAAGCGAAGCATGGAAAGCTTGGGAGACTGCAGACTCCTAGAGTAAATACTCCTTTATATAGTTACACACATGCACCTTAACTATCTCACATCTGAGCATCAACACCATATTAATTCTACCAATGAGAACTTCACTGAAATTTTCTTATTTAAAAGAAATGTAAAAGACACACAGTGGTGCAGTGGTTAAAATGCAGTATTGCAGGCTAATTTTGCCAACTGCCAACAGTTTGATTGTCACCAATTCAAGGTTGACTCAGCCTTCCATCCTTCCAAGGTCGGTAAAATGAAGATCCAGATTGTTGGGGGCAATATGCTGACTCTGTAAACTGCTTAGAGAAGGCTGTAAAGTACCGTGAAGCGGTATATAAGTCTAAGTGCTATTGCTGAAAAAATAATTTTGATACAAGAAGTGGAAGCAAAAATATGCAGAATATTTTTTTTCTATGTAGCACTAATTGCCTCCAGAAGTAGGATATTATCAAAAGTGGGAGAACATTTTCCCAGGGACAAGCACCAGACTGTTTCTTAGATTGTCCTTCCGAAATGGGGTCACAACTAACTGGAACATATTACTTTCTTTCCTTTCATTGAACTGTAACAGATTAATTGAGGAGAGTTAAATAAGGAAAGGACTCTGACAGTTTTTTTTCAGCAACTTCATGGAAGGACAAGACAATCTGTTCATTCTTTCTCCTTTTTTGCTTTTTTGCTTTTTTTTTTTTAAAAGTGCTTATGTGGAAAAAACACTTTTTCCACGTGCCAAGTAAGCATTAATTGCTCTACAAACGATCTGCAGTTTCTAAAGGATAGGCCCTTCAGCACATTGTAGACTTTTCAAGCATGCCAAAGACATGAGACAGTTTCATGTTATTAATTGCTTACTTGCTGATTAGATTTATACAGAATTGTCAGTCCTTCCAGCCCTCAAATAATTATTCCTTACAAAAATAAAAATTTACAATGCCATTAACTTTATCCCTAGATGGTTTTTCCAAAATAAAATTTCCTAACAGCAATGAACTTTTATTGCATGTTTAATTTATTTTCCCCTAAAGTCTGGAAATGTCTTCAAGACTTATGTTGGTGCTTTTTGGTAATTTTTCCTTAAATATACATAAAGATATTTAATCTATTTCTTTCCCTTCCTCTGGGTCTTCAGGAAGAAGAATACTTCCAAATGTTGTTCCTTAGAGTGTCAATAGTGGAAAGATAGAAAATAATTAAAGAGCCGATTCTTCATGCAGATATTTTGAGCTACTTATTAGTTTAATAATAGATTTTTATTTGTCAGTCCTCTTAGCTGATAAAAACCCAAGAAATTCTCTTAGGGTGTCCAGGTTTGTGCTACTTATACTTGCTACTCTTCTATTTATAGCTGAAGATTATGACTTATTACTGTTATTTTATGTTACCTTATTTTGCTATCATGGCACTTTTTTCCTGTACTTTTGCTAAATTTTACTCTACTTTTTTGGTTACATATCCTATATCCATACATATTTATCAATTAACATATAATTAGATTCACTTCCTTTTGGGGGGTTTTATCACTGCTTTTTGGCCTTATGGCTGTAATAATGTTTGATTTTCATTTGATTAATAATATATAGAGAACTTAGAATGTCAGGCTCAGCAAGTTTTTGTGACCTGTAATTATACTTTTTAAGAAATAGTTTGGGGGCAGCCAAGAGTTACATCAGACAGACCTGTGACTTCATAAGGAAATCTGAATAGGTAGAGCTTTGGAGTGAGTTATGCATACAATATGAGCTTTTTTGTTGGTTATAATTTTGTTATGGTTTAATATCCATCAATCTCTTCACGATTTGGGGGGCGACGAAGAATAGGATTGAATGTGACATTGACATTTTTACCATGAATTTGGAATTTATTCCTACAGAAATAACTTTGGGATTTACCGAGTGTAGAGTATAGTGGAAAAGATCACTTTATTATAGCGCACCTCAGACTGACAATCTTGAATTCTATTGGCTTATGAATTGATTTGCTAATGATGTAATGGAAGGGCTGTTTAAAGTTAATGCTGTGTTTGAAAACTAAGCATCCACAGGGAACATTTAAAAAAATCCAGAAGCTGGCTGTGACTTCATGACTGAAGTTTACATGTATTGCTCTTATTTACATGCATTTCATATGCATATGCTAAAAAGGGGAAGGGTCTTTGATTGCAAAGATGAAACGGCCATGTTGCGCAATTTTTTTTAACCATAGATGCTCTGCATCTTAAACAAACACGTTTTTGTTTATCTGACTTTCAGTTTATTTTTTGTTGTTCGTTTTTTGTTATAATAAAAATAAGATATATGGATAAATATTCTTTTTTAAAAATGGCATATAAGGATTGGGATAACTCCTTCCTTTTCTTTCTTTTTATGTGTTGAGGGTAAATCAGGCTGCTATACTAGATGACAGCTCTTAGCTGACCTGGACCTGCCCTTGGAAATTTAAGCAGAGTCATGTATAAACATTTGGAATGGAAATCCCAGGGTTGTAGGCTGTAATGGGAAGCTATCATCATCATCATCATCATCATCATTATTAAAAAAACATTTTAGAAGAAGGCAATTGCCAACCATTTTTGTGATGCTGTCAAGAAAACTACATGGACACACTTGTTTATGATGTCATCAGGAGCTGAACTCAATTACAGAGAATTGAGAATTGAAAAGAAACCCTTTATTATTATCTTAGGTTTAATTGACATTAATTAATTCTTTCTGTTTTGATTCTGGTAAAAAATCATCTACAATTTACAGTGGTGAGAGGGAGGGATGGAAATGTGAAGCAGCACTAGTTTATAGAAAGTAAGGAAGATGGAGAATTAAGCATACAAATCAATTTAGTGTTCCAGATTAAAGGCTGACTCCTATAATTAGGTTCTCATTATTCCATATCAGTTCTTGTTAATGTCAAAAATCAAAATAAGACAAGCATGTAGAAAGATGTGTTTTTCTGTAGACTTTCCATCTTGTTACAAAATCTTCAGTTTGTTTGTCTTTAAAAACAGATTTGATTTTCTAACCCGATTACAGTGGTGAAGATGCTAATTGAACCATAAAATCAGTGAAGGTTTTGGGAGTGAAGGAAATTAATTAGAAATGATCAGTTGTGAGGAATGAAACATGTTGATGAAATTATGTTTGTTATGTAGGAGTCTTGAAGCAGAAAATTAAATGAAGGAAGCAATGCAGGTAGTTGTTTTTTTTTAACAAAATTTTTATTTTTTAAACAAATATATAAAAAACAAAAAACCATCTTCAATGTAAATACAAACAGTGTGTTGGTTGGTTACAAGTCTTTTGTAACTCTATTCACTCTATTCATATATATCCATGTATTATTATCCTCATTAATCATATTTTTAACTATGGCTGTTTCTTCCCTCATTTCATACAGAATAATCTAAGATTTAAGTTAATTTGTATTATGCCCTTCATTCTCCTAAATCATTCCAATAACAGTACATCTTTATATTGTATTTTATATAATTCTACATTTCTTGCATTGGAAAAATCTCTACCATATTTCATTTCCATGTCTTTGTATCTAACCATTGGTAAAATAAATCCTATATCTTATAATATTGTTTATCTTCTGGTTCTCTAATTTCAAATGTCAATGTACTCATTTCTGCACATTCCATTATTTTCTTAATAACTTCATCTTGTGTTGGCATTTTCTCATTTTTCCAATTTTTAGCAAACACAATTTTAGCCGCTGTTAATACATTCACAATCAAATATCTCAATTCTCTATTGTATATTTCAGATACAATCCCCAATAAAAAAATCTCTGGTTTAAAGTCTATGTGTTTTTGTGTCATTTTTTCCATCCATGTGTGGATTTTAGTCCAGTATCTTTTAGCTTCTGTATACGTCCACCACATACTGTATGGTAATATGAGCCCGGTATCTGATGACATTTCCAACATTTTTCTGATTTATTCTTGAACATTCTAGCGATTCTTGTTGGGAGTGCCAGGTAGTTCTTGACTTATTACCATAACTGGAATCAGAATCTTGGGCACTAAGCAAGGCAGTCATTCAACAAGTCATCTCATGTCTGGATCCAATTTATGAACCATTTTTAATTGTAGTTGTTAAGTGAATCATATAGCCATTAAGCAGATCTGGCTTCTCTCTTTGAATTTGCTTGTTAGACGATTGCTGGAAAAGTTGCAAATCACTATTGTGTGACCACAACATTGCAACCATTGTAAATGAGACCAGGTTGCCAAAGCACCCAAAATACAATTATGTGACCCACAGCAGTGATATGATGATTGTAACTTTGAGGAGGAGTTGTAGGCCACTGTTTTCCAGCACTGTTGTAACTCCAAACCATTGTTAAATGAATGTTTGTAACAGTGGTGGAATTCAATTTTTTTTGCTACTGGTTCTGTGGGTGTGGCTTGGTGGGTGTGGCAGGGGAAGGATACTGCAAAATCCCCATTCCCTCCCCACTCCTGGGGAAAGGATAGTGCAAAATCTCCATTCCCATTCCACTCTGGGGATGGGGCCAGCCAGAGATGGTATTTGCCGGTTCTCTGAACTACTCAAAATTTCCGCTACCGGTTCTCCAGAACCTGTCAGAACCTGATGAATTTCACCCCTGGTCTTTACCTGTGCAGTAAAAAGAAGTGTTGGTACATTCCTTTACAGCTTTTAAAAGCCTTTTAACAAGGGAACATTGCAGTTTGAATGAACAGCAGCTGTTAAGCAATTTTGTGTAAGTAATATGCAATAGTCTTTCAGTTATGACCAGCATCTATATTAGCAAGTATTATTATTTTCACTCTAGAGCTGCCAATATTCTAAGTCAGGTCATTAAAACAACTGTTATCTACATTGCAATTCTATTTCAAACCATCTTTGAATTTTTAATCTAATCTAAATACCCTGATTTTGTATTAGGAAGTTTGATTTTAAGAATTAGCAAGGATAATTGATCCAGGATATGAATGGGTTACTTATTTTTAACTTTTTAACTTTGGTCTGTTTTCAAAATGAGATGGTATAATTGGTCTAATTTTAATAATCTTAACAATTTAATTACTTTTATATAGGTTTTAAACTTATGTAAATACTACTTTCTTTTAATTAGATTTTTTTAAAATTTATGTTTAGTTTACATTTTAACTACAATAACATACTTAAGTTTTTTCCCCCTTCACTGTGTAATTCACTATTTAATATAATTCTTCTATTTTCTCTCTCCTTCTCTTTCTCTTTTGCATAAATACTGGCACACACACACACACGTTTATTCATTCAGGAGTTAACAACATGTTCAACCTTCCTTCCACACAGGTGGGAACCAGTTAAATCAAGAAGCAAGCCTTAAAAGAACTTTAATGAAAATATTTGTGGAAGGGAAAGGATACATTTAGAATAGCAGGTGTTTTAATTTCAAATGAAGCATCTATTTACTAACAATTATAGGGGCCAAAATCCTTGTCCAGTTCCTTACAATTGAAAGGACTTGAAAATGGAAGAGAGGCCTGGTGCTTTTATAAAGATGGTGCTCCTTATTTTGATAATTTAGTCTTGTTATTAGAAAACTAACATCAATCATAAACTATGAATCTTTGCATTCAATGTGCTGAGCAAAGGGCTTACATTATTCCATTCCTTGTCTCAGAAAGGACCAGATAAATATTGCGCTTCAACTTGCTGTCTGTCTGATTTCATATATTATGCTAAACCCATAGTGATTTATTCAACTAATCATGTTTTCTTTAAAAAAACCCTGGTTTAAAATGTGAACTCTATCAGAATGAGTGTTTGACAGCTCATGTGTGCTCAGTCAACAAAATAAAGCTTGGAATTGCTATGATATAGATGGGGCTCATAACTGACTCCATAGTTACAACTAATCGGATAATAATTCATTAAGAGATTACTGAGTTTAATTAAAAGTTTCAAGGGGGATCTGGATTCCCTCACTTAGGGGAAGGCAATGATAGAAACATTGGCATTTGCAAGGTCAGAAGGTCAGATGTACTTGGGTTTGCTTGGTGACATCAGCAGATGACTGAAGTTATTACTGGTACAGGAAAAGATTGGTTATCAAGTTGTGACCTTGAACATAAATGTGGATCACCAAATATAATTATTTATTTCTTCAATTTATACCCTGCCTTTCTACTCTGGCAAGAATTCAAGGCAGGGTTAAATGCATCAATATATTAGGAGATGTCATCCCTGTGCTGTTTTTACCTAATGTTCACTCTTGTTTTAATTGCAACAGGATTAATATACAGAAAATGAGTCTTGAATGGCCGTTGCTGAACTCTCTCTTGGTTTTTCCATACAAGTAAATGTAAACATCTACTGAAAAAAACCCAAAGGTGTGAATCAATTGTAAAATGAGCTTTTGTTGATGTACAAATATACAGTATGATTCAGTGGTGAAATCCAATATTTTTTACTACTGGTTCTGTGGGCGTGGCTTGGTGGGCATGGTGTGGCTTAGGGGCATGGCTTGGGGGCATAGCAGGGGAAGGATTCTGCAAAATCCCCATTCCCTCCCTATTCCTGTGGGAAGGATATTGCAAAATCTCCATTCTCACTCCAGTCTGGGGCCAGCCAGAGGTGGTATTTGCCGGTTCTCCGAACTACTCAAAATTTCTGCTACCGGTTCTCCGAACTGCTCAAAATTTCCACTATCGGTTCTCCAGAACCTGAGAGAACCTGCTGGATTTCATCCCTGGTATGATTGCTACCCAAAGAAATGGGGAGATGGTTACTATTGAACAGGTAAGGCATTTCATTCAACATTTATTTCTACTCATAGCCATTTCTAAGTAACAGAGACATATTTGCATGGCTTGAAAATGCCAGTTGTCAGGAAGGAGTTGTTGATTTTATAATCCTTCATAGCTGAAAGAACAACCTCTAAGTTAAGAGTTTGCTGAAGGAAATGCATTCTAAACTTCTTTAATCAAACTATCCTAAATGCAGGTAATTTAAAAGTACATTACCTTGACAGAAGCAGCAATACAGAAAAAGCTTCTTAACAAATGCAAGGAAGAAGTAAAAGGGACTAAAGAGAGAGAGAGGGAAAGATTCTCACTGAACCTAAGCACGGTTTTGATGACAAAGGCAGGTTTTTTTTTTGACAATCTGAACTAGTTAGTATCTTGTAATGGTCTTGCTCCAGCTGTGCTGGCAGAATAAGGAACCAATAGTCCCATTTTTCCCATACAGAACAATTGCTCTGTTTGCAAAATCGAAAGCAAGTGGCATTTAAGTGGCAGTTCCTTATTTATTGACTAGCTTGCCCTTATTGAATTTCCTGGTTAGAAATACAACCTGAAAGCCCTGTTGTTGCAACAGCAAATGTGAACTCACTCTGCCCAACAGAACTTGCAAAATGATGTCTGGCTGCAACGTTAAGCTTAATTTAATCATTATTGATGTTTGTCAGTACAGGGAAAGGAAGCTAGGCTATATGGTATTTTCAGAGCTATGGGAACACACATTTTCTCATCCCTGAAACTAAAATGTAAATTGTTCCCAGTGACACTTCCTACTAACAAGTGGACTTAGTTTGTAAATTCCTCTCAGACACTGAACATTGCGGCAGCCAAAACCCAATGTAGTCCTGAGTTGCATTAACAGAGGGATACAATCAAGATCAAGTGAGGTACTAATACCACTCTATAAAGCGTTAGTAAGACCACACCTAGAAGACTGCATCCAGTTTTGGTCACCACACTATAAAAAAGATGTTGAGTCTCTAGAAAAAGTGCAGAGAAGAGCAATCAAGATGATTAGGGGACTGGAGACTAAAACATATGAAGAACAGTTACAGGAACTGGGCATGGCTAGTCTAGTGAAGAGAAGGACCAGAGGAGACATGATAGCAGTCTTCCAATATTTGAGGGGCTGCCACAGAGAGGAGAGGATCAAGCTATTTTCCAAGGCACCTGAAGGCCAGACAAGGAATAATAGATGGAAACTGATCAAGGAGAGATTCAACCTAGAAATAAGGAGAAATTTTCTGACAATGAGAACAATCAACCAACTTGTGGGAGCTTCATCACTGGAGGCTTTCAAGAAGAGATTAGACTGCCATTTGTGAGAAATGGTGTAGGGTCTTCTGCTTGGGTTGGGTGGGGGGTTTGAACTAGATGACCTACAAGGTCCCTTCCAACTCTATTAATCTGTAAATTCATTTCAGACACTGAACGTTGGGTGGCTAAAAGGCCTCCTCCATTTTTTCTCTTCTTTTGGTTCTTTTCTATGTTGATTATTTATCATATAGCATTCTAGAGAAGCCAAAAGTGCATATACTGTTATTTGTCATGGGAAATGGACTCAGTTAACCTATTCAACTATGCATCCAGAAAATGAATTCAGTACTTTTAATACATTCATTTTCCCCAGAAAGTCAACAGTTAGTAATTAAAGACATTTGGTTCATTTCCTTTTCTACCTGCTCAAGATGGCGCTCCGGTGCTGAGACCTCCGATTGTTGGGAGGGGATGCCTCGGTTTAAGGAGGCTTTGGAGGGTCGGGCGGAACATCTAAGGCCCCCGCCCGGGTAAAGGAGTGTCAGGAGGATATTTTGAGAGCTTCGTCAGCTCTCCGGACCATCCCAGCTCCGAGAAAAAAGCCGGAAAAAACGGCTTCAGGGAAGACGGCAGGAGACGCCGCTAGAGAGTGGGAGCGGCTTCACAGGCCTGGCGGAACAGCCAGGGCGATATCGGCGGCTACCTGCGGCTGGCGGGGCGACGGCAGCGGCCTCGAAGACGACGATGCTGGGGCCCCCTGCGGAGGTTCCCCACGCCCCTCGATGCCTCGTATGAGATCTTTGGAGGCGAGGGGCGGCTGGGGGCGACAGCGGAAGGGCCAATGGCAGCGATGTCGACGGTGGTGGCGGCGGCCGCAGCGACGACTGCAGGGATGGCGGCCGAGGTCGGGGCGGCCTGTAAGGGCCTGCAGATATCTACAATGCCGATGTGGGATTTTTTAGCAGTAACTGCAGAATGGAGGTTTTCCAGAGGATTGGAAAGTATCCCCCGAGCGGCCGGAGGGTGCTTGGCCGTGGGGATGGGCTGTCCCCATACGGACCTGGAATCCCCCAGTCCCCTCCCCCCTTTAGGTGATCTGGAGGGTGAAAATAGGGGAGTACTACATCTACAGTGGAAGCTTGAGGGACTTGTGGGGTCGGTGAATGACTACAGACTCTTGCTGTCTGAATTTCCCCCACCCCTCCTTCTTCCCGGACCATGCTTAGACCTTGTTAGACCTTGTTATTGCCATAACAGCCCCATTTATTTGGTCTGCTGAACTATTTCCA
This sequence comes from Ptyas mucosa, assembly GCA_012654045.1. NCBI lineage: Eukaryota > Metazoa > Chordata > Lepidosauria > Squamata > Colubridae > Ptyas > Ptyas mucosa. Next base: position 9,347,673 of record WNWU01000006.1, on the reverse strand, counting down.
CTCTCCCCCCCCCTCATATTGCCATCTATTTCCTGCCCCGGAAGATATCTCCTGAACTATTTGAACACTCTGTGTGAGCTGGAGGATTCGACCCCTTGACGCTCCTAACCCAAGGGGGCACTGGAACCATAGACCTGAGGCCAGTGGAAGGCGGAGTATGGCCATCTCACTCCTGGATTATCATCTAGTTTTCCTGGCCGGCCTTGTGAGAGGAGAGCCGGCCAGGATACTTCCGGGGGTTGAATTGTATCTGCCTTCCCCTCCATTGCTGTGAGAGGGCAATGGAGCCCGGTGACTTGGACCATGGATCAGAATTCTGTCCCTCTATGTTTTTAACATCTGGTGGTCTCTGACCTTGGACTATTCCCCCCCCAAGGGTCTTGATGTACTCAGTATCTGAATTGCTTGCCCTGCGAGATTCCCCCCTCGCGCAGGTTTGGCCCTCCACCTTACCAAGGGCCTATCTCGATGACGGACTTTGGAGTCCGGAGAGATGGTATGATGCAAAGAAGGGTGTGTGGGGCTTTTTGGTGAAGTGTTTTAATAAGATTTTAAGGGATCCGGGGAGGGGGGTTTGTAATAATTTTTTAAGGGGAATTGAGAAGACGACCGATGGGGATGGGGGGGGGTCATCCTCCATGGTCAGAACCTAGCCCGGCATGGGGTAACGGTTTGGGGGGTGCAGAACGAGGGATTGGAGGGGGGACAGAGGATCATATTTATGAGGGTTGCACCATCAGCACGGTAGTTGGGAGGGGCAGATATGGCAGGAGCAGGGGACCACATCATGTGTCGGGGGCGCGCACTCGCTATTTGAGAGCGATTGCTCGCCCCGGTCTCCAAAGCTCCACTCGGACACTAGGTAGCACAGATACTCAGGATCTGGGCCTTCGGTTGATGCTGTGCAATGCCAGGTCCGTGGTAAATAAGGCCCCCCTCATCTGTGATCTTATAAAGGAGGGGGGAGCGGACCTGGCAGGTATTACGGAAACCTGGTTGGGTCCAGAGGGAGAGGTCCCTCTGGTTGAGATGTGCCCACCAGGTTTCAGAGCATTCCATCAGCCAAGGGCCCAGGGGAGGGGCGGGGGGGTAGCGGTTATTATTAACGAAGATCTAGGTCCAAGGGAGACCACTGTGCCACAGATTGCCGGATGTGAGTCCCTCCTTATGAAATGGGGTCATGGGGTTCAGTTGGGCTTGCTGCTCACGTACCTGGCTCCCTGCCACGTGGCAACAGCCCTGCCCGAGCTACTCGACGTGATAGCCACGGTGGCAGTGGATACACCCAGGCTTATGGTCATGGGTGATTTCAACTTGCCTTCCGTTGGTGAAACGTCTGAGGTGGCTCGGGAGTTCATGGCTTCCATGACGGCCATGGACCTGACCCAATTAGTTCATGGCCCCACTCATAGGGGGGGGCATACTCTGGACATGATTTTTGTCTCTGGCCAGTGGTTGAGTGATCTGGTTATAGGGGGTATAGACATAGAACCCTTGTCATGGTCTGATCACTCGCTCCTTCGCCTAGATCTCCGAACCGCTACACCCCGCCGCAGGGAGGCGGAACCAACTAGATGGGTCCGCCCCAGGCACCTGATGGATCCTGATAGGTTCCAGATGGAGCTTGGGCCGTTTCCTGAGGATCTGGCACACGACTCGGCCGAGGACCTGGTAGCTGCCTGGAATCGGGCAGCTGGTGGAGCCTTGGATCGAGTCGTGCCTTTGCGGCCTCTGACCCGGTACGGATCTCGAGCAGCTCCCTGGTTTACCGAGGAGCTGAGAGAGATGAAGCGCCGGAAAAGACGCCTAGAGAGTGGTTGGAGGGCCAGTCTCGCTGAATCTGATCGAACACTGGTAAGGTCGCATATTAAGACCTACCTAGTGGCGATAAAGGCGGCAAAGTTGAACTACTTTTCCGCATTTATTGCGTCATCAGGGAATCGTCCGGCCACCCTGTTCAGGGTGACCCGCTCTCTGCTTCACGCGGGAGTGCGGGAGGACCCCTTGGAAGGCAGGGCGGAGGATTTCGGACAATACCTGTATGACAAAATTGCTCAGATTCGGGGGGATTTGGACTCCGACTGGGTAGATCTGGGCGGGGTGACAGGGAATAGTCTTGAGAATGTTATCTGGGAAGAGTTTGACTTTGTGACTCCTGATGATGTGGACAGGATTTTGGGGAGACTTAGTGCGGCCACATGTTTACTGGACCCGTGTCCCTCCTGGTTGGTACTGGCCTCCCGGGAGGTTACACAAGGCTGGCTCCAGGGCATTATCAACGCCTCCTTGAGTGAGGGTCACTTCCCTGCTGCCTTGAAAGAGGCGGTGGTGAGGCCCCTCCTCAAGAAGCCTTCCTTGGACCCAGCAGTATTAGCTAACTATCGTCCTGTCTCCAACCTTCGCTTTATTGCGAAGGTTGTTGAGAGTGTGGTTGCGCAACAGTTTCCACAATTCCTGGAGGAAACATCTTATCTGGATCCGTTCCAGTCGGGTTTCAGGTCTGGGCACAGCACAGAGACGGCATTGGTCGCGTTGGTTGATGATCTCTGGAGGGCTCAGGACAGGGGATGTTCCTCTGTCCTAGCCCTATTAGATCTCTCAGCGGCTTTTGATACCATCGACCATGGTATCATGCTGCACCGGCTGGAAGAGTTGGGGGTGGGGGGCACTGTGTTACAGTGGTTCTCCTCCTTTCTCTCCGACTGGTCGCAGTTTGTGTTGACAGGGGGGCAGAGGTCGACCTCGAGGCCTCTCGTTTGTGGAGTGCCGCAGGGGTCGGTCCTCTCGCCCCTTCTGTTCAACATTTATGTGAAGCCGCTGGGTGAGATCATCCGTGGCTTTGGGGTGAGATACCATCAGTACGCTGATGACACCCAGCTGTACATCTCCACCCCAGGCCACCCCAATGATGCCCTCGAAGTGATGTCCCAGTGCCTGGAAGCCGTGCGGATCTGGATGGGGAGAAACAAACTCAAGCTCAACCCGTCCAAGACGGAGTGGCTGTGGTTCCCGGCATCCCGATATAGTCAGTTGACTCCATCACTGACTATCGGGGGCGAGTCTTTAGCCCCTGCAGAAAGGGCTCGCAATCTGGGAGTCCTCCTGGATAGGCAGCTGTCCTTGGAGGAACATCTGACAGCTGTAGCCAGGGGGACCTTTTGTCAGGTTCGCCTGATTCGCCAGTTGCGGCCCTTTCTTGATCGGGATTCCCTGTGCACAGTCACTCACGCCCTTGTCACTTCCCGCCTAGACTACTGTAATGCTCTCTACATGGGGCTCCCCTTGAAAAGCACCCGGAGGCTCCAACTGGTCCAAAATGCGGCCGCGCGGGTAGTGACGGGAGCAGCGTGGCGCTCCCACATAACACCGCTCCTGCGCGAGCTGCACTGGCTTCCGGTGGTCTTCCGGGTGCGCTTCAAGGTGTTGGTGATCACCTTTAAAGCGCTCCATGGCATAGGCCCTAGTTATCTCCGAGACCGCCTGCTGTCACCGATGACCTCCCATCGACCCGTGCGCTCCCACAGAGAGGGCCTCCTCAGGGTGCCATCAGCCAAACAATGTAGGCTGGTGACTCCCAGGGGGAGAGCCTTCTCTGTGGGGGCACCCACCCTCTGGAACCAGTTGCCCCCGGAGATTAGGAGAATTCATGACCTCAGTGCCTTCCGCCGTGCCCTAAAAACACATTTTTTCCAACAAGCCGGGCTGGCTTAAGAAGAAATTTTAAATATTTTTAATATTTTAATTGGTCTGTGAGTTTTAAATTTTGTAGCCAAATTATATATATATTTTAAATGTCTTAATATTTATATTTTATGTTTTTTATGTCTGGCTGTACACCGCCCTGAGTCCTCAGGGAGAAGGGCGGTATATAAATTGGAAATAAAAAAAAATAAAATAAAATAAATAAATTTATAGATAGGTTCATGAACCAGCATTGAACAAATGAAAAATAGAATAACGGAATGCACTAACAAACATAATATGTAAACTATTACTGATAGTATTTCTCATTAATAAGCACAGCCATTTATTTATTTAATTTAATTTCAAAGCTGCCTGACTTGGATGAAAAAAAATCTGACTCCAAACTAACGGATGGCTTCACCTGGCAATTTCATGTAGATATTAAACAAAAGGGGAGAGAATGTTAAACCTTGGGGTATCCCGCAAGTGCAGGTCTAGAGACAGTCTATCCCCACTTGTCAACACTGACTGAAATTGGTTAAAGAAACAGAACCACTTTAAAATGGCGCCTTCCACCCAACTGCTAAAGGCGGTCCAAAAGGATACTGTGGTCAATGGTACGGAAAACCATTGGGAGATCAAGCAACACGAGGATGAGCACACCAGTCCTAGCCTGGCTCTGCCACAGTTCATCAGCAATTGCAATATGTGCACTCTCCATACTAACCTAGTATGAAAGAAACTGCAATGAGTCCAAATAAACTGCTCCTTCCTGGAGCCTATGAAGTGAAGCCCGACCATTCTATCCACCATCTTCTCTAAAAAGGGGAAGTTGAAGACCAGATGGTAATTGCCCAGAGCCAATGGATATCCTTTTGAGGAGAGAGTTCACCATAGCATTCTCAATCAAATCAAATCAAATCAAATCAATTCTAAATCACCATAGAGCAGAACAACTCTTCTTCAAGGCCAACCAGATCACCTCCCTTACTCAAAAATGTTGATACCATTTCATGGAACCTAACTGTCAGCCCTACCAGATAAACCAGACCAAGAGTCATTGTGCAGATCTAAAGCTACATTTATTAGAACATCTATGGTATTATAACAGAAGCTTCCAAATCTAAATGTAGTTCCTCTCTTTTTTCTTTTATCTCCATAAAATTGGTGGGGTGGTAAAATTGGTAGGGTGGTAAAATTGGTGGGGTCTCCTCCTCCTTTAGTTAACTTTGGATCAGCCACTCTAGCTCAGTCCCACATTGGGAACTTAAAAAAAACAATCTGTCCTGTTCATCAGGTTGTGGTGGACCAGTGTAGTAGATTATGATATTGTAATGGAATGTGTCGATGACCTTGGGGAATGAGGGGAAGAGATGCCATTTAGGAAGCAATCAGACAATAGAGGCAGGAGCCCCAAGTGGCTTAAGGATTAGAGGAAAAAACGTGAGAAAGACTCAACCTAAATGGATCTAACAGTTAAAAATTACAGCAGGAAAGTTTGTACTTTCGGACTTGCAACATTCTGTTAATGTAGCCTTACAATAAAGTAGAATTAGTTCATCTAGTCATGTTTATGTGTGGTTTACTTGGGAGGGCTAACAAATACATAACCTTCAAGAAGGAGGCCTTCATTCTGCAGTGAATTGAATCAGGCTGATAGAACATCTGTCTGACTGTGCGATGAACCATAATTATGTATGTACTTGTGAATGATACAACGCACACAGATAGACACACTTCTTTCTCTTTCTAGTTCTCATTAGAAGATTTGAAAGACCAGTTTAGGGACAGATCATCATGGAGAAAATCAATCTACGTAGTTGCTAAGAATTAATACTGACGTGATGGCACATAATCAACCAAAACTCTACATATATAGTATCTAGTGATACTTGCCTATAGGAAGGAATATGCTTGCCCATTGCTTCCCAGGAACAGAAAAATAAGACAGCAACAGAAATGTCCAAATGGGAGTATGCGATAACTTTCAGTCTAGACCAAGGGTGAAATCTATTTACCTTCCCTACCAGTTCGGAAGTGCATGCGCCACGCACCTGTGCTCTCTTCACTCGTGTGCATGTGTGTGTCACATGCACATGTGGACCCTCTGCACAGGCGCAAAGCCTTCTGCGCATGTGCAGAGAGTAAAAAACAAGTTACTTCCTGGTTAAAACCAGGAAGTAATGCTGACCGGGCGGGTGGGTGGAGCCTCACGCTGCCATCGTTACCGGTTCTTCGAACCACCCACCACTGAACCAGGCTGAGCCGGTAGCATTTCACCGCTGGTCTAGACCAAATACTTGTAACCAAAGTGTCTTCAGACTGGAAAAGATTTGTCTTGGAATCAAGGCAAGATGAGCAGAAGACCGAAGCAGCTTAAGGGTACAGTGCATATATGCCAAGAATAAAGGATACTTCCTAACTTTATTTATTGAGGTAACGCAGTCACTATAAATGAGTCACCCTGGTTTGTTTTTTTTTAAACAAAACATTCTCATCTACGCTTATTTCTCTTCTCATTAGACATATAAAATCAGCCTTTTGGGTTTGGGGAACAGTCACTCTAACTGGTAACTGGTAGGAAGTGTCCTACACAGGTGAAGAAGTCAAGAATTGACTGAAAGAAAATGTGTCAAAAATCTGTTTTTCATATATTAAGATTGACAGAGGGTTGCAGGGTGACTTAGTACCTTACGGTAGTAAATTCAGAGTGAACATGAAATTCTCTGTGTCATTTTTCTGTATGTGTGAAAAAAAGGAAGGTACGGATGTTTATCCTTGTGCTAAGTAAAAAAAAAGAATTCTGACTGGGGAACACATTACGCATTAGAGGCAGAGGATATTTGATGAAGTTACTTGGTGCATTCATTCATTCTCCTCTCTCTAGCACTATATAGCTTCTAATGGCCTCAAGGCAATCAATTGAAGCTGAACAGGCAGGAGTTAAGAGAAACTGCTAAATGGGGAAAGGGAAAAGAAAAACATTAAAAATTATCAGTGACTACTATGGGATAGAATAGAGGACACCTAGCAAGCCAATAATTGACAAAGAATGTCAGTGAATAAGGAATGATGATCAATAATTAATTTTACCTTCATTTTAATATTTTAGCCCTAGACAGATTTAGTGCATACTGGGTGTAGTAAAAAAACTAATTTAAATTCCGAGGGTTTGTTTTTTAAGTGTTATGATGGGACTAGAAGATTTGGTTTCCCCCCCACCCCTCCATGACTCTACATTCTACTCCTATAAAAAAGCTAAAAAACCCCCAAAAAACAGCTGGAAAAATGCAGAAATGATCCTGAGAACAGATATACATTTAGCATCTGTTACTATTTGATGTTTGAAGAAAGGGGAAAGCTTTATGCAGCTACAAAACCTTGACAAAATGAAGTGGGAACATAAGCTAATTGTAGAGGAATGTTGAATAAAAAGTTGATACATAATGGACCTTCTTCACTAAGCAGAAGGTCATAACTAATGCAGGAGACTTGTAAACAACATAACGTAGTCAGTCCTCATTTACAGCCAATAGCTGATGAGTGATGTCTGAATTAATGGTCTACTTGACTATATTATTTGTGAGATGAGAATTATACCTCTTTAGAGGGTATTGCCTTTGGGTAATCTTTGGATGCTAGGAGAGGCTTCTGCATTTCTGCATTAAGATGTAAAGAAACGTAGTGATATTATTATGAAAAAATTATATGCATTCCCATTGCATATTAGACATGAGTGTAGAAAGAAGACATAAGGTATTTATGGTCGGTCTGTGTAACATCAGAAACTGTCTTCAAGCATTCTCTTTCCTGTGTCTCAATATGTATGGAGAAAACCAGGCGGGAACTATTGTCCTAGATTCCAGAATTTAGATAAGCTTTTCTAGTCTTGTAGGTCTTCTGGGATACTGACTTTCAGAATCTGTGCTGGCTGGGAGTTTTAGAAGTTAGAATCCTGATGTATCTGGAAGGTACCATGTTGGGAAAAACAATCGTAAGCTGTATGTGAGTCGGTGAAGTAGGTCATATTAAGGCAGTGGAACAAATAACAGTAACACCGAAACAGTAACTTGTGCCCTGTGACATCATTGCCATCCTTACATACTTGCATAATTCCACTTTTTGAAGTTTGCCTGCATTATCACAGAGCCCCCTCTCTGAGGGAGATAGACAGTTAAGAACTATGAAATATAAATAAATAAAATGAATAAACGTGTCAGACTGAATTCTACATGGACTACTATCCCACAGATTTTATGGCTTTAGGATGAAAACTGAGAAAATTGGAAATTGTTTCAAGTTCTAAATGTTTCCTCCTGTAGAACCTTCAAACATTTTTGCATTTAGTTCTATCAGGATAAATTCTACCTATGTATATAGCAGTTTATTCCATCCTTACAAAAATATTTCCTTCTTCTGGTTATGCACTGCCATAATTAACTAATACTTCCAGGTTTCCTGTGAGATTGATGAATTCTACAGGGAAAAAGCTGACTAATAATATTTCATTGTGTTAGAAATATTGGGTGAGATACCTGGTTTGTACTGACACAAGTTTAAACAATGTGCTATAACCAATGATATGCCCTTGCCTTCTCCTTTATCTTGTCATATTCATTTTGAAGATATTTAGTAGATTTTGGTTAAACAAGCATAAGAGTCAAATAAGGAACAGAGTTAAAATTGCTGCAGCTGAAGTCACAGATTGCAAAACTTCTTATAGTCCTGCTTTGCATAATAGTTTAAGCCTGTCTCATTTTAAGAAGTGATGGTGAATTTTGATGCAAACGAAGTGTTAATGTACACAGATGCAACGGCTCATGCAAAACAGGCTGCCACATTTATTTTGGAAATATGATAGGGTCAGGTTTTTGTACCCGCATTGTGGTGGATATGTCTTCTTTATCCTGCCATATTCATTCTGAAAATATGTAGTAGAATTTGGTCAAACAAGTTAATTACATAAATAAAATTATCACTTCAAAGGGTGCTAAGAAATATGCATGCATCAAAGGATTGTCAGTGCTGTTAGATTATCATCATGTTATTCTCCATTTTAATCCCTGAGGAGTCTCGATTTAGTACTTAAATTGAAAAGTGCTCATATTACAGGGTTTATCTGTGGTTGTGTGTAGGGTGTATGCAGCTTATAGATATAGCCCCAAGAGCTTCTATAAAATTAATAATGAGATTTATGTGATGTATTATTAAAATGAGATTTAGTAACTATCAAGTTAATAATGAGACTTATGGTGAAGGCCAAGAGATATCACTTTGTTGCACTGGTGAAGGATGGCAGAAAAACCATTGGGTGACTTTGGGCCAGTCATTCTCAACTCAACCTATTTTACAGGATTATTATTGAAGGGAAAACAGGAGGAGGAAGCAGTATTATGTGTGTTTGCCACCTTTAATTATTATAAAGTAATATAGGCAGGATAAAAATCAAATAAATAAAGAAGGCTTCCATGTACATTTTATTCAATCCATGAGGGAAAGACTGTCCTTTCTGTCTGGCTATAATCTAAGTAATTATGTCAGGTGAGGAATAAAAGAAAAGGAAAGAGAAAAGGGGAAAAACCATAGATACGAATCTTTAAAGTGAAATATTATTGATTATTTATGACTGATATCTATATTCTGTAGATCAGATCACAAGCTTCAAGGCTCATTTTGATGTGTGGAAAAACACAGCTTGATGGAGCTCATCTTGCTCCTCAAGGAATCTCTGTGACGCTAAGAAAATGATTGCTGTTCGATCCCGTATGGCACCCATTTTGGCAAACCCCAGATAGCACAATCCCTTCGAGTCTCATTTGTTGAGCGCATCGATTCTGCCCCAGTTCTTTCTCCCCTCAGGAGAGGTGGCTTTTTCCTAAATCTTTTTCTGCCTTGCTTTTCTTCCTAGGCCAGTGCTTCCTTTTAATTGCTTCTCTTAGTTGGATTACCAACTCAGACCATTTCAAGAAATTTAGTATTGATCTGACACTACAATTCAATTTGTCTAATGGTCAGCATATGCCATGTTGGTTATATTGCTGGTTGAGTGTGATTATATTTCAAGCAGTATTAAATAAAAGTTACGCCGATCGATAAAGCAGGTGAACAGTTTAAACTTACTCAAATTTGTGTGACATTTAAAACATGCCTCAATGTCAGTTTATTGTATTGTATGTGGAAACATGGGGCCAGTCCATCATGCGGATGACATTCTGGAAAGCATAGAAAGCTTGGTTTATTCTGCCAGGCCTTGGGGTAGGATTGCAGTGAGTCCCTGTGAGATTTGGTTTTGTTTGCTGGGATATTCTTTCTCTGGACACACATCTCTTTGTTCCTTGACTTTATTGCTCTGGCTTTTAATAGTGTAAAGTGCCCAGAGCCCTTGGAAGTTGGACTTTAAAAATAAAGAAGGGAAGGGAGGGAAGGAGGGAGGAAGGAAGTCCCAGCCTCAGCAAAACTTAATTTGGAGAACTATGTGAAGTTATCTTAAGGAAACCACTAAGTGCAGATGCATTTTTTAAAAAGGATTTGGAATATTATATAATATGGGAGAAGTGGTATAAATAAATTGAGAATAGAAAAAAAAATAGATAAAGTAGGATTGAATTCAGTTAGAATAACTGAAGTAATTACGTACGCACAAATGTGGAAATTGGAAGAGACGCCATTAGAGAATAAAATAATACAAAAAGTTATGGAATGTGCGGAGATGGATAGGCTTACTAAAGAAATACAGGATAAGGAAGACACAGACTACTATTTAACTTGGCAACGATGGTACGATTGGCTAGAGAAAAGGAAAGTACAACAAGAAACGACCAAAATAGGACAGGAAGGGAATACCAACAAAGGAAACCAAAATTAAGAAATAATCTTAAAATATTGTTATATAATGAAAGATGTAGATATATATATATACAGAGATATAGAAACATAAAATACCGAAGTATCTTTCTTTTTTCTTAAGATTCAAGTTATAAGACTTGATTTTAATGTATAGTTAGTTCATGTTATGTATTGTATGTATGTATGTATGTCTTTGTTTGTTTAATAAATTTTTTTTAAAAAAAAGAATGTATAGAGTAAAAGTGAACTTTAGTAATATGTCATGTAAATGGTCACAGTTATGCACAAACCTTCTTCTTTTTGTATTTTAATTGTTGAAAGTCAATAAAATATTTATTTAAAAAAAGAAAAGAAAAATACGATAAAAAAAGTTATTTCAATACACCACTTATCTTATGGCATACTCGAGGATCACAGCTACCCCCTAGTTCCCTCTCTCATGGCAAAAGCTCTATCACATCACTTGGTGGTTTGCTTTCAGATAGGAGCTGAGTGGCTGATGCTATTAAAGTATTAATGATCTTTAGTACCCCATCCAAGCAATGATGTTTAGTAACCAACTTTTTCCAGAGATTGCTAGTAAAAGCTTTTATTTGAGAGTATAAAAAGTGCTTTTGGCATCAGATGGTCTCATAATTTAGTGGCCACAGTAAGCTATGTGGTTTGTGATCAGTGATCTGAAAAGATTTTATGCAGGAGACTGAGTAGACCACCACTGTCTGCCTTGCTACTTTGCACTGTTTTGACTGTTTTTGCTTTTACACTCCTTATTCCACAAGGGGAGGGGAAGGGAAGGGAAGGGAAGGGAAGGGAAGGGAAGGGAAGGGAAGGGAAGGAAAGGAAAGGAAAGGAAAGGAAAGGATGAAGGCAGAAAGGAAGGAAGGAAGGAAGGAAGGAAGGAAGGAAGGAAGGAAGGAAGGAAGGCAGGCAGGCAAGCAAGCAAACAAACAAACAATACACGGACGTTCACAGCCTTTTCTCAAATAACAGGAAAGGTACAAACTTTGTACTAAAACATGACACAGCATTAGTTGTAAATTGAGCCACAGAGTCTGAAGAAGCCTTTTCTCCGCTTCCACGGTGTCTTTGAATTAATTTTATTTGAATTAATTATTTAATTTTATTTGTGGGTGAGTAGCTAGTCAAACTATCAGGAATCAGAATTATTATTATATAGGTAATCTACAATTAGATTCACAGTCAAAACCAGTGGAAATGTAATAATTTAAGTTGTAACCAATGTCCTAAGAATTATTAGCTACAGGTAGTTCCAAATAGGGTCTTGTTTTGTCTTTTCATAGAATAAAGGTGTTTAGATACTATAAATTCAAAATTTCCAAATATCAAGGGAGTCTTTTAGACATTAGATTTTTATTGTCCCCCCTCTCTCTCCTATCTCTAGCTATCTACATACACACACACTCCAAAGTGGCAAATATTCCTAATGCACCTACCTCCTATTTTCCCACAATAACAGCCTTGTAAGGTAGGTTGGGCTAAGAGAGCCAAACTGACTCAAAGCCACTCAGCTGGTTTTTTGTGCTTAAACTCACAGTGGCTCTCATAATATATATGCAATAAGATGTAGGTGTCCTAAATCATAACCCTTATTTATCCAACATACATCATGGACCTCAGAGTTTTATTCTACCCCATCACATAATCTTTCCTAAATCTTTCTTCATATACGAGCTGTGTTGTATGAGCATCTACCTCTTGTAAACAGACATTTGATTTGCATCAAAATTCACAGTCACTTCTAAAATCCAGAAATGGCTTCAACTATTATGCAAAGGAAGGCTTTAGGATGTTTTCCAATCTGTAATTATAGCTGGGGCAGATTTAATGCAACCCCTAACTGGATTCTTACACTTTTTTAAAAAAAATATATCATTCAGAGTTCTATTGGAATAAATATTGCAAGATGCAGCAGAAGGCAAAATGAGAAGTGTGAGACAGAGCACGTATCATACTTTCCCCTTAAACAATAAATATTTTTTTTCTATTCCAGTAAAAATAGAAATGTTGCTTTTTCTAATTTTTAATACACTGTAAATTTGGTTTATGATGAGAAACCTATCCTAAATTTCTCTCTGTTTTTCTCTCTCTCTCTCTGTTTTTCTCTCCCTCTGTGTCTCCCTCCCACTTTCTAGAGGTGTATAAAAAACAAATATAAATGGCTGTTTCTTAGTCTAAATATCTAATAAACTATGTTATGTAGGTCAATCCATAGTTCTCTTCCCCCTTACTTTTTCAGAAAAGAACACCAACTATTTGAATTCCATTTCAATATGAATAATAATGTCACTCAGGGTTCGGGCTGGGCTAAGTACTGAGATAGGATTGGTTCCACTTGTGGAATCTCTCAATGGAGTTTGATACCATTGACCATGGTATTCTGCTGGACTGCTCTAGAGGTCAGACATTGTTTTACAGTGGTTCTTCCATTTGGTGGTGTTGGGAGAAGAGAGGTCCTTGTTATGTGAGGCACCTCATGGGGATCTCTCTCTCATCTCCCATTTATCACTGATATGAAACTGCTGGGTGAGATCATTCAGTGTCAGTAACATCGGCATGTAGATAATACCCAATTATAAATCTTTACCCCATGTTGGGCAAGTAGTGTTATTCAGATGCTGGCTCCATACCTGTTGTGGCCTATTGGCTGCCAGCCCCTTCGGCAGCCGAATCAGAGGAGAAGGTGGTGTGGGAGTCAGGGCCAGCATCAAGGCAATCTGAGAGCTCCAAGGGGGAAGAGGGAATAGAGCTGTCAGAAATAGAGACAGAGGCAGAGCCTGTGCTGTCCATCAGCCCTCAGATGGAGAGTCAACAGCTCCCAGGTCTGGAGGCAGCTGATGAGGAAGAGGAGGAACAGCTGGGTCCAGTGCCTGATGTGCGGATGTGCAGAAGGCAAAGAAGAGGAGAATAATGGAAATCTATGGGCCGGTCCTTGGGATGGAAGAGCAAACGTTGTTAGTGAAGCCCCACCCTATCAGTAGCTCTGGGGATAAAAGGCAGGGGGTGGAGATGAATAGGTGTGGCAGACAACTATTCATCTCCCTGCCAGTCTGCCACTGCACTTTTGAATCCTGTCTGAAAATTATCAGAATTCTTCTTCGAATCTGCAGCACCTTCTGAGTGTGTGTGTATCTATATGTGTCTGTGCTGGAAGAAAGTGAGCACACCTTCCAGGATTTCTTCTAGGAAGAGAGAGAGAGGGACCCCTGGTGTGTCAGGCCAGTTCCAGGGCAAAGGGAGTGAGCATCACTTTCCACAGGATTTAGAGACTTTGTAGCCTGCTGTGAGAGAGCAGCTGCTGGCGCTCCTAATAAAGGGAACTTTTCTTAAGGGCTTGTCATGTTTGGGAGCCAGGTCCGAACAATGCCTAAAGGCTATAGAGACCCTAGCAAGATGGATGGTGATGGGTGTTTAACTGCCCGGGGTCAGGAGTTTAGACATCTTTGACTCTGGACAATGTAACACTTTCCAGGATAGAACTGGGGTGCAATTTTGGAGCCCTCCTGAACTTGTGGGCCCAGCAGGTGGCAACTGTACCCCTACCCCTACCCACTGATCATCACACACTGGAATCTAATATCTGACTAATTGGCCCCCCCCATTCCCAGTTTTTCACTTAGGAAAAACTACTTAATATATATTTACAGTAGATTCCTACTTTAGCACAGAAAGGCAATGTGATATATAAAAGTTGCCAGTTGAGTGTTTTATTTAGTAGAATGTCTGGGACATTTCACGTCTGGGACTTGTACTCAACTAAAAAATCAATGTTTTTAATATTGGCATCCTGCCTATAATATAATATAACTGACCAACTGTGCTAAAAAGTAACTATGCTTATTTTTGAATGATACGGGTGAAAATATATTATTAATTATTACGTGATGGTAGATTTTTAAAAATATCTCTTGCAGCTGTTCTTACCATGTAAGAATTTCAAACTTTGCAAGTACAATGTTTTCCATCAAGCACTTCTTAAGCTATATAAAATTTGCCACTAAAAGAGAAGAGGACCCTAATGATACCAAAATTAAGGTACTATAGAATTAAGTACATATGAGCATTTTTAGAAAGACATACTAAGGTTGAGATGCTACGGCTAGGGTATAATGTGAATATTTAGTTAAACATAATTTACAGGAATAATTATAACTGCTGATCTTCAGAGACATGTTTTAATTTCTATTAGTTACAGAAGAGATATTTTCTATTTTGTCACTATTTAACACAACTAAGGCAGGAGCCAATCATTACAAAACTAACCTAATCGACAGGATTATATATGTCAGAGTTTATACATTCATTTTGTTGTTTGGAGCTCAAACACAGATATGGTGTGTCTGCAGAAGGTATGAATTGTTTCTTTTCCATTGGAGGATTCTGGTATGATTCAGATCTCTCAGTTATTGGAAAAGTAAATATTATAGGATATTGAAAGAGCTTTTCAAAATGCATTTATAAACAAGATCACTTACTATTCTGCTTTGTTCTGTATGCACTGCCCATAGTAGCCATATCCAGTTTAATCTAATGATATATAGTATATTGTTACAACCCAAAATTCCAGTTCCATCAGCTCATGCTTAAAATAAATCATGTTAAATTCAGTGGGACATTAAGTATTAGGATTATACATAGACATACATAGACATACATATACATAGGCACTAAGACTATACAGTACATGAATTCTAATATTGCTTCCAGGAATTAGGTTAAGGAAAAGGCCTGGGGTTAGGCTAAGAATATAGTCAGTGTTGCAGAGTCCTAAAAGAAAGGATAATTTTGTTTATGGTTAACAAGGGCTAAACCAAGAGAAGAAAAGCACTATTTAGATTGGTGATTATAATAGAGACCCGAAATTATCCTTATACACTGGAACAAATTAGAGTTGTATAGAGAAACAAGTCACGTTCCTGCTCCATTCCCTCTGCTCATGACATATGGAAAGGTAAAAAGCAAGAGCCAACTACTACTTTGGGTAGCAAGCCAATGTGTATAAGAAATTAATAAGAAGCATATTTATTTGTGTAGAGAATTTGTACGGTTGCCCATTTTAACTATATAGCCCTGGGAGCTAATAACTATTCACAAATGTGTAATAAAATTTTGAAGTATAAATACAACTAAGTTACAATAACTATAATAAAATAGCTCGGTACCATAACAAACTCTCAACACAACTACACTTGTATATACTGTACCTCAAGTAACATCCTGGCTCAGCATCTGGGAGAAGAAGTAGGTCTTCTCAGCTTTCTGAAAGGGCAGGAGGGACTCTCTGAATTTCAGTGAGGAGTCTGTTCTGTAGATCAGGTATCACAACAGAGAAGACATATCTTTTAGGTCCCAGCAGATGATGTTGTTTAATAGCAAGGATCATCAGATCTGTTGGGATGGGCAGAAGTCTCACAAATAAGTTAGCTCTGTGCAAGAACTAGAAGCTAGTGAAGATCGTGGAACAGCACACTACTGCATTCTGCCCTAGCTGAATCTTTCAAGTGTTTTTCAAGGCAGTCCAATATGGAATGAATTGCAGTGTCACAATCAAGAAATGACTAAGTCAGGGGTCCCCAACCCCCAGGCCGTGTCTCACTACTGGGCCATGAGCTGTTTGGAACTGGGACACGAAAGTGGTGGGTGAGCATGTGTACACACATCCCTACTTGGGTGAGCAGTGGGCAAGTGTGTGTGCTCCATTTGCGTGAGTGGCAGGTTTGGATGTCCACCGCTTGTGCAAATGGAGCTGCAGAGGTGTTATTCAGCAGGTTCTGACAGGTTCTGGAGAATCGGTAGTGGAAATTTTGAGTAGTTTGGAGATCTGGCAAATACCACCTCTGGCTAGCCCCAGAGTGGGATGGGAATGGAGATTTGGAATGGAGAAGCAATATCTTTCCCCCAGGAATGGGGATGGATTAGGGATTTTGCAGTATCCTTTCCCTGGAGTGGGGTGGGAATGGAGATTTTGCAGTATCCTTCCCCTGCCATGCCCACCAAGCCACATTACGCCCACCAAGCCATGCCCACAGAATTGGTAGTAAAAAAAGTTTGAATTTCACCACTGAGCTGTGCGCATATACGTGTTTCCTGCTGCTTGCACAGAACCATGCCCTGCCCCCCTTCACTGGTCCACAAAGCCAGAAAGGTTGGGGAACTCTGGACTAAGCCAGGTATGTGAAAGAGACATGCACAGTGAAAGCGAAATGCATGAAAGATGGAGTATGTGAGAACAGGTGAAAGCAAGCTAGTCAGGCAGACCTCGAAGAAGTCACAAAAAGGTTCTCAAAACAATAGACAGCTCTCAAAACACAGAGTTATTTTCCAAAGAAGAGATGTGAACCGCACAAGGTGATGGTACTCATATAGATCCATGAAAATATGAAAATATAGCCCTGAGAAGAATACTAACCTGAGACTGGCCAAACACTGGTTGGAAATAATAAAAAATGATGATAAACTGTTTTGATTTGGATTTGTCACACAGCTCTCATGTAAGGTTGTTTTCTTACCTTGATTCTTCTTCTGGAATCCAAATATATCTGTGCTAGTTTAATTAGGTGTGAAGCTCTCTATGCAGAAAGTAAAGAATAAAAGTTGATAAACATGTGTTTCTAAATAAGAGTAAATAGCATTGAAGAGGATGTTAAGACCCTTTTTATGACCTTCCATGAAATAATTGGTGCGTATAGGCATTCTGGCTCCAATAGTGGATGTAATATATAGTTATCATGACTAGCAGCCATTGACAGGTTTATTCTCCAAGAATTTATCTCATCCCCTTTTAAAGCTAAACAAGTTAGCAACTCATAGTTTTTGTACTGTTCAATTATAAATTATGCACCGAATGAAAAACATATCCTTTTATCTTCTTTCAATATATTACTGGAATAAAAAGACTTGTCATTCTTTTTCTACTACTTGCTCAAGCATTGACATCACAAATAACTATCATAAGGCATTTATATTCTAATAAAATTCTGAGCAGTTGCGAAAACACTTATGTAACTGCTTGCACAGTGGATGGTGCAAACAGAATCAAAGCGCTGGGACATTCCTAAGTTGTGGAAGCTTTATTCTAGAAGATAACATTATTGGTACAGGATCCAACCTGGTCACCAGGGCTAGTGGTTTTGTCTTCTGGGCTTTTGGACTTGTACTGGAGCCCATCTTCAAGGAATTTCTCTCTATCAGAGTGTGCTCATGAAGATGGTCTCCAGGATGAATCCAAAAGCTTGGAACCACTTAGAATACACAAAACCACTGATCCCGGTGACATTATACTGAGACATGTATTCATTCGCCTTCATTCATTATTGGTACAACCCAAAGCCCCTCTGAAGATATCCACTAGTCTGATAGCCTGTTTTCCTACTTCTGGTGAGCCCAGAAGGCCCGAAAATTAGCTGGCCGGTGCACGCATATGCACCAGAGTTGAACTGGGATGCCCACTGATATGGCTACGCGGGCCAACTGTGGAACGTGTGCCATAGGTTCACCATCATGGGTATAGAATATGTACATCAGAGCATTAGGGGAACCCTCACCATTGAGAAGAGAGAATTTCTGGTTGTTCATTTTTTCAAGAATTCTACTAGTGGAGATCCTGAAAACTAACATGGGGTTTATTTCTGGAAAGCCAGAAACAGCACATTTGCATTCAGCTTATCCAATTTGATTGACTAGAATGAATTAATGTATATATTGAATAAATTAGGAAATATTTAAGTCATGGGGAAAACTCAAAAGAGAATGTTTGGTTTCCAGCTTGGTTTTCTTCCAGGATCTTATTTGCATTTCTATCCTACTGAAATCAATCTGAAACATTTATTATCACTGAAAACAACCTCCATATGGTATTTATACTTATGTCTGTAATGTATCACATGGCTCACTGTATGATTTTCCTGCCTGGGGCAGAATACGCATTCTGTATTTTATGGCACTAAGGGTTTCCAGGAGACTTTTGTGTGGAGACTGCTGTTCTGTGTAACATGTAGAAGACCTCGTTTCACAGAGCTTCTGCTTAAGAAATACGGCATCCAAACCTTCTGAATGTGATTGGATTTCCGCAAGTCGGTTTGTTGCTTTTAATGGCAACTGTGCTCTGAACTGGAACATTGCAGCTTCTTTGGAGCAAAGGGACTAATGCTTCCCACAGAGAGGCCCATGTCCTCCACGGAGATGAAGAGCTGAAATTCTTTTACTTCCCCTCAAGCAGTGACTGTCATTGGCAGAGCAGCTGGGCTCTCTGTGCTGCCAGTGAATATAACACTAGTTAAACACTCCACATGCCTCTGTTGATTATTAAATCCTCATTGATTAAAGTTCTTCATTTTCCAATAAGAGCAGGTTGCTACAGAAGAGAAGTAAATCTCTCTACAGTAACTTGAACATGAGTTTACCAATAGTTACAGTTTAATTCCAAGAAGGGTTTCTGGGAAGAAAATAAACATGCTATAATACCACATTGTTTTTGAATTTCTTCTCTTCTTTGTCTTTGCTTCCTCTTTTACCACTTCAGGTATCGAGGGAGATACAAAGTTCTTGTTCTTGCTCTTCTGAGGCCTCAACCATTGTTGTTTGATGCTGTTGTAGTGTGTCTTTGATGTTGTCTCTCTGTCTTCTTCCGGGTCTGCCTTATTCTTCAGCCTTCTCCTCTTTTTGTATATTCCTTATATCAGGGGTGTCAAACTCAATTTCATTGAGGGCCACATCAGGATTGTGTTTCACCTGGGGGGGGGAGGCATGGCCAGGGTGAGTATGGCCAGCTCGACGTCACTCATATGCGGCCCTCCCAAGCTCCATTTTTGTTGGCAGAGTCACCACAGGCCGGTACTTTGCTTCCAGGGTGGCCCCATGGACCAGATCTAAGCACCCTGTGGGCTGGATCTGGCCTGCAGGCCTTGAGTTTGACGCTCCTGCCTTATATGTTGCAGAATCCCAAAACATTCTCTCCACATGAACAAATCACTTTATTTGCTGTTTTTGTATGATCTCATTTCTGATTTTATCTCTTCTGGTCACTCCAGCAGCTTTCCTCAAATATCTCATTTCTGTGGCGACTAACTTTCATTTATGTTATATAAGTATCCATGGTTGGCACCTGGTAACATAGGGTGGGGATGAATATGCTTTTTATGAGATGTTTTTGATCAATGCCTATAATTTAATGTCATTCATGATTATTCAACCAGCAGTAAAGATTTGTGCAAACTTGTACGCTCCTTAAGGGCATCCTTTTATTACTGATACAAATCTTTTAAAGACATCCATTACACAAAACGTGAATATATTGAAAATACAGTTTTAAACTGACAATGAAGAAGTAGCTATAATTCATGTGAGCTTAGTTCATAATTTCTTTAGCAATTGACTGAAGCATCAAGTGTTAATTTTGCAGGTGGGAATGGGCTATCTCAAATAAAATATCACAGGGAGAACTTTCACCTCATGTGGATTATGTATGAAAAGGAATACATAGCTGTTAGTCATCTAATGTATATGTCACTAAGTATGGATCGTTTTATGATGTACATGATTTGTGGAGCTGAGCTTGATAAGTCTATGCTGATTGTGTTAATTAATTCCATTGAAAATCACGTTGATGAGAAAATACTGCTTGTAGAATTTTATTTGTAATGTATTATGCTTAACTGTTTTCTATATGAAAATGACATACGAATGTTCATTACGCTGGTCATGACTGAGCCAGTTCCAATGGTAATCTTATATGAAACTGGTCAATCTTCACCAATCTGCAATTGGCCTTCACCAATTGAAAATAGTTGTGATCGCTCCTATACAGGTAGTCCCTGACTTACAAACATTTGTTTAATGACGGTTGGAAGAAATGTCCTTCTGGGTTCAGTTCCAAGTGGGGGAAAAGACACTGGAAACATGGAGACTGCTTGGAAAGATGGTTTAATGGCGGACAGGAATCACATGGCTTGAGTTCCTGAACAGGAGCACATGACTTGAGTTCCGGAATAGAAAACAAAAAAACCCGAGGTGCTGGGAGTGTCTTGGTTTTATGCCCTTTGTTAGGCCCCACCTCTGAGTTTCTTGTTCCTGTATAAGAAATGTACCCTGATTGGTTGTCAAACTCCCAGGTGGTCTAGAGGTCTTAGCTAACTTTGTAGGTTTTTCTATAATAATAACTTTTATTTGAGGTCACAGACCAAAATACAAATATAGTTGCAAAAGAACATGGGGAAAGTAACATCATAAACAGTTGGCTACCAGAAGCCTTGGCTGAGAGGAATTACAGCATTCTCCTCTAAACTTTGTAGGTTGTCTCTCAAGCTTGCTTGAGTCTTGCCATGTGATGAGTTTCTGTTGCTAGATGGGTCCTATTGTGTTGCAGATGATGGCCCATTGACAAAGGTGGGGGGAAATGAGTGAGCTTGGCCGAGGCCTTAATGGCCCATTGACAAAGGTGGGGGAGGCAGGAAGCTGCAGGGAGCTGCCTTGTCCCCAACACATGTTTCTCCATTTCTTATCCAGGGAAATATAATATTCTGCCTTTTTAATATTTCCTAAAATATTTCATTCTTCTAGGAGAGGGGTGGGTGCTAACTTCCTACATGACCATTCAAAGTTAGAACTAGCAAAGTCAATGGAGAAAGCCAGATTTCCTTAATGATGGCATGATTGACTTAACAGCTGTTGTGATTCACTTAACAGCCATGGGCAAAAGGTCATACAATGGGGCCCAACTCACCTAACAACTACCTTGCTTAACGACAGAAATTTTGGGCTCAACTTTGTTGTACGTCTGGAACCGCCTATAAGTACTTCAAGTTAATTAAACAGAACCTCTTTTAATATTCTCTAAAAATGAGTGAGAGGGTTATTCTCCCCAATTATCCCTGCAATTTGCAGAATAGAAACAATGCATACTTTATATGCTAGTTTTGTATAGGTGACTTAATGTCTTCCTTTTTATGAATTTTGTACAGAGAAGTAATGCAATTGATCTGATGGACTCCCTCCACCAAAGAGAAATTGGTATCTCTGCTGGGACTGAAGACTACTTGCTGAGTATTGTGCACATGTAAAATTATATTTCAAATGGAAGAAACGTGACTCTTATCAATTTAAAACTCAAGTAAAAATAGGTAATTGTATGGATGATAACCTTCTCCAATTATAAGTAATTACTCATAAATAGTTATGACATAATAAAGCTAAAATTATTTTTACAAGTACAGGGTAATCTAAATGTTGCATTAATGTGCCTTGTTCAGATGCCAAAGCACAAAAAGAATACTAATGTGCAGAGATTGCAGCGTTGCTTAATTAATTATTGTGTATGTCTTTACTGTGGAAAAAATATTGAAGAAATATCTACATTTAAACAATTATTTTAGGTGAGGGCCTTTGAGGAGCTATGTCAAATAGAGATGAGCAACGAAGCTGTAATTGGCAAATTACAAATTAACAACTCATTGGGGTTGTAAAGCTTTCTTGCACCAGAGACATCTTCAAGAATTTAAATGAGAAGCTGCTGGCCTTTGAATAAAAAATATCCAATCTGTCGTTAAAAATTAGCATTCCCATTCAATGCAGGGGAGAGAGCAACTAGTGGAATATCAATCTAAGAATGACATTCCAGAGGAATTTGGGAAATCAGGTCTATCTGGGCATTGTTGTCTATTTAGCCTATGGAAATCATTTCCTACTGAACACTAAAATTAAAATGACATTGGCAGCTTTGGGTAATTTGACAATCACTAGGGAATCTTCCACTATGAATGACTACCATCCACAAGTTGAGATGTTCTGGTTTTTAACTTAAAATGTCAGTCTTATCTGTAGGTTAGAATATGCTACTCATACTGACTCCAGATGCTGAACCATGCTGGCTGACTTGCTTACAGCTGAGTTAATAATGCTGTCCATTTGCAAGTCTATAAACCTTCAGGATGGTGTAGAATAAAAATCAGTGACAATGGTAACATACATCGGTGATGATAATGATGAAGGTGATGATGGGGGTGATGTGCTGTGGAGAATTCAACTGGAGAAAGCAATTATGTTGGAAGAGTTAATGGTAAGATGAAACCAGGCCACCAAAGAACATGGTGACTGGACACAATCAAAGCTGACACCAATCAGAGCATAGAAACACTCAGAGAAGTAGTGCAAGATCAGATGTGGAGAGTCTTAGCCCATAGAATCACCAAAAATCAAACACAACTGAATGGATAACATTATCAACATCATCATACAGAGGGAGTGTGCTGGCATTACTGCTATTTCCTTATTTCTTGCACACAAAACCACATGCTCTTGAAAGATGGTTTTAAGGGCTATATTCTGACTAGGGGTGAAATGTAAAATCTGTTACTACCGGTTCTGTGGGCGTGGCTTGGGGGGGGTAATGTGACTGGGTGGGCGTGGGCATCTTTTTTTTTTTTAACTTTTCAAAGCATTTTTTTTTGAATGCTTTGAAAAGCCTCTCTGCCGGTCAGGAACTCAGCTGGGATCATCAGAGAAATGCCTCTCTGCCTATCAGGGAACTCAGCTGAGATCGTCAGAGAGGCTCTTTAAAAAATGCCTCTCTGCCAATCAGGGAACTCAGTTGGGATCGTCAGAGACTTTTCAAAGCATTTTTTTTACCACCTCTTTGGCCAAGAGGTTGCAGAAAAAAATGCTTTTAAAAGTTTTTTTTTAAAAAAAGCCTCTGATGATTATGTGGCTCAGCTGGGCATGGGGGTGATGGTGCAGGGATTTTTGTTACAGTTCTCCGAACCACCCGCCGCCATCGCTACCGGATCGGGCAATCCAGTCTGAACCGGGAGCATTTCACCCTTGGTTCTGATCCAGCCTTCACAAGTAGTGATAAGATGTTTACTCACAAGTAAAACAAACCCCTTTTTATAACAGGGCAGTCACAGTCTTTTATTCACAGGGATAGAAAAAAAAAGCAAATTTAATTAGTCCCCAAAAAACCTGGTTTTATCCAAGAAATCTGAATTGCTTGTATACTAGAAACAGTTGTCTGCGACAACCAGCCACTCCCGAACCCCTCCTATTTATTTCCCACCCAGGGTGGACCTGGCTATCGTCTACTTCTGCCTCTCCCTAAGAGACGGCTTATTGCTTTCCTTTGTTCAACTCTCTTTTCCTCTCTGTGCATATGCACATCCGGGATGGGCCCCATTGTTCCTCCCCCTCAACAGCTCAGGCCCCAAAGACAGCTGCCTCTCCACCTGGGGAGGCCCGTGTTCTGCCTTTTTCTGAAGCTGTTTCCTTATTAGAGCCTTCCAAAGGTTTCTAAGGTGGCCCAGGCTCTCCCTCCACCTCCTTCTCTTCCTCTGCAGCTATTTCTGCTGGTTGGCCACAACAGACTATTCTACTTCAACCTGTTTCAGAAGATTCTCCACTTGGCACCAAGTGCCACTTGGCACCAGTTTGTTGCTTCTCAGGCTTTGGATAATATCCAATTACAGTTCATTTTCTTACAGATAAGAGCATAATATTTACATTATTTCTTTTTTTTTTCAAGCCAGTTCTGATTATGCCTTGCTTCTTAATGCTTTGCTTGATATTTTTGGAATTCAACTTTGCATTCACTGGCTTTCTGCACTTCTAAACTTATTGACCATGGAACACAAGATATAGAGACGATGAGCAGTGGAACTCTCCCTTCTTTCCATATTTTATTCACTTATCTCTATATAATAAGTCTGGAACTGATTGGACTGCTATTTTCCAGGCATTCACTACTTCCCCCGCTTCCCAGTTTAGGCCACTTTTTCTTCTGACTCTAAATTGTACAAATTCTCACTTGACTTTCTTTCCATAATGAAGGAGAAGGCACTATAGACTGACGACAGACTCAAGTAACTCAGACTTTCCTCCCCTTAGGTTATTTCCTAAATAAAGTTTATCTTCTTTCACATAAGTATCAGATTCAAGAATACTCTAGCAGACACAGGATTGCTATTGTTTAAATCTGACCTAGAAGCCTGGGGAATGGAATAGGACAGCTTGCCATGGCCAACTCACCAAAGCCAATTCACTGCCAGACAACTTGCTGCAGGACAATTTAACAATTCAATTTAATTATTTAAAATAAATGCAAACATTATTTTAATTTTTGTCATTTATTTATTTATTTATTATTTATTTAATTTTATGCAATTTATATGCCACTCTATCTCCGAGGACTCAGGGCAGCTCACAATGGTAAAATGCATAGTTCCTTATTAAAAATGATATAAAATTAAAATCCAATTTAAAACAATTTAAAATTCATTAAAAACTCCCCATCAGTCCAGGCTATGGAATAACCAGGTCTTCAACTCGCAGCGGAGCGAGGGAAAGTCAGGGGCCATCCGGAGCTCCAAAGGAAATTGGTTCTAGAGGGTGGGTGTGCCCACAGAGAAAGCTCTCCCCCTGGGGGTCACCAGCCAACACTGTCTGGCTGACGGCACCCTGAGGAGGCCCTGTCTGTGGGAACACACCGGGTGATTGGGGATTGTTGCTGGCTGCAGGGGGTCCGACAGATATCCCGGGCCTAGGCCATGAAGGGCTTCATAGGTGATAGCCAGCACCTTGAACCTCACCCGAAGGATAACCGGTAACCAATGCAAGCCGCGCAGGAGGGGTGTAACATGGGAGTATCAGGACGCTCCCATCACAACCCGCGTGGCTGCATTCTGCACCAGCTGAAGCCTTTGAGTGGTCTTCAAGGGCAGCCCTAGGTAGAGAGCATTGCAGTAGTCAAGACAGGAGGTGACCAGCACATGAGTAACAGTGCTTAGGGCATCTTGATCCAAGTAAGGGCACAACTGTTGCATTTCATTCTGTCCCTCCTTTCTTTAATTATTCTCTTCTACCATTTCTTTGATATTAGTGTAACCTTTGTGCTGCAGTGAATTGTCCCATGGTGAGTTGGGTGTGGTGAGTTGTCCCATGGCAAGTTGGCCATGGTGAGTTGGTTGTGGCAAGTTGGCCATGGTGAATTGTCATAGATCCAGGAATGGAATTGCTGTCATAAAGCCTACTCAGAGATATACATTTATTCTAATACATTATAGAAAACATTGAAAAAGAAATGCTCTCCGTAAATTTTTCTGATATTCCTCATTGACCGTCTCTGAACATTTCTTAATGACGAACTTATTCTTTGCTTCGTTTGATATTCTATTAATGTTCATAAAATAATAAAATATAATATGTGACAAGGAAGTGGAATGCATGTTATCTACAAGCTTACTGACTTGGGCTGCAATTAGTATCAAGGGATTGTGGTGCCCAGCAGAGACATTGTACCACCTTCCCCTTTATAAAGCTGTAACAACCATTTCATGCTATATTGAAATCTCTTTCTGTTCAATTACCATGAAATGTAGCTTGCTGTATGATGCTGAGAGGGAGTGATTTGCTACTGTCTGACTCACAGACTTGGTCTTTCATTCTGATTAGGCACTTAGGAATAGTTTCTTCTATGGGACCAAGGTCCAGCCGAAGAATCTGTTAATGGTAGAAACAGTAGAATGATCAAATCTGAACGAACAACCCTTAATACATTGCTTGTCTGAACATTCGTGGCTCAGATCTGATCGCCCTAAGAAATGGTAAAGTTAGTTTTTCTTTTCTTCTGCAAAACACGAACATCTCTTCTTTCCTACTTCGTGTAGTTCTTCATCCCCCTGGAACAGAATGAGGGTGGGGGGTATAAAACAAATTCAGTGCGGAATTTTGAATTACCCCTCTCCCCTTTTGCATGGGGAAATATTTGAGTAAAAACATGAGTGAAGAAATCACTCAGAAAATGAGATTTTGGATAGGGTGATTTAGATAATTTTTTGAGACTATTATTTCCGTCCCACCACTAGATATTCCTATCCTCTTTGATACTTAGCTAGCACCTTCAGCTTTGTAGCTAGCTGAGTTCTGTTCAGATTTTTTATCATCCAGGGGATATCATCTATCTCTGCTAGAACGAAAACAAGGAAGATTTTAGCACCTGGAAATTATGCTGCTATAGTTCAGCCCAACTTTTTGCACTCAATATACCTTGTTTCCATTCTTTGATGCCTTCCTTGCACAGTACAAGAATCCAGCTGGTAGTGGAATTGCTCATATTGCCTCAAATCTCCTTTTTGGCTTTTATTTATTTGCCTAAGAAAGAGTTTAGAAAAAAAAGAACCTTCAAAAACTTATAGCTACCATAAAATTTAATTAGCTTAATCAATATATTTATACCTTAAAATTTTGATTTACATATTTTTATGATCAGCACAGATAATGCTAATGTTGTGTATTAACTTAATAACCATAGGAGAAGGAGTGGCAAAGCTTGGGATCAGAGTCAAAAGAGGAAGTATCCTAGAGTCAGTACATAGCCACAAATGCACTAAGTCTAACCCTTCTTGAAATCTGTAAACCCTTTTCTAGTGCCAAAATAGTGCTGTTAGTTGACTAAATTCTTGTGCATAGGCATGAGCAATAAATCAGTTTAATTGGAACTTAATGTGTTTCTTGATCTTTTGTGCCTGACAATAACTGCATTGAATAATATCTTTTGGTAACCAAATTAATGTCACTAGAAAATATCTGATACTGGTATTATCCCTCAATATGTAGGGAATTTTAACACACTTGTATTCTCTTGAAATACTAAGGGCAGATCTGTAGTAGATGAATTTTCTTCAGATGACCATCACTTAATGCATACATTATTCATCTCTGCCTCAGGAGAAAAATGATTTTACTATTTAGATAAACTGGGTTTTGCTATATATGCTGTGTGGGCATGAATAAACGAGCATGAATAAACGAGATGATACCTCCCGCCTACCAGCCATTTGGAAACCCGCCCTTATTGACAAACGAGTCCTTAACACAAAGAATGACACCAGACCCATACTCACGAAAACCACACAGGATATCACCACCATACTTCCACGCAAAAAGCAAACCCAGACCCACACCGATGATGAGGCACGACCACAGACCAGAAGCCAGACCAAAGCTGCATCATTGGCCAATTTAAACCCCTCCAATCCATACATGAAGCAAACTGACACCCACCACAAAGATGTGGCACGACCACGAATGCGAAGCCAAACAACAGCAATGCAGCTCACCAGCTCAAATCCCCCTGCAACTCAGACTAACCCGAGCACAGCCAAGCCCCCACCCAAGCAGAGCACAACCCCATCCAATCAGAGCACAGCCAGGCCCCCAACCAATCAAAGCACACCTCCACCCAATCAGAACACAGCCATGCTCCCACCCAATCAGCTCCCACCCCCACTGGCAGTAAAAAGGAGGAAACAGCTGCGATCACACATTGCTCCTGGAAGCACGAAGGCGAGAACACCAGCCTGAAGATGACGAATGAGACTTTGTCGAAACGTCGCCAAGACACTTCCAATTTTACGCGGGAGAAAACCCGAATAACCAAAGACCTACATACAAACACCCACGAAAACCTCAGAATATATATATATATATATATATATGTATGTATGTATGTATGTATGTATGTATGTATATATAATTGTCACCCAGTATGGAGCGATACACCCAAAATTTATTTTCCAGGCAGACTGTATCAGATTTAAGATTCAGGTTTTGTTCTATTTTTGATTTTATTTCTTTTGTTTGCTTTGATGGGGGCTAATGGAAAAGCTGTTGGTCTAATGAATTGTATATTTTCTGATTATGCAACATTCCAACTTCTTAGTATGGGAATTGTGGTGCATTTAAATAATAAATGAGTGCATGTGTTATTTCCCCTGACAGTGAGGGTTTTTTTCCTATTGCAACTTGCTACATGCTAAATTGATCCTCCTTCCTTTTCTTGCAAATTCTCTCATTAAGTTAAATAGTCTGAAAGGAGCAGCCATTAAACATTCATTCCTTATTAACTAAATGGTGTAAAATGGAGGTCTCTGAACACTTACCTAATTAATTGCATAAAGCTGGAAACAAAGTTAACACGGAGCAAAACAGTATTATTATTATTTTTTGGTGGTGTGGGTGGGGGGAGGGATGATTATATAATTGACTGCAAAGCTATTTACTGAGGACCACAGAAGCGGAAATTTTTTTCCAATCTGCACAGGCCATTAGAAGAAAGCTCCAGCAGGGAAGTCATTTCAATATATTCTTTTTTCCCCCTTAAAAATATCAGGCAAACTGATCCTGAAGTATGCTCATCTGAATGTCTTTCTTTAGATTAGGTCAGCCATGTAAGTAGTTTCTTTCGATCCTGTTAGAACAGCAGGATTTGTTGTTTAAAATGCAGAGCTCATAAAGGTGGCTTAAACACCAGAAACTTGTATTAAATAGACAGATCTATTACATCTCCATTGCACTCTGTCTCCAATGGGTGTTCTTCTCAGAAGACATTCCCATTGATCTCTATGAGATTGATTCCAAAATAATATAGGATTGCTGGATTACAGAGCAGCCATCTGTTTAGTCAAAAGTACATCTCTTTGGGTACAGTAAGATGTACTCTGAGATAAATAAAGATAGGATTGAAAACTCAGTTAACTGTTTGTAATTTCATCCACCTCAATTTTCATCTCATTGTTTCCAGTTTTACAACTGCAAGAAGAGTAAGTAATACTTTCAATTCACATTTCACTGCCGATTTCCTATTTATGCCAAACAGCTCTCATGCTCTACCACTATTTCAGAGCTGTAATTTGAAGCTAGGTCTTTGTTGCTAGTCTTTCCTCAGCTTCTTCTCTTTGCTGACTAGCAAAGTTCTAAAACCTGAATGAAGGGAAAACGGAAGATTTAATCTTGTATCCCATTGAGGTGGGGAGGGCAGTATTAGGAAAAATCATTCTATAGTGTAGATAAAGGGGAAATGGAAACAAAGCTAAAAACGTTTAAATAATTGAGCGAAGTCTGGGCCACCACCATCACCCAAAGGAAAATTATCTATAAAACCGCTCTTCCTCCATTTTCTTCTTGAGACTTTCATCAATAATGGGGAATACTTTAAACTGTTACATATAATGCAGCAATATGATTGAAATGGTGAGAGGATGTGAGCCTGAGCAAAAGAATTTTCTCTAAAGTCATTATCCTTAGGCAGACATATATTTAAAGTTTGTCTCTGATGAGATTCAGTGTAACTACTGTTTCTTTTTCTAGCAGAACTCCAGACATGCCAGTTACATCCTAACTCGGTTAGCAAAGTGCAGCTAAGTCTGACTGAAAATGCCTAACCTCAAAGCAGCTACGTAGCAACCTACTAATGAGAAGAAGCAAAAGATAATTAGGTTTTCCCCTCTTTCATTAACCTGATTTTTATTTTAAAATGCCTAATCCAACTTTTCCACCATTTTAACAATACACTGTAGCTTTTACCCTAAAACTAAGAGTGACCGCCAAGATTTTGGTTCTCAAATGCTCATGAGCATGAAACTGAATGGAAAAGCCCTGTTGGTTAATCAATACGGATGACATTTTGTCGATACTAGGCTTAACAATGCCCAATTGAAAAAATGACAAACTATTAGTTCAATGAAAATGTCAAGCAAAAATGCAAAAACCTTTTCAAAGCAGCAGTCCTGTGAGCTGGTCTCCATGGTCCTGAGTCTTAATCTCACAAGGCTTTGTCAAACTGTCTCCTATCATCATAGACCTGAGCTGGAACAAGATAGATGGAAACTGCCTCTACCTTTCTCCATCACTCATACCACTGTCCTGCCTAGCAACAATACAAAGTGAAAGGACACTTCTCCCTGCAGTGTTTGATGTGTGATATTAGCAATTGATGCTGAAGCCAGCAACTGACTGAACATACTTTTATTTATTTATAGTATTTATTACCAACTGTTTCAGCTGCAAATGCTCCCAGAGTAGTTTACTGCTCAATAATAAAAGTAATAAAAAGGACAGCCCCTCCCCTCACGCTTACAACCTAAAAAGATACATCACAAAAGGAAAATGGAGTTAGGAGAAAAAAAGGAATTCTTATGCACCATTTTTAAAATGTTACCTGGATGTAATGGCAGCCATCTGCACCATAAAGTACCGGAAAATTGTTGGCTTTATTAGTGTGACCAACAGGAATGTAGGGAATTAAATAAATAAAGGCAAAGTTTCTGTTATTTCAGCTAAGTCAATGGAGTGACACTGTGTCCTTTAAAGGCTGCTTTGTGTTGAGCCAATATACTATTAGTTATCTTCTTACAGCATGTCCTAGATTTGTTTGAGGGTATCTAAGCTCTTAGATATAATTCTGTATAGATGGAAAGACAACAAAGCCACTTTCACAAAAGGTATGGCAAAGGGGAGAATGCTTACAGAATATAGAATAACAGAGCTGGAAGGGACCTTGGAGGTCTTCTAGATCAACCTCCTGCTCAAGCAGGAGATCCTATACCATTGTGGCCAAATGGCTGTCCACTCTCTTCATAAAAACCTCCAGTGATGGAGCACCCACATCTTCTAGAGGCAAGCTGTTCCACTGGTTAATTGTTCTCACTTTCAGGAAATGTTTCCTTAGTTCTAGATTGGATCTTGATTAGTTCTATCATTAACCATTAAGCTTAATGCTGCATTCTAGCAGGGGTAGGCAATATAGGATTCAAAATTCAGTAGTAGTATTCCAAAGGTCTACAGGAGCAATTGGGTGTTGTCATCAGAAAAGAAGGGGCGTAAAATGTTTCAGCCTGGTTTTTCTCAGGGGCTAAGAGGTGGGAATGGACCATGATCCCATACTTCTGCCAGCAAAATTGATTTGAAAAATCATTAATTTGAAGGATTTTAGTTTGAATAAAAAGTGAATAAAGAACAAAAGCATGGCCAACCTCCAGCCACATGTTGCTAAGTGTTGGCAATGCAATGTTCTGGTACCAGAAACCCACCAGTGAGCTATAAGGAACTTGTGATAAGCTGAATTCAGGTTCCTCACCACTAAATTCCAAGCTCTTTAGGCTTCCAGGAAGAGAAACATTGCTAGATTAGTATCCCTACTGTAACATGTGGACACACATTGTTTTCCTGGATATTTATAAAAGGCAGATGAAACAAAAGAAAGAAAAATTGGGAAAGAAAGAGGGCATTCTGGAGATTACAGGATAGGGTAATCTGATATGGGCCAGCAGCAATAAAATGATGGATTGCAGAGAATAAACATATAAATTTGGGAAGAAAAGGTTGATTGTTTTCTGGAAGCAAATTGTTTTCAATCAGTAGAGAAACACACACATAATTGGCTGTGATTTCTTTTGTATTTCTTCCAGACATTATATTTCTTCCCAGCAACTTCCAAAATTCCAGGAAACAAGTGGATTCTTGAGCACATTTGTCAGAAGAGTTCAATACAATTACAGATGAATAGAGATTCAACAGGTTGTGGCAACATAAGTTAGCATTTCTTGAGCAATAAATGGCTCAAGTTGAACCATTAGGCATTTAAACTCTCATTTGTAAAACGATGAAGGGTGAGTTAGGTGCTGATCAAATTCACAATCTGGGGATTTAGAAGGCCTGTTTAATATTATGAAAGGTATATATTATGAAATATATAACAAAAACTTTATGTCTCTTTGCAGGAAGCAGTGGTCTATGGACTAAGCTGAAAGTATCTCATTCTCAGTTTTCCTTTAATAAGTACATTTTTATTGGTGTTAGTTATTCTTCCGCTGATCCTTCAAGCTGAATATTTAGTTCAGCTGAATTACTAAATTACACACCAATTTATAGCTCTAACAATTGGTGCTGATAGTGCTTGAAGTGCTGTTAGAATCTACAATAATATGCTAGTGATAGCACTTATATTTTGTGTCATCATTCACATCTGTCCTAGTAAAGCTATTCAAATAGGAATGTGATATTGTAGTAAGGTAAGCCACTTACCAGAGCATATAAGAATGATATGGAAAATGATGTTACACTGAACTTACAAAATAAACTTGCTGATGTATTAATAAAATTTATTTTTTTGTCTGCACTCTTTAGTTTGTCTTCATTTTTTAAATCTTTGTATTTGTATTTGTGAAATTATTATTTTTTTAAAAAAAAGAATAGTGATGAAACTGGAGTAAGAATAGAATAGAATAGAATAGAATAGAATAGAATAGAATAGAATAG
>WNWU01000006.1:9282205-9315035 GCA_012654045.1 Ptyas mucosa | reverse complement strand
AGAATAGAATAGAATAGAATAGAATAGAATAGAATAGAATAGAATAGAATAGAATAGAATAGAATAGAATAGAACAGAATAGAACAGAATAGAATAGAATTCTTTATTGACCAAGTGTGATTGGACACACAAGGAATTTGTCTTTGGTGCATATGCTCTCAGTGTACATAAAAAGAAAAGATACATTCATCAAGAACCATAAAGTACAACACTTAATGATAGTCATAGGGTACAAATAAGCAATCAAATCATACTAGGAAACAATATAAATCGTAAGGATACAGCCCAAGTTACAGTCATACAGTCATAAGTGAGAGGAGATGGGTGATAGGAATGATGAGAAGATTAATAGTAATGCAAACTTCGTGAATTGCTTGACAGTGTTGAGAGAATTATTTGTTTAGCAGAGTGATGGCATTTGGGAAAAAAACTGTTGTGCCTAGTTGTTCTGGTGTGCAGTGCTCTATAGCATCATTTTGAGGGTAGGAGTTGAAACAATTTATGTCCAGGATGCGAAGGGTCTTTAAATATTTTCACAGCCCTCTTTTTGTCTCGTGCAGTATACAGGTCCTCAATGGAAGGCAGGTTGGTAGCCATTGTTTTTTCTGCAGTTCCAATTATCCTCTGAAGTCTGTGTCTGTCTTGTTGGGTTACAAAACCAAACCAGACAATTATAGCGGTGCAGATGATAGACTCAATAATTCCTCTGTAGAACTGTATC
Source organism: Ptyas mucosa (assembly GCA_012654045.1). Taxonomy (NCBI): domain Eukaryota; kingdom Metazoa; phylum Chordata; class Lepidosauria; order Squamata; family Colubridae; genus Ptyas; species Ptyas mucosa. The sequence goes on along the minus strand of WNWU01000006.1, from coordinate 9,314,314 downwards.
AGCAGCTCCTTGGACATGAATCAATTATATCTTAGCCGATTGTGTTGTGTGAACCCTTGAGCGGACATAATAGAATCAGAAAGATGAGGGCTTCTGGTGCCACTGTGTGCACTCTGCAACTCACAAAAACCCAAGCGACCACTTTATAAAGTAAAGAGGTATAGAAAACTCCAACACTGCTCTTGCCTATTGGCTGCCCAGATCAGGTAGCTTTGCACATTGCAAAGACTCTGCAGTATAAGAACTGCAGATGACCAGGGAATCATTGGAGGCTACCATTTTGGTCAATGGGAATGTTCTACATAGATAACCAATCAAAAATACTGAGCATGAAGCCAATAGGCAGGTTTGCTTCCCACCCCATAGAAAGGAAAGAAGGCCGCCTTGCAGAATATTTTACAAAAATGCTTCTGTTTGACTTCCATGCATAAAATATGTGCAGTTGTGCAAGATCTGTTGATGCAAAATTGATTGTATGGTGAACTTTGTGTAACTGTTCTAGAGGCAGCACAAAGAGAGCTGCTGCATGTAGCAAGGGAAAAAGGAATTGACAATTTTAATGGTAAACTTCATTTCATTTTTTTCCTTACATAAGTTCAGAAGCGAGGAAGGAAGGAAGGAAGGTTTATGTCCTGTTGGATAAGCAAGTAATCATGTAATAAATTGCCAGGACTGTTTTGTAGTAAACTGCGAAATAGCTATGCCATTGACTTGAATTCAGCTGATTTGATTGATTATTTATTTACCACCTTTATTGTTTTTTATATGTAACCCAAAACAGTGAACATGCCTAATACTCTTTCCTACTCATCTTTTCCCAACAACAATTCTGTGAGGTGAGTTGGGCTACGAGAGACTGACTGCCCAAAAGTTACCCAAGTCACCCAGCTGGCTTTCATGCCTAAGGTTTGTATTAGAACTCATTTGTCCTGGTTTTCCGTTTGGTACTAGAACTCATTTGTCCTGGTGTTCAGCTTGGTGCCGTAACCATTACACCAAACTGACTCTCTTAATATTAATCTTCTCATTGTTCCCATCACCCATCTCCTTCCACTTATGACTGTATGACTATAACCTTGTTGTTTGTATCCTTACAATTTATATTAATATTGTTTCCTGATTGCTTATTTGTACCCTATGACTATCATTAAGTGTTGTACCTTATGATTCTTGATGAACGTATCTTTTCTTTTATGTACACTGAGAGCGTATGCACCAAGACAAATTCCTTGTGTGTTCAATCACACTTGGCCAATAAAAATTCTATTCTATTCTATTCTATTCTATTCTATTCTATTCTATTCTATTCCATTCCATTCCATTCCATTCCATTCCATTCCATTCCATTCCATTCCATTCTATTCCATTCCATTCCATTTCATTCTATTCTTACTCCAGTTCCATCACTATCCTTGTTTAAAAAAATAATAATAATTTCACCAATACAAATACAAAGATTTAAAAAATGAAGACAAACTAAAGAGTGCAGACAAAAAAAATAAATTTTAATAATACATCAGCAATTGGATAAACTTTTGCTATGCCATGAGATTTTTACACCTCCTGGCTTTTAAGAGATGGCAATCTGGGTAGCATTCTCTAAATCCAGGAGCTAAACTCGATTCTGGGTTCTGGTTAATACACAGAGTTCTAGAGCTATGGGGTAGACTGGTAAAGCTTGGAGAATAGCAAGCCATTTCACTTCACTGTTGCCAATTGAACCAAATGGATGAATTAAGCAGGATATCTTTACTTTTGGAAAGAAAAACGTATTCTTGTATTGATTTAAATTTGATGTAGATCTTCTGATAAATGCATGCCACTTGCTGTTTATTGGGAATTTGGTTTTCCACTTAAAAAAATGGACATGTTTTGAATTAGGGAGAAAAGGTATTTGCTGCGATGTGATTTATGGTTTTCCATTCTGTTTTCTGAACATCAGTAGTACAGCACGGAGGACAGTGTGAACACTTAGTAAATGGGCTTCTAAAGTGTAATTTATCATTATGACTAAAACAAAGGGTTCTTATAACTTAGGTAAGCAGTCTTCAGTGGTTCTGAGCGGTGTTTCTTGAATCACATTTGTCAGCGAGCAAGCTGGTTCGCAGGAATTATGTGAAATGCTTTCTACAGCGATCAGCATCATAGTTTGACTGACAACCTGGCACTGAAAAATACCAATATAGTATAGAGGCTGACACGTCTCTGTGTGACTGGAAAACTTAACCTGAAGCACACATAAATATGCATTTGATTTAATGGGTGCTCTGCACTCTGAAATAGGAGCCTCACCCCTAGGGTAGTTCCCATGTTCATAGTTTCCCAAAACTTGGCTGCTCTGAAAGATCTTTTGGATTAAATGTGGTATAACCGTTGGCACCAGGAATTAATTATACAATATTATAGTACTGTGACTGTTGTGCTGCACATTTTATAGCATATTATTAAACTATTGTACTATTGTTGAGTTGGCTTGAGTATTATTCTAGAGTTATTCAACCAAAGTAGCTTATAAGCAAATGGCTTATTCAATTAAAAAAAATTCAAATAAACTATGGTTTGGTGTAATTTATAAAGTCATATTTGCATATTTATTAGGATGAGCAGAGCCAAAGTCCTTAGAATCTCAAATATTAGCTATCCAGCAGAGATAATTTGGGAGGCACATAACCTTTGTGTGTGCATTTGTGTGTGCGTGCACTTGCACATTGAGTCAGTCTTCACTTTTGGTGATCCCTGGGGCAAGTCCTTGAAGTTTACTTGATACCATTTTCAGAAGTAGTTTTCCCTTGCCTTCTTTCTGGAGCTAAGTGAGAGTGACTGGCACAAAGTCACACAGTTTTGTCACCAAAGTGCCCAAGGGAGGACTAGAACTCACAATCACCCAGTTTGTAGCCTGGTGCCTTTTACTACTATACCAAACCGAGTCTCGCACTTCTACCCACCCACGTAGGAAAACATGCTAATTTCACTAATACTTTCCTATGGTTAACAACATTTGGAATTTTTAGTTGACAAAATAGACTTGGAGTGATGTGCATAAAATTAGGCATTTGAGGAAAAAGTGGATAAGACAAAATGCTCTTACCTGTCCTAATATTTAAATCTTTGGAAAAACAATTCAGTGACGCTCAATAGTTAGGAGATTCAGGATAGAGAAACCAATATACTTATCAGGAAAGCAAATAGCTAAACCAGTATCTGTTCTATGGCTTTTGAGAGTTGCAGCAAGACTTCACTGCAGAAATTCATCTGCAAAAAACACTGAGGAAAAACATCGCTTTCTATTTGCACTAAAATGGTGAAAAATAAGTATACTTAGCTTCCACAAAGTAAGGCACAATTATTGAGCCTTACATTTTCTCCAAGTGTGTTCCTAGCTACAGTTTTTGGGTTCTTATTCATCTGGTGATATCACAGGACTCTCCTGCACTTGGAAGCTAGAATAATAAAACAATGAAACTGTAGTCCTCAACTAAGATTGTTTATTAGCTTTTTTGCTCTACAGGGTTTTTTTTTAAAAGATATGGCCTATGGCTATTTCCTTCTTTTTTAGACACATTTCTTCCCTTTTAATATATTCTTCACCTTCTCCCTACCGAAATAATATAGATGTCATCTGATTGTGGGTGGTCTCCAGAGGCTATTTTGCTTGACTTCAAGCCTGGGGGGTGAGGGTGGGGATGGTGGGGAATCACAAAATGTTTGTTTCTCCTCCAGTTGCATCATTTAATCTGTCTAAAATCCACTCAGTTTGTTTTGCTTGATTATGTTTGAACAAAGATCATGGGTGGAACTTTTAATAAATGAAAGGGTTCTTCCATCAGGCCAAAACTTATGATTCAACCTAGTTTTTCAATTGGCTGAAGCCAGAGAAAAGGAATCTTTGTAAGATAACCCCATTTCCTTACTGGATTCCTCCTGGATTCATGGCTATCTTTAGAAGAGCACATGACAGCCGTGGCCAGGGGGGCCTTTTATCACGTTCGCCTGATCCGGCAGTTGCGTCCCTTTCTGGATCGGGACACCTTGTGCACAGTCACTCATGCCCTAGTCACCTCCCATATGGACTACTGTAATGCTCTCTACATGGGGCTCCCCTTGAAGAGCACCCGCAGGCTCCAGCTGGTCCAGAATATAGCCACGCAGGTGATTATGGGCGCAACTCATTACGCCCATGTAACACCTCTCCTGCACGAGCTGCACTGGCTCCCGATGGTCTTCTGGGCACGATTCAAGGTGTTAGTCATCACCTTTAAAGCGCTCCATGGCTTAGGACCTGGGTACCTACGAGACCGTGTTTTGCCACCAATAGCCTCCCACCGACCAGTTCGTTCTCACAGGGAGGGACTACTCAGGGTACCGTCAGTCAAATCATGCCGACTGGCAACTACCAGGGGGAGGGCCTTCTCTGTGAGGGCTCCAACCCTTTGGAATGAACTGCCCCAGAGATACGGAATATCCCTGATCTCCGTGCTTTCCGCCGTGCCCTCAAGACCCTGATGTTCCAACAGGCGGGGCTAAACATATGAACATGTGAATGATCTTTTAAAATGTTATTTAACTTGGGTTTTATTTAATTGACCAAACTAAGTAATAATTTTAATTAGCAATTTTTATGATGTTTGTATGTCTATATTCTTCTTGGTTGTACACCGCCTTGAGTCCTACGGGAGAAAGGCGGTATAGAAATATAATTAATAATAATAATAACAATAACAACAACAACAATAATAATAATTTCCAATAGGAATTTTTCTGATTTCCCCTAAATATTAGGAAACTGTGTGACGGAAATATCTCTGGATTCAACCAAAGGAGGGGAAAATCTCCTCCAATCCTTTTCACCAGCAGAGATCCTCTGACGGATTTTACACCAGCAGAATAAAAATCTACATGTGGATTTGTTTCTCACAAAAAAAAAATCCAATTAGCATTGGAGGATAAAATAACTTCCTCCTCTGTTCTTTTGTATTTGCTGTCAAAAAATTGCAGCCTTTTCTGGAATCACAAAAACCCACAGCCAATGCTTTATGTATTTCAATTAAAGTGAGCTTTAAGGAGAGGGAAGGAGGTCCTACAGGATGGGTTTATGAACCCAAGCTGCAGAGAAGAAGATACTAATAAAGTATATGGAGAGACAAATTTGGGGAGATAAAGAGAAGAATAAGAGCAAGATCCACAAGTGGCATGCACTAAAAAGGATGGTCTTATGACCATCCTTCTTGGCTCCAAATCCATGGAGTTAGGTAATACAGTAGCTGAAAGATGAAACAGACTGGGAGATGATCACAGAAAAGAATGAAAGAGAGAAAGAAAGAAAGAAAGAAAGAAAGAAAGAAAGAAAGAAAGAAAAAAAGAAAGAAAGAAAGAAAGAAAGAAAGTAAGTCTGAATGATTTCTTGTTTATGAATAAACTGCCTAAAATCTGTCTCCCAATCACTGTAGAAGCAACAAATTAATTTGGAGAGGTCTTATCAACAAGGAAGTATTGCACATTCCTTAAACATAAATAAATAAATGGGAAGCAGGTGTGTTGCAAAGTAAAACACAGAAATCATCTTTATTTTCCAAAGTAGGCTCTATTGGCATTTAGAAAATAAAAACACCCTGTGGCTTCAGTCCAATGATGTTTGGAAGCATATCTGCCTGCTGGGTTGGGGGTTGGGGAGAAGACAAAGGCAAGTGGCAGAGAATATATTGAGAATCTGGAGGGACAGGGTGGCAGGAAGCAGCCTTACCAATCTGTCTGCTGGCAGATATGTATTTTGTTCTAGCCACCTGTGCCAGGGTAGTTGTTTCGACCAGGTAAACCCTTCATAGCAGTCATTTTGAGGAATGGCTAACCTTTTTGCCATCGTGTGCCAAAAGTGGGGGGAGCGCGGTGGGGGTCACATGCACGCGTGCCCACATCCATAATTCTATGCGCCCCGCCCCCCCATGCTCCCCCCGCTTTTGGCACGTGATGGCACAGTAGGCCTGTTTTTTGCTCTCCTCAGGCTCCAGAGTCTTTCTAGGAGCCTGGGAAGGGCAAAAATGGCCTCCCCCCCACAAGGCTCTCCAGAGGCCGGAAACAGTGTGTTTCCTGACTTCTTGTGGGCCCGAAAATCAGCTGGCTGGCGCACGCATGCGTGCCGGAGCTGAGCTCACGTGCCCACCGATATGGCTCCGCGTGCCACCTGTGGCACCTGTGCCATAGGTTCGCCATCACGGGCTTAACATATTTCCAAAATTCCAAATGTGTCCCCCAGCCACAAAAAGATGAATTAAGGAAACAAAGAACAGTATTTTTTGTTATGATTCACTACAGAACATTAGCTAATTATTGGGTACGTGATTTATCCTGATGATGATGAAAAGCAGTTCTTACCCTCAAACTACATCATATGCTTTGTTCACATATCGCATGTGCCAGAAGAAATGAAAACTTGTTACTGAAAGACAAAGTTGAAATGTGGTGTGTGTGTGTGTGTATATGTGTGTGTATCTACTATTTATATTTTGTAAAAGGAAGCAGAGGAACAAAGAAACAAAGTTTTTACCTTATAATTGATTCTACAATTATTCCTTGACCCTCACTTAATTCATACAGAGGTACTTTGGTACCTGTAGTTAATTGGCTCCGGGAGGTGCGACGAGTGCCAACAATGAGTACTAATCAAAAGTTTTCCATAAGGAATAATGTAAATAAATTTAATGCAGAAAAATAAACAAAATGACAGAAGAACCTAAGAGAAGACCTCAAGGGGATGTGCACAAGAGATACCACATAGCTTTGTTTCAGATGGAAAGGGTAGTGACAGGGCCATTTTAACAGCATTATGGGCTCCCAGGCAAAGCAATGTACTGGGACCCCGACAACTACTCACAGGAATAAAAATATAAACGGTTGATAAAATTAAACATATATTTGCATGTTAGTACTAATAAAAAATGCAGTAAAATGTAATAAATATGTTGTTGTATTTATATGATACAAGGTGCATTAAAGGGTTGAGATACACAGATTAGTATGGGGCCCCTATACTTGTGGGGCCCACAGGCAAGTGCCCATCAGGCCCATGTGTTAAGACAGCCATGGGTAGCGAGTCACGAGGGAACCAACACCAACAAGTTTTAGCTTACACATTGAGTGCCAAACAAATGACAAGTACCGGGTCAAAATTTTCACATCAAAATGAGTTGAGTACCAAATTTGATAAGTTTTAAAGCAATTGAGTACCAAAGCATGACTGTATTGAAACACAGTGTGCTCTGATTGGTTTGGCTATCGTGTTAGGTGAACCAGAGCACTCTGGTTTGTAAACAAAGGTTTATGGTTTAGTAAATTGTGGAAACCGAGCAAACCATGGTTCATTCAATAAAGTATGGGTCAACAAATTATAGAATCTGTATTCCCAATCATTGATAGTAAGTTTTGAAAGATTTCAGATGAGAGATTTTCCAGCCTTATCTGGAGAAATCTGGGAGGTCCTGGACATCAATGTGGGTTCCATCATTAAGTCCTACTGCATCTCCAAATTGCCACTCTATACAGAGTCAGGAGGAGGGAAATCCTCCTCCCCTACTTATATATTTCTTTATCTTTATAAAGAGATCATTTTCCCCTTCTCCAATGTATACCATATGGTGTACTCTTAAAATAAATGATGCATACCACTAATTTACATGGAAAATGTGCACTGCGGAATTGAAATGGCCATAAGGAATTCTTTTATTATTGGCTCACCATGAGAATATTTTCATCAACTGAAAACAAATACCAGTTTCACTCAAAGCAAATCTAAAACCAACTAAAAAAATATATGCATCCTTTAGCAGTTTGCATTATTTTTTATTTTTAACCATTGTGGAAATGACAGAATTAAAATTTAGCAAGACTTCCAGATTCTGGCTATATTTTTTTTAAAGAAGTCCGTTTATGATTTTACTATCACACTGAAGAGATCCACTAAATCTAAAGACAGGAATGATGGAATCCCTGGGAGTCTAAAATACGAGTAGGAAATAGTGGGACAACCCTATAATGGGACACAATGCCACTGGATTCTCTGTATGTGACCTAATGGCTTTAGATGTTATTCTATACCCATTAGATATAGAATTCAACTTATATGAATTTGATTAGGAAGAACTTGACTTGCTACATTTATTCTGAACAAATAACATTTAAACCTCTAAGGAATGGTACTTTTTTGCCACAGCTGCCTAGTAGGCTGGCCATTTATATCGCCCACACAAGGCATTTGTTAGAAGGAACTATTTATAACAAATAATTTTCTCTTTTCCTGTTTCCCCTAGTTTTAATAGTTCTTCATTTCATTTTATTTTGAGCTAGAGAATGCATGGTGGCTTGGCCACATCTTTGTGGAAAATCTGCCCGGGCTTTGTATACCATTAATACATTTGAACATTTCACATAACATATCTATTGGTCTCCAGCTGCATTCTCTGTCTCCTGAAAGCCATTGCCCGAAATTAATATTGTACATACTTTGTATATTATTAACAGTCAAATAAGGTTACAGGAGGGCAAGCTGAGCAAGCCATCATAAGCCAATTGTCAAACCTCCTCCACTTTTGAAAGACAGACAGAAAAGAAAGTGGATGGAAACAGAGGGTCAAAAGCTCAAGAGAAAGAAGAAAGAGAAAACAATGAGAATATGTTGAAATGAAAGAGAGAGAGAGAGAGAGAAGGAAGGAAGGAGGGAGAGAAAGAAAGAGAGAGAGAGAGAGGGAGGGGGAGAGAGAGAGACAGAGAACCAGCTTTCTCTGATATTCACTAATTAGCTTAACAATAGATATGCTGGACTGTTACTCCATTATTGCTATCCATGCTGACCATGACTATGGGAAGGAATTGCAGGTAGTTTTTGACTTACAACCATTCATTTAGTGACCGTTCGAAGTTACAATGGCTCTGATTAAAGTGACTTATGACCATTTTTCACACTTACAGCACCCTCATGGTCACGTGATCAAAGCTCAGATCAAAACTTGGCCAATGGCGCTTACAGCGTCCCAGGGTCATGTGATCACTTTATTGAGACCTACAGGCAAGCAAAGTCAAATGGGGAAACCAGATTCACATGTTAACAACAGCAGTGATTCATTTAATAACTGTAGCAAGAAAACCTGTAAAATGAGGCAAAGCTCACTTAACTAATTTCTTGCTTGACAACAGAAATTTCGGATTCAATTGTGGATATAAGTCGAGGACTACCTGTATGGCCAGTTACTATGTCTAAATTCAAAATTAAGGAAGAGTTCTCTGTAAACAATGGGTGGGTGGGTTTGTCACACAATTCTCATGTTCCTTTGTTTTTCTCTCCTTCTGCCTTTCCACCCTGCTAAAACAATCTCACTCTTTTACTTTTTTTTTCTTTCTTGAGAATGCAGATTTACTGCATATGCCTCTTGCTTAATAGTGTCACCCTCCAGCACTTTAGATTTTCAAAGCTCATTTGGTGAAATCATTCCATATTAAGAGATACGCTGAACAATAAGGTGTGTGTATGGCAACCATTTCCTTTTGTTTTTACTTTAGGTGTCCTTGGCAGATACTTTGCGATAATAAACTGAAGTGCTATTTGCAACCAATAAAAAGTGATTGGCTTGTAATAAGACACTGCAAATGGGAAGATGGGATGTCGCCTTTCCTTTTTACTATTTAGACTCCTTTAAATGCCCTCTGCAATATAGTACTTCAAAGAACTGGCTGATGTTATTCAGCTTATTGCTCGTTCCCTTTAAATCCTACTTAGACAAATTCCATTTGTTCCAGTTCCTTACCCTAAGCACAGAAGAAAGTGTCTTCTGGTTCTTACTGTTACATTTACCATTTGATTTAAATTCTTCGGTCACAATAAATCAAGTCAAAGACCTAGTTTTTCTATGAACAATGTTGCTTTTCCTTGCCGAGAGACTGGTGTTCTTCATTTACCAACTGTTTGTTGTTAATTCACATTTTCTTTTGGAGAAAGAAGAAGAAAACAAGAACAAGGATATGGTTCCTTTTTTTAAAAAAAGAATCTCAGGTATCTTCCAATTGGACATCTGCTGCATATCTTTGAGATTAATATAGTTGTCTTTATCAGCTGTCAAAGTGAAGTAGCCATTTCCTGTCTAGGATCTGAAAGAGTGTGAGGGAAAATGGGTGGAAGGCAAACGCTACCAGCCAGGGACAAATGGGTGTGTTAAAACTACAATAAACCTTCAGGGCCGATCTTTTGACAATGTGACAAAATTATTCTTAGTTTTGTGATGCTCTCACACATCTTGCTTATGGAGATTCTCAATCATTCAGGCCATGATTGTCCCCAAAGTGCTTTTTCAAAAGGCAACTGGACTTTGTTTTTTCTGGAAGATGTTTAGCTTCTCATCCAAGAAGCTTCTTCAGTTCTGCTTCCCCACCCCACCATTCAGTCAGAACTGAAGGAGCTTCTTGGATGAGAAGCGAAACATCTTCATCTTAATCTGAAGATCTTCTACTATGTCAACGCTGTCATAGACTCTTATGAGATGGGAAGTGTTAGAGAAAGCAACAAATGGCTGCCGTCCTCATCTAACAAGCACTGGAATGTTTTGTAGGTTAAGGAAAACAAGAGACTTGCCAGCAATCCATTACAATATCTTTTAGATATAAGGAATTATTAGAAGAAAATTCTGGGTTCAATCTAGGCCAAATCTCCCTGATAAAATTTTTATTAGTTTATCAAAATATAAAATACAAAAATACAAAGAAAATGAGAATAATAGGAAAACAGGGAAGGAGAAGGAAAAGAAAAAGAGGAAAAGGCGTAGAGTAAAATGGAAAAGAAAAAGAAAAGCATTGACTTCCAGATTTTTTGGTAATAAGGTAATAACATACAGCCTCAACTTTTTACTTTTGCATCATAATAATATATACTAGCCATTTCTGTAACAGCAAACCAATCTAATTGGCAAAACCCAAAATCAAAGTTGTTTTTTTTCCCCATCTCAAGCACAAAGTCCAAAAGTGATTTCCAAGTAGAAACAAACTTAATTGTACAGTTTTCTTTAATCAAAGCAGTCAATTTAGCCATCTCTGCTAACTCCATCAACTTTTGCAGCCATTTGTCCATTGTGGGAATCAAAGCATCCTTTGTGCATAGAGTATTTTGCTATTGTCAGCATATATAACATCAAATTCAATCTAGGCTGAGTCTTCCAAGGAATACACAAGGTGAATTTCTTGGAGCAGTGGCAAAATTTTATGCATAAGGAGGACACACAATCACTGCAATTAAGGCTAGGCTACGAAATTACAGGTTTGAGGAGGTTACCTGTCTAGAAAAACCCTTTCTCTATTCCTTCTGGAGACAGAACCCACCCTCTAGGAATTATTGGAATTATTAACTGGATGGCCAAAAGGGATGGGATTGACACCTTACTGAGCTTGTTGTTATTCACTTATTCACCGTATCAACTGGCTTCCTGCTTAATTAACATTTGCAAAATCAAAGTATCTTCCCATTTTTGTGCATAGAGTATTCTTGCTGCTGTCAGCATGTATAACATCAATGTTCCATTTTTTTTAAAAAATATCTCTACCGCTTTGTCCATTGAGGTTGAAGTCCCACATCTCCAAATGGCCAAGGTTGGGGAACACTGACTTAGGAGATGATTAACATTTGGGAGAGGCGCCTTGACAGTAGAGTATAAAAAATGAAGCCAGAGAGGTGGTTTAGTAGTTTGTAAGGGAAAGATTATATTTCCAAGAGATCAACTCATGATTCACTGACTGGGAAAAAGCCTAGGACATCAGTGCACTTCAAAGGAGAAATCTTCTCTGTGTATATGCTTCGTTCTTGTCTGCAATAAAGAGACCAATCTTACAGAATTGTGTCTGTGAGCTTTTGGCCAAGTAAGCTAATTCCCAAATTAAGATAAGTGTCTGGAGCGATGCCTGTTTAGAACTTGAGACAGGAATGATCTGCCATGCTTTCATGGTTCTTTTTTAAATAACTAAATAGGGATACATTCAGTATTACAATGAAATAAATCAGAGAATGTACAATGAGAATCTTGTTGGTGTCTGTTGGAGATACAAATCCACATTCCACCATGAAAAACCAGCTGCTTGATTTTTGGGCCAGTTGCTCTTTCTCAACCCAACCAATAGGACAAAGTGTTATTTACAGCACTCCTAGAGCAAGGACCGGTTGCAAATCAGGAACATCATCCTTACGAAGTGGTATCTTGAACCTTTTGAAGGTAAAGTTCTTAGCTTACACCTGATAATGATCCACAGGCATCTTTATCGACTGTGATGGAAATCACCCCTAAGTACAACGATCACCTAAAAAAAAGAAGAAGCAGCCGCTTTGGCTGAAGCATGTGGAATATGTGATAACAACCATAATAAGTCTCACATCTGCAGCTGGTCTTTCCAGGTCCAGTGAGCCCTTGCTGACTAACTTAAAAGCTAAACAAAGAAGACAGGCAACTCCATCTTTCCCCAGAGGAAACCACTAAGAGTTTCAATGGTAACAAATTCTCTTTATTAGACTTTGGGGTTTTCTGCTGCAGATGTTGGCCTTTAACATTCTGGAAATAGGAAAGAAAGAAAATGGGGGGAAAAACAAACCCATGAAAAACTTGACTTTTATTCATTTTATGGCAAAAGGTAAATACAACCTGTCCTTCTGGCAGGCTCACGTGACTTAATAATGGATTTGATCTTTTGCTTTTCACAATAGCTACACTTAGCAATGGGAAGAAGGATTGTATAGAACAGCTGAAAATGACTACTCTGCTTTATTATTCCTTTTTTGGGGGGGGGGGGGGGGGGGGGGAAGGTTATTTAAAGGTCAGTATTGTATGAAGGTATATGCCTTCTGCAACATTTAAAGCTCATCTTTTACATGAACTCCAGATTTTTGGCTTGGGTTATTTTCCATTGAGACCCACAGATTAGACAAATTCCAGTGGGGATGAAAGCTCATTAATGAGATATACAATACCAAGAAGGCAATTTTGTAAAAAAGATAGGGAACACAGGCCCTTATAGAACCATGTTGCTTCATTAGGTTCATTTGTTTCTGAAATACCACAATGAAAAAACTTTCATATAATATGAAATGTGTGTGTATACACTCACAAATACACACACATAATATTAAATATTTAAAAATATTGCATTTAGACAGGCAGGCAGGCAGGCAGGCAGGCAGACAATAGAGAAATTGGGGGAAATGCAGTATTTTAAAAATATTTTAATAGTGAATCTTCAAATGCCTAAGAGAGGGCTAGGTGATGGTTTATCTTTCAGTGAGAAAACAACAGCATTTCCACTGTTTGTGCAATTTTCCTACTATCTCAGAATGATTCATCAGTTTTCACTTATATTTCACTAATATAACAGTTGTTTATATTACAAATTTTGAAGACTGTTTTCAGAGCCAATCTCTTTGTTGGGAGACAGTATAGTAATGTTTTTTTAAAAAATATATGCCACGTGTAAAAAAAAAAAAGAAAAGAAAATCAATTCGTTTTACTGAGCTGCCACTTTAAAAAACACTTCCCTCCAGTCAGATGTATAAGAAAAGCATCATTTTACAAGGTTATTTAATAGATAAAGGTAGCAATTCCTAATAGCTTGAAAAAATGTGATATCTGTAGAATCAACTTTTGCAAGGCCAAACATGAATGAATATTTTTTTCCTTCCTTCCTTCCTTCCTTCCTTCCTTCCTTCCTTCCTTCCTTCCTTCCTTCCTTCCTTCCTTCCTTCCTTCCTCCCTCCCTCCCTCCCTCCCTCCCTCCCTCCCTCCCTCCCTTCCAAAGTAAGTCCTCCTGTCTAACCAGTTTGTTTCACTGGGTCATTGAACATATTGTTCTCAAAAACCAATAGCATTTAAGTATTGATTTATGATAGCATTATAGATTCAAGGATGTGTTGGAATTAGAATGGTGTCCACATTTCTCATAAGTTTCTTTAATATTATGTCCATTTTTTAACTAAGTACTGTCCAAATTTGAGCCAAATCCATTGGGAAATGCCTAAAGTATGCCTGTTAAATTATATCGCTTTCAGGGAAAGCACATTGTCTAGCTAAGTATGAATTTTAAGTATAAATTCACCATGAGGATCTATATCAAGCGACCATAGAAGCTGTACTTGCTGAGTATTTTTGTGCACGCATCCTTCTTCAGCCCAAGGCAAACTGTAGGTACATGAATTCTAGCTTGTAGAGCCAAATCACATACTAGACTGAACAAATATTTACAGCTTACAGCTTAGAACAGTCATCTTGAGTTGCAATTTCCATAGTTTTTAGAGCATGACTGAACATTGCAAGCATCATTATTTCTGATCTTAAAAGTTTCATTTTAAACTTCCAAACTATTATAAGCCGTAGGCCATAGGGGGAAAAAATCTATGGTTATCTTATTTAAGGGCAATTTTATTCACACATACACATGCCATTTTCTTGACAATAATATAGAAACTTCCAATGCCCCATTCTGCACTGGATTTTAGAGCTCTTTCCTAGATGTGTCAACTTCCCCCATATCTGCAGAATTCCTCCCCAAACGTTTGGCTTCCCTCACTCATTTTGACTTTCCTGTTCAAGCACAGTTTTCAGGGTCATTGGAGCTACTGAACCCTCCTATCCTATCGAGATATTGATCTTCTTGAAAGCTTATGATCCGATGGTATGATGAACTAGGAAAAATGATCATGCTTGACAAGCGAAAAAAAAATGGAAGAAAGAAAAGGTGCTGAATGAAAGGGAAGAATGGAATCAAAGAGATTATGGGAGTATGTTTGGTAGAGCTACAATTTGAATTTAGAGACGGATTGAGATGGCACACATTTGTCAGTCAAAAGTAAAGCCTGATCAGATGAAGCTTAACTTATTTGATTATAGATTTATATTGAAGATCTGCATAAGCTACATTTATGTAAATGCAAGGAGCAGCCTTTTAGTTGTGATATTTAATATTATGTGGATCTTCTAGGAATCACATCAGCTCTTTTCCACTCTTCTGGTAAACAGGTCCCATTCTTGTGAACATTCAGAAGTTTCCTTCTCAACATTGTATGATTTGGCGAAGGGGCCTTTTGAATGATCGCAAGAACTATCATATTCACTAGCCTTCTAGCCTTAACCTAGCCAACTGAACCAACTTTCAGAAGGATGACCTAGTGCAGTGTTGGCTAACCTTTTTGCCATCGTGTGCCAAAAGCGGGGGGAGCGCGGTGGAGTCACACGCATGCGTGCCCACATCCATAACTCTATGCGCCCTGCCCCCCCATGCTACCCCCGCTTTTGGCATGAGATGGCACGGTCAGTCCGGTAGGCCCATTTTTTGCTCTCCTCAGGCTCCAGAGCCTTTCTAGGAGCCTGGGGAGGGCAAAACGGCCTTCCCCACCTCCCCAGAGGCCCTCTGGAGGCTGGAAACAGTGTGTTTCCTGACTTCTGGTGGGCCCAGAAGGCCTGAAAATCAGCTGGGTGGCACATGCATGCGTGCCAGAGCTGAGCTCGCGTGCCCACTGATATGGCTCCGCTTGCCACCTGTGGCACCCGTGCCATAGGTTCGCCATCACGGACCTAGTGCATATGACTAGCCTTCAGAAGGAGAAAGTAGCAAACATGAATAACCTTCAGTATAAGAAGGCTACAGTCTTCTGGAGAGTGTTTGTTTGTTTATGTCCTTAGCGATCACCCCCATGAGATGATAACACAACAACATTTTTAACTTTGGCTGCTAGAGTAAGGGAGCAACTGATGCAGGATGGGAGGCTGAAGCTTCCCCGGTTGCAAGGGAACAATTCTAGGAACCAAGGGATCAACAAATGGATATAGGAAGATTGGAATATTAATCAGATGCTTTGGGGAACAGCCTTTCTAATGAGATGGCTGAAGTCACAGCTTCTGTCTCCATCTGCAGCTGCTTCGATTTGCTTTAACTGCATGGCTTTAAACCACACAGTTTAATCAGTGTTTGGCAACTTTAAGACCTAAACTCCCAGAATTATGAGTGACAGGAGGAAGAGTCACAAGCTAGACCAGGGGTGTCAAACTCAAGGCCCAGGGCCCAGATCCCACAGGCACCCCCACATGAGTGACGTCGAGCTGGCCATGCCCACCCTGGCCATGCCCACCTTGCCCCCCCCCCAAGGTCAAACACAACCCTGATGTGGCCCTCAATGAAATTGAGTTTGACACCCCTGGACTAGACAATGGTCAGATAAGAGACAGCGGAATCTTCAGAAGGAACGGGGACATGCCAAACACCTCAAAAAGGACTCTTCCCTAACTCCTTGGACTGTAAACGTAAGGGGGTAGAGTTTTTGACTCACAAGAATATGTTAATGTAACCTTATAATAAGTGTAGAGTTATGCCTAATAGGTGTGCTTCTTGACTAGACTACTTTGCAAAGTTGACCCAAAGAGCTGCTTCTCAATATATGGGTGTGCAAATGAAACCTCATTTTGAATCATTTAACCAAGTCCTTGACCAGCTCTCACAGCTGTTTATGAAGCTGCTCCCAGGTGAGTCTACATGTATTTGCCAGCACAGCCATTTTGTTTCCCTGGAGAAAGGATGCAGCTAACTGACATTTTTCAAAAGAGATGCTTTGTATGCATGGCCACTTGTTGCAAAACATCTCTTCCAAATGTGTTGTCTGGCTCTAGTCAAGGGCCTTAGTAGCGCATCTTGAATTGCATTATATTCACATTATCGTATATTTGATTGTATTCACATATTCTATTCAATCTAGCCGTATCTTTAGGGAATTTATACTCTTCGGAATATTTTTTGAATTACTATCAACATACAGGCAGAATGCTATGAAATGCATTCATGTTTCTCTCCAAATGAAAAGAAAAATGGAGTACAGGTAGTCCTTGCCTTACGACAGTTTCTTTAGTGACCGTTCAAAGTTACAAAGGCACTAAAAATGTGACTTACCACCGGGTTTCATAGTTATGAGTTTTGCAGCATCCCCATGATCATGGGATCAAAATTCAGACGCTTGGTAATTGATTCATATTTATGACCATTGTTGTGTCCCAAGGTCATATTACCCACTTTTGCGACCTTCTGATAAGCAAAGTCAACGGTGAATCCAAATTTACTTAACAATCGGGTTACTAACTTATGAACTGCAGTGATTCACTTAACAACGGTGGCAATAAAGGTTGTAAAATGGGGCAAACTCACTGAACAAAGGTTTCACCTAACAACATAAATTTTGGGCTCAATTGTGGTCGTAAATCAAGGACTATCTATCAAAGACATTAGGAAATGAATCAGAAATGCCAATTTTGGGGCTGAATTTAGTTAAGCAACCATTGCTGAAGATTACTTTCACCACAGAGAATTAAAAGGAACATAGGTGCGGGGGGGAAGGCTCAGAGTGAATGACATTAGTTAAGGAATGAGCCCCACGGCAGCCCTGCATAAGATTTTCATGTGTACTTTATAAAATCCTGTTCTATTGATTGGGTTTGTTCATATAATATTTTGTAATCATAAATGAAGCATTTATAGAGTCATTATCATTCCCAATTACACTTGTTAGGCTTATACACTAATTAGTTTGGATCAGATAAGATTGAAAGGTTAATCAGAGAAATTTACAGTTCCCAGGGATAGATAAATTAACATTTTGTAGAAGTCTGCCCAAAAACAATGCCAGCAAATTATTGATCATCCTGTACATTTTTCTCTACTCCCCCCTCGTGGAAATATTATGCTTGAAAGTCTTCAAGACTCTAATCATGAGCTTTAGGGATGGGAATTTGCACAGAAAATTTGTTTGGGAAAAACATAAAACAGGTTATAAGGACACCCATAAAGTTCTCCCTGGCTCTCATAAACATCAAGTGTACCCAAATTCTTGGGGTCAATTTTCATTTGCTTCTCTGAATGCCATTTGTAAAATATTAAATTATGTTTTTTCTACTTCAGGAGAAAAGTATTCTTTGCCAGAGGTTCATTTCCATGAAACTAGTTGCTCCCAGAAAACACAATCTGTGTTCTTATTAATATTATGCAGACAATTTAAGCTGGCATTCAAAGACTGGAGTTGATAAAGAGTTGATATTGGGACATGTGTGACTGCTGCTTATTATGACTGCTTACTGGTGTTACCAGTGTGTGTTTTGTATGGGAATCTATATCTATATGGTATATCTTCATCTACATTTATATCTAACCTTGTTTTGTAGATATTTTAAAAGGCTTATATGTCCATCCATCTTATTGCTACAACTCTGGGCACAGCTCACAAAACAACAACAGTAGAAATCAGAGAGGTCCAATAAAACAAACATCCAAAATAAAATAAAAATAAAATCTTGGCAACCTAAATAACATTCTCCAGGACATCAACGATTGCAATAATTGGACTCTAGTCTCACCCTATCCCAACTCTTATAGCTTTTATAAGCTGCTGAGCATCATTTAATTGAAATGGCATAATGACACTTATGGGAGGGGGGTGATGGTTCAGTGGGTAAGGCTGCTGAGTTTGTCAGCTGGAAAGCCTGGATTGGAGAGCCAAGAAGAGCCTGGTGGCGCAGCAGACTAAAGCACTGTTATTAACATCAGCTGCCTGCAATTACTGCAAGTTCAAATTGCACCAGGCTCAAGGTTGACTCAGCCTTCCATCCTTTCAAAGGTAGGTAAAATGAGGACCCAGATTGTGGGGGCAATAATGGTTGGTTTATGGTTTATGGTTTATTTGATTTATATACCGCCCTTCTCCCCGAGGGGACTCGGGGCGGTGAACAGGCAGAGATAAAAAACATAAATACAAAATTTAAAACCAAATTAAAACCAAATTAAACAATTGCCCAACAATTCAAACCCATTTTTTTAAAAAAAATATATAAATCCCAGATCTAAAAATTTGGATTATACAATTTAAAATTTTCTTATAAAAAGGGGAGATACTATGTCAGGCCCGCTTGATGAAATAAGAAAGTTTTTAACTCACGGCGGAAAGCACGAAGGTCTGGGATCCGCCGAATCTCTGGGGGGAGATCGTTCCAGATAGTGGGTGCTCCCACAGAGAAGGCTCTCCCCCTGGGGGCCGCCAGTCGACATTGTTTGGCCGACGGCACCCGGAGGAGTCCTTCTCTATGGGAGCGTACCGGTCGGTGGGAGGCTATTGGAGGTAGTAGGCGGTCCTGTAAGTACCCGGGTCCTAAGCCATGGAGCGCTTTAAAGGTGGTAACCAACACCTTGAAGCGCACCCAGAAGACCACCGGGAGCCAGTGCAGCTCGCGCAAGAGCGGTGTCACATGAGAGCGCCACGTCGCTCCCATCACCATCTAAGTGATCTAATAAGCTGACTTTGTATAAATATATACAAAAGTATGAAGGCTATTGCTTAATGCATTGTAAGCCGCCCTGAGTCTCCGGAGAAGGGCGGCATATAAATCAAATCAAAAAAAAAAAGTGCCATCCGATGATGTGAGTTCTCATCCTTGCCCCAGCTCCTGCCACCTAGTAGTTTGAAAGCATGCAACAAGATGTATAGTCTTGTTGGTCAGTGCTTTGATGTATAGTCTTATTGGTCACATGACCATGGAAATTGTCTTCAGATAGTGCTGACTCCCTTTGTTAAGAAATGGAGATGAATATCGCCCCTTAGAGTCAGACATGAATGGACAGGGGAAACTTTTACTTTTACCTTGTGCTACTTGTAGTAAGTAAAGAAGTAAGTAAGTAAAGTAAGCAGTGGTGGGATTCAATTTTTTTAACAACTGGTTCTGTGGGCGTGGCTTAGTTGGGGGTGTGGCTAGCTGGTCATGTGACCGGGTGGGCGTGGCTATGTGCATAGGGACTACTCAGAGGGCTGAAAAAAGTCATTTCTGACTGGTCCTCTCACTTATGACCATCCTCACATTTATGCCCGTTGCGGCATTCTTAACAACCGTGTCAGTCATTTCACCACTACTTCTCTTCACCATGGTGACAAGATAGGGCAAAAATGTAAAATGTGAGCACAGTCGTAAGTTCGAGGACGTCACAAGTACGAGGACCAGTCAAAAATTACTTTTTCAGCCCTCTGAGTAGTCCCTATGCATATAGGGACTACCCAGAAGGCTGAAAAAAGTGATTTCTGACTGGTCCTCACACTTTTGACCGGTCTTCGCACTTATGACTGGTCATCATTTATGCCCACTGTAGGATTCTTAACAACCATGTCACTCGTTTCACAACTGCTTCTCTTCAGCATGGTGACAAGATAGGGCAAAATCGTAAAATGTGAGGACAGTCGTAAGTTTGAGGACTGGAAACAAGTGCGAGGACCAGTCAAAAATAACTTTTTCAGCCCTCTGAGTAGTCCATATGCACAAAAGGACTACCCAGAGGGCTGAAAAAAGTGATTTCTGACAGGTCCTTGCACTTTTGACCGGTCTTCGCACTTATGACTGGTCATCATTTATGCCCATTGTAGCATTCTTAACAACCGTGTCACTCGTTTCACAACTGCTTCTCTTCACCATGGTGACAAGATAGGGCAAAAACGTAAAATGTGAGGACAGTCGTAAGTTTGAGGACTGGTCACAAGTGCGAGGATCAGTCAAAAATTACTTTTTCAGCCCTCTGAGTAGTCCATATGCACAAAAGGATACAGCAAGAGAGGGATGAAGGAGTAGGAGTAGGAGTAGGAGTGAGGTTAAGAGAGGGAGGAAGAGAGGAGGAGAAGAAGAAAGGAAGAGGAAGTAGGGAGGAGAAGAGGGGGGAAAAGAGAAAGTAAGAAGGACAGAAAAGAGAGAGGTGGTAGATCGGAGGAGAAAGATTGCTGTACAATAAAAAAGATGAAAGGGAAGAAAGCCAAACCCAAACAAATATAAAAATATTAAGATAAAGAATGAATTGTTAAACTTTAAAAAATAAAGGAGAACAAATATGAATAAATAGCAATAATTAGAAACACACATACAAACATACAATGTATTTTCTTTGAACAGAGTATTTGGCCGGTTCACAAATTTAAACAGTGTTTAGTCATTTCGATTAAATTTACAATTTCTATATTTCCTTTTTGCCATATTTATTCCTCATCTATTTTTTTAAAAAACCAATATTACCCTTCATCCTCATCTCTAATCTTAATCAAATTCAATTTTTCCCTTCTACTCTATATTATACCCCTTTCCATTGTCATCTATTTTTATACCCATCCTCACATTGGTTAATTATGTAATATTGCAGTTGTTTAATACAAATTCAACATTTTAATATAAATCAATTAGTTATATAACTATCTTTTTTGTATATTAATCAATATAAACATGAATATTCCAATTATTTCCATGCAATCCAATTTCTTACAAATCCATTAATTATATTTACCAATAATAATAAACCAAATAGTTTCCCCCATATATTCCTCCAAACCACAACTTAACCATTTCTGCTTTCAATACAATATACAATTAATAGTATCTCAATTATTACAATTCCCTAGTTAAATAGATAAATTTTTTCTTTTGTGTTTTAAAATCTTGAACTCTCCTCTTTTGAACTAAATTTCCCATTGTTTACACCTACCTTTTTTGGTGAGCAAAGAGAAAAAGAAATCTCTCTCCCTGCGTGCAGCAGAGCCTGCTTTACTTTCGGTTTCCTTTTAGCTAGGGGAAAAAAATCACTCTTTGCAGCAAGAGCTTGCAAAAGAGCCTGCACAAAAGAGCTGAGAGCGAATCAGAGTCAGGAAAGTCGGGAGGCAGATCTATTCAAGCCTAAACTAAAGCTGAAAGGAGTTTTTTCCTGCTGTTTGCTTGCAAGGAGGTAACTGCTGCGAGGCACAGGGCAAAGGGTGGGGGCCACCCTCCTTGCCACTTAGCCCCCCCTGTCACCCCCTTTTGCCTCTAGCACCCCCCTGCCGCCCCGCCCCCCTAAGGCATCCCACGGCCCGTGGTACCGCCCCCTTTGGCAACCATTGGCTTAACTATTTAACTCCTTAACAACCGGTTCTACCGAAGTAGAATCCCACCACAGGGTCTACTCATTTGTTTTCTTTTGACACTGATCAGCTGTAGGGCGGTGCTTTGAAGCCCCGCGGCAGCTGCAAGGCCAATAAAATTACCAAAAAACACCGAACCATTTGTTAAATTGCTGGCTCGCCCACCCCTCGCCTAGTGGTGCGGAGGGGCGGGGCAAGGGGCGGGGCGAGCCAGCAATTTAACAAACGGTTCGGCTGAACCACCTAGAACCGGCAGAATCCCACCACTGAAAGTAAGTAAATAATTACGTACGTATGTAAGATCCTTTTTCTCTGACACAAATAAGCAAAGGACTGTCTGAATAATATTTTTACCCTTCACCGTTCCTATGAATGCATAATGAAATATTCTATGGTAATGCAATTTCTTTAGTAAAAATCCTTTAATTGGTCTTCCACAATATTACATGGTTCCATCCATGCATACTGCAAATAGATTCCGATCCATCCTGGGAATTTAAATTATGAGAAATTTATCCATTTGCCTCTCATGGGAGAAATATGTTTTAAAGCTTTAGAGTTTAGGATTTGATTGAGAAATCAATCCAAATTAACAATCCAGATTAAAATAATTTAAAAAATAATGTTGATGTAAAGAAATTAAATAAAATGTACTTCTGATAATGAGCATTTCTTATATTTTTGATAATGAATATTTCTATTAATTGAAGATAATACAGTTATGTTTTGCTTAGTTCCTACATAGTTTTTCTTCCTTTAACTTTCTATGGTCTTTCTGCTAGTTGTTTCTTTCTTTTCCTTAATATTTTTTTTGTTTGTTTTGGTAGATAGGAGAATTAGTTTTTGATTTACAATATTCATTAAAACTTGATTTTATGCTAAAAATATAAAATTATGTCATACCTTCATGTATTGGACATGTTTTATCCTGTCCTATGGTTTTCAGTATTCAAGGTAAAATATATGCCATTATCCTGTTTTAGCTTCGTAACAATTCTGATAAATTGCTTACATAAAGATGTAAGCACTTGCTCCTATCTGGTGTGCTTCTTGGCAATTGTTCAACACAGTTGCACGGTGTGCTTATTTTTGTACTGCAGTTGCCTAGTTGTTATAACAAAGCTATCAATGTGTAATATAATGAGAGGTTTCAGCCAACTTGTTGCAAAATCTTACATTGGTTAGGGCTGAGAGGAAATGACTGGCCCAACAAATAGAATTTAAGTCCCTCCCTCACCCACAACCTAGTCTAGCACCTTAACCACTACACCACATTGGTTCTTGGGCTTCATTGCTGATTAATAATATTAATATTATTAATAAATAAATAAAGCTGTCTCTACCCCAGCGATCTTCTGCTTTATCGTATGTTTATTCTGAATGTTCAATGTATCATATATTCAACGTAAACCCTTTTTGTCCAAAGTTTACAGAAATAATCTATAAGTTAACAAGCATCAATGTGACACTATTCAATTGCAAAATGCATTCAGAAAGTGCTAAGTATCTTGTATTTAAAAAAATTGTTTTTGAATTCCAAGTGCAATAGTTTAAACAATCAAGCACTAATTACTTTGGATAGTGCTCTCCGTTCCAGTTGCTGAATTGGTACATAATTAATTAACACATACTATAGATTTCTGTTGAAAACTTCATAAAAACTACCCATCTAAGAAAAGTCTGGAAAATAATCTGTAGCCCTTTTAGGTGATTACAGGAAAGAAAAGAAAAAAGAAGCATCTGAATTAAAAAAAATGTATTATAAACTTTTCTACAAATGACCTAAATTGTATATATACCTACATATGGCTGGGAGTGGCGAAGTGTTGAATAGATCAAAGTGCAACCAAATTAAGGGTACAAATAGTAATTATTATATTACTAATAGTGGCTATTTATAGAACAACTGTTCATAATACAACTGCCCAGGATAAATTAAATCACGTGCTTTAATGTTGCTCTAAAGCAAGATTCAGAAGTTAAAACAACATTTTCTCTTTTTAGTTTCTATTAGAATAGTCTAGTCAAGAATAATCCTAAAATATCAGTTACAAAATATTGCTAGGAAGCCCTGACTAGATTTTAAATATGGCTCATACTGTCATTATTCTTTTGTACACAATGTCTTTCTTTTATGTACATTCCATAATTTATCAGTAAATGACAAACAATGGCATGTTTCCCACCAAAAATGGACAAGTATAAAAGAAGTCAACCCTTTGATTTTGCGAATGAAATATTTTAAGTTCTCTCATAATAAATATTTTATTATTTGATGTTATTTATTTATTTTTTCACATTTCTGAACTCCCCATCTCCCTCAAAGAGGGACTCTGAGCAGTGTACTATAAAATATATTGAGAGAGAATTAGCAACTGGATGTTTGTAGAATTTATGTATTATATGTCTGCTTTCGTTATGTAATGTTTTTGTAAATGAATGCCAGTTTTAGTTGGAGCTATCTATAGGTTGACTCAGCCTTCCATCCTTCCGAGGTAGGTAAAATGAGGACCTGGATTGTGGGCGCAATAAGCTGACTTTGTATAAAAAGGAACACCGCTTGCGGGGGGGGCAAAAGCCCTACTAAACAGGTATATACAAAAGTATGAAGGCTATTGCTTAACGCATTGTAAGCCACCCTGAGTCTCTGGAGAAGGGCGGCATATAAATTGAACCAATAAATAAATAAATAAATAAATATATAAATAAATAAAATAAGCAGGCACAGATCTAATATTGAACAAAATTGTATAAAATAATATCAAGGATAAAGATTTCTGATCCCAAAACATGCCATTCTAACCTTTGACCATATCAGAAGACTTCCAATGCAGAAACAGCTTATTTTGATATTCCTGGAAATAGTTGGACCATGAAATCACAGTCAAAATGGACCATTCCTGTTTCATGATATAACTAATTCCAGAAAAGTTAGAGTAGACTATGTGAAGGTCAGGCAATTTGGGTGAGGTCAGAACAAATTCCTCTGTTTGAACAGGGGTTTTTTTTACCTTAAGGTCAGACAATAATTTTGATGTCAAAACAGATTACTATTTGAGTAGATATGGAAAAGATGTCATTCTTCAGGTTCAATGGAAGATACAGGAGATATATACTGAGATCATAGTCCAATACTGTATATTTAAATTTATTTGTTCATTAACAACAACTGACCCAAAAGTCTGGAACAATTGTCTGCATTAACATGAACATTAATCACTATTAATGACTGTGAGTATAATTATCAGGTGGACAAATGATATAAAATACCCATACAGAAGAATTTCTGTATGAAGCAGAGATTAAGGAATTTATTTGATTTTAATAAATGAGGAAATTCAAGAGTCTGATAACTTGATTTAATCCAAATAGGGACACTGCAAAGATAATCCTACAATAAACTTTACTATTAATTTCCCACTGTGAGTATATCAGTTTAAGGTTTCAGATATAAGTAGTGTATATTGTTTTCAGACATATTAACAGTGCTAGCGATCATCTTTCCACTTCTGTATTTCAGAAGGAACTGGAGAAAGAAAGGAAAATATGTATAGAAATAGATGGCTATTGCTGGATCTGATCTTTCCAATGGATACACACTCACAACAACAACAACAACAGCAGCAGCAGCAACATTAAAAATAGATCTCTTCCAAAATGAATTTAGTTATTACCTCAGCACAGCAATCAAATCATCTGGGTAGAGAGAACAGGTAGTTTCATTTCATGTTTTTTTTTAAAAAAGTGAATTAGGAGGGAAGGTATGATAAAACCATTTATGAAAAATCAGTGAATACAAAGCTCTGATTACTTTTAAAAATGACAATGTACAGAGACTGAAACAAAGATGAAAACATCATAACCCTCTATCTCTCTCTGTGTGTGTGTTTTATGCAGCTAGACTTCAAAGGGAGATATATAATTACCTTCTGAGTTAGATACATTCCCGGGAGAGGAAGAGTGTGCCTCTTTAAGCGACTGGGCTGCAGTAAATACTGATGCAGTTTTCTGTTATTTTCAATCGGATGGAGAGCAGATATCATTGGCTGCACTGAGGAGCTGTCACATTCTCAGTGCTGGGGAGGAGTAGGACAAGAAGCAGCATTTGAGCTCTTTCTACACACTGGCTTCACAAACATTGAGAAAGAAAGAAATGAATATCTGGCTTTAAAGCCGACAGCAGCCCACACTTGAGAGTGGTAATCTACTACTGCAGAAGGAGCAGCATCAAAAGTCTAAGGAGGGAGACTGGATTTCTGAGTCTTTTGCTCTAGCACAACTCCTGGGATTTGCGCTGTCCAAAGTGCTGAAACATGAATCAAACTGCAACAGTGTCCCATCAGGTGAAATGTCAGCCTACCAAGATGATCAAGGTACTGTATGGCACCTCATTTTTGTGGACTGGAATGTATATGTCTGCAGGTGTGCGTGTGTGTTTGAGAAAGAGAATGTGTGTATCTGCCTGTGGATATCTCTGTGGAACAATATGATTATCACTAATTTAAATATTAGAACTCTGATATGTTTCCTATGTGACTTTTTTCTTGTTTTTTATAATGAATGACTCCTGAGTCTTCCGTCAGAATTATTTGTCTGCAGCTTGCATTGCCATTTATAGTTGGGATAGTGAGATGTGTGGGGTAAATATGAGGAGCTGGGAATGGTGATTTAGAAGTTTGGTAAGGTTTTTAGTACTTTTTGTAATGAAGGTTTTGAATACGCAAGAGTAACCTCATAGCATAGATGGTAAAGGCTGCTTGTCTATTATCCTTAGTTTCTTGCATTTTATTCAACTGAAAATATCACAAGTCATGGATTTGTTAAATTCTGGATAGTCATGGGTATGATTTTAGTCAGATATCTGTAAACCAAGTTGAAATGAAATGGAGCATAGCCTGGCTTGCTGGTGGCTTGTTAACTGATTTTTTTTAATGGCTAAGATAGTGTAGAGATATCTGAATTTGAAGTTATATTGATGGCCTTATCATTTTGTGAATAGTCTTGACTGACATAGGTTTATTAGTTATCCTTACTACATTTTTTTCCACATGTGAACGTACCAAATGTGTGATATACATCTCTAGTATTGCAGTGAAGAAGGATGGCAGAAATATAACCCTGCTGTTATAGAAAGGTATTTTTTACAGCGTGATCAATGTATAACTGAAAAATACTTTTCAACTGCAATCCAGATTTTGGATTTGGACTCAGACATTTTCTCTGGGTATATTTTTTCTATTGCATTATTTTACGATTCTACACTATTCCCTTTTGTTCCAGCCATTCAACCACAAATCAGTATTTTATTGAATCTAGAAAATGCTGGATTGAATGCTTAATCTGCAGAATTGTGGAACACAGTGCATTAAAAACTACTAAGGCTGCAGCCTTACACTGATTTACTTGGGATTGAATGCAGTGGGACATGCAGCACAACCTTATGCATGTTTATTCAGAGAGCTATATTAGGAGTTTCAACCTTGGCAACTTTAAGACTTCAACTCCCAGAATTCCCCAGATAGCCCTGTTCTAGGTGAACATAGATTCACAGCCTGATTTGCGCATAAATATGCATTGGTATCTACATGCCTCTTGTATTCTAAGGAAGAATAAAGTTGCGTATTTTTGTAAAAAAAAAAAATATGAAAGTGATAAATTTCATGAAGTTTCCAAAACTGCAAAATTGATGAAGTTCTGTATAGTTGTTCTGAACAGGATGTAGCAAATAAGAATTTCAGTGCAGCCTTCTACCTGCCAACTCAAATGTAAAACCAGTAGGCTTCAGCCTGACTTGAAGTTAATGTGACACCCAAACATTTGTGGACGGACTTGCTGATTTAATTTTCTTCAGCAAGTTCATTCACATTCCAGTATGTATTCCTTGCAAAGAAGGTAGCAAATCTGTGGCCTTAATGATCAGCCCGCAAATTGGAATATTAGGCGTAAAAGCCACATGTTAGCATACATCATTTTACATGGAGCAAACCAAATCTTAATTGCATTTGGACGGTTTGTGCTGTTTTGCTTCTTAAGGTCTTGTGATTCTAATATTGGGACTACTCCTGAAGCGTGTGGAATATATATATCAAATGTTAACAGCTATAAATTAGTTATTAAGTGCATTTCACTATAGGCTGAAAGGAAATCACAGAAATCTAACAACAACATTAAAAGCCCTAATTGATCAATATCAATGGACAGAGAAAGGGACAAAAATAAGAGTTGCAGGTAGGTAGCATTTGTTTGCAAAGCTGTCGTCATACAAATAATACTTGCTCAAGATAAAGTTTTTGATGTTACACACTCCCTTTTTGGAGAGGAGTAAATGTAATATGTGCTTTGAAAACAGGGCCGGATACTGCAGTCTAAAGTGAATGGTTGCAGCAAACCGATACAGACACAAAATTAGAATATACAGTATTATGCTCCAGGAGCTGACCAGCATAAGCTATTTGACATTTTCCTTGAAATTATGTTTCCACAAATATGTTTGTTTTAGGAAACAAGTGACTGCACAAATGCATCAGGTTGTTTCCAGTGCTGGCCATCTGCCAGTTGACTGGCAACAACTAGCAAGATGGATTCTTGCTGAATTCCCTTATGGCTTCCAAATCTGCTGCAGAGGAGGACTTTCTGATCAGATGGGATGCTGCAGGAGGTGGAAGCTTTAGCATATAATTGGTGCATATACTTGGATAGATGTGATTATTTTATATTAGAAGTAGCTTCATAGCTTAATTGGGGTAGGAGCTAGAAACATTGGTAGCTGACGTTGTCAGGGGAGTTAGGGAACCCAATGTTGGACAGAAGGAAGAAAGGGCTGAGGTAAATTTTTAGACATCAACAACCAGGGAAAGGAATTCTAGGCTGCCGTTTGGTGGAGTTACTACAAGGTGAACTAAAGACTTGAGGATTAACGCTGGAAGTGTTTAGAGTTACGCATATATTTGTTTCTTTTTTCAAATAATTTTATTAAGAATAAAAAAAGAAGAAAGGCTGATACAAACAACAAATACAAAAAGAAAGGTAGAAAAAAAGGGGGAAAGTGTAACAAAAAGAGAAAAAAGAAAACAAGAAGTAATTTTCTCCTTCGTTCCAGCAAGTAAAATCAATTTTAATTGCTCATCACCATATCTAAATAAAATACCCCCCACTCTCTTAACCTCATAATTCATTTCTTAACTAAAGTCTCATCATTTGTTTTTTGTAAGTGAAACCGGATACAACTAATTTTCTATTTGAACCTTGATTGAATAAGACAACCTTGTATTCCTTCCTTGAATTTTTAAGAATCTTAATTTTTAATTCATCAAATATAATCCCAGGACTTGTTTTCTGTTCATTTTTTTAAAACAACCCCAAACCAACCAAGAATTTTTCAAAGCTTTAACAGGCCTCTTTGTACATCCAATAAGTAATGTTTTTGGTCACTTCTCATAAACCCTTCAAGACTTTAACAGAGCTTTTTTATAGATCCAGTAAAAAAAAGTTATCCAAGTCACTTTTCTGGTTTAATAATTATATATCTCCTTTAGGGAGGGAGACATCTGTCAGTTTCATTTGTGTATCCAGTGCATCTTTTCTTTCTCTATATCTGTCATATTGTGTGACACATTTAAGTCCACTAGCAATTTAATTTCAAAATTATCCATTATAGCTCTTTTTTCTTCTGTAACTTTATTGACACATGCTCTACACAAGTAATTTTGAAGACCAGTATTCAAAAATATCTATTAAGGTTTTTTTAAATATCATTCTTTATTTCTTTATTAACAAAATCAATTTATTTTCCTTTAGCTTTTTCTAATGTCAAATCTTGAAGGTCCATTATCGTGTTTGTTATTTAAAAAAAACACCCTCAAACAATCACCAATTCTTTGGGAATAATTTTTCTAATTAATTCAAATCTATAATTCCAAATCTACTTGGACCCTTAAACTATTGTTAATCCATATTCTGAGCCTCCTTTTGTTGTGCAATCCAAAAATAATATTTTTTTCAAAGCTTTTAAAAATCACATTTAAATAATTTTCTCCAAGGAGAAGGCATGACGCCTTATAAATAAGTGAAATCTTGCTATCTGGAAAGGTCTTATCTTTTCCACCACAGTTTAAAAAATAAATCCAAATAATCCAAAAAGTGATTAACAAATGAGGTTCAGTTTAACTTTCTGTCCTTAAATGGCTGTGTTATGGAAATGAACTTGATATCCTTGACTCCAGCCACTAAGTCAACTGCAAAAGTGACTTTTTTGTGGTCTCCTCATGAGCAATGGGTGTCCAAAGTCATGTTCTTTTTCCTCTGGAGTGATTTTACAGATCTGGATCTAGCACCCAGCCACAATTCCCCTCATAAATGTGGTCCCACTACCAGTAGGATGTCAGCTTTCCATGATACTCACCAGAAGAGTCCAAGAAAATATTAATTTATTGTTAACGCTAATTATTATTTAGAGTTTTATTCTTTGTGATTGCATCATATAATAACCTCCTGTGTGTCTGGACTAGCCATACAGCTAGCTATGTTGATTTAAGTATCATGAAATCCTGCAGTCTCGTGTCAAAGGAATGCCCCATGAGTCTAGGTATGGGGCTTGCCATGCAGTGATTACTTTCTTCTTTTTCCAGTTACATTTGATAAAGTATTGAAGGCAAAGATGAAAGTTCATAGGACAGTTGTAGAGTAGAGAAAGACACGTCAGAGAAATAAACTGTCGAACGGAAAATCAACTGGATAGAAATATACATATTATTGAACTTTTCTCAAGGGATCAGACACAATTTCAAGTTGAAATTCTCACAAATGAAAGCAAATGCACATCAAAAATTGGTGTGGATGACGTGACTGTGCTGTTCAAGGGCGGGATTAGGGTAATTAAGCATTGTGCCAGCCATTAAGCCAGGTTGTAGGTAGGGGTATCTTTTAGCGCTATGATAGGTCTGAGGAGGACTCCTATTTTGTGTATCTTGGGGAGTCCATAAAATTTTGCTGGGACGGCATCTGTTGCTCTCATTTGCCAACCGTCTTTTTCCGTTATACATTTGTTTTATTTGAATTGGCTGAGTTAAGCATTCAATTGTGTGACCATTGTTTTAATTTCTTCTGTCTTTGGTGGCCTATATTAAATTCCCGTGATTATGAGAACACTACTGCCAGCGTCAATGAAACCATGGTGGACTTGGAGCGCCTTGTTTATTTAATTACTCAGCTGTTAAATGTTAGCTTATACCCCATGAGAGGAAATATCTATCCTCTTTCCTATAAATTGGAGAAAGGACCCGCGGAATCTACATTTGGAATCTTTGAACAGCAAATAACATTTCAGTTTTGAACTAGGAATTCTGCAAGTAATAAATCTTTCCTGCATAATCCTGTGCAAGGACTAGTAGAGGTTGACGTTTTCTATCTTTCCTTAGTAGCAAGCTGGCAGATGGTTGGATATATTTTTGAACAAGTATAAAATAGCAAATGTTTGTTAATTGTTTTCAAAGGGCAGCCTGGTATGCAAGAAAACAACGTATACAATTTTCATAGGAAAGCACACTGGAATTTCTACTATGATATAAAACAGATCCCATATTACACCAGTAAGGGGTGATTTAATACCAAATGTCATGCCTCTGTATCATAAACTTGTGAAATGTTAAATGATGGGTTTTAGTCGATGAACCTACAGTGTTTCTGATTTAAATCATTTTCACATTTTCACCATTCTTTTTGATGTTTGATAGCTCCTCACCTCCATATACTATATAGATTTGAATGTTTGCAGGACATGTCTTATTTTTGGGGAAACAGTATGTGTGTGTGTGCGCGTGTATATAAAGTGCTTTTCTATCGAGACACCTGGTCTACCCCAACATGTGGGAGGGGGCATTCTGCTCCCTTTCGCCTTTCAGCTTCAGTCCAGGAGCCCTCAAGCAGTCACATTCACAACAAACTATTTTATACCAAATTTATATTTTGCTGATAAAGAAATAAAGGGAGACTAGTATAGATCTATTTCAAGCTTTTTAGCTTTCATCAGCTAGCCATACCCTTATTCGGATTCGAACTTGGGCTTCCTGCATGTTAGGCAGTTGAATTAACCTTCTGAATCACATAAACATATATATATATATATATATATATATATATATATATATATATAT
>WNWU01000006.1:9265245-9279902 GCA_012654045.1 Ptyas mucosa | reverse complement strand
CTTTCTTTCTTTCTTTCTTTCTTTCTTTCTTTCTTTCTTTCTTTCTTTCTTTCTCTTTCTTTCTTTCCTTCCTTCCTTCCTTCCTTCCTTTCCTTCCTTCCTTTCTTTTTTCTTTCTTTCTTTCTTTTTTCTTTCCTTCCTTCCTTCCTTCCTTCCTTTCCTTTCTTTTTTTCTGTCTTTTTCTTTCTTTCTTTTTATCTTTCTGTCTTTCTGTCTTTTCCTTCCTTCCTTCCTTCCTTCCTTCCTTCCTGCCTGCCTGCCTGCCTGCCTGCCTGCCTGCCTGCCTTTCTGTCTGTCTGTCTGTCTTTCTTTCTCTCTCTCTTCTTCTTTATGCCTCCCTCCCTCACTCACTCCTTTCTTTCCTTCCTTCCTTCTCCCTCCCTCCCTCCCTCTGTCCCCTCCCCTCCCCTCCCCCTCCCTCCCTCCCTCCCTCCCCCCCTTCCTACCCACCTCCCTCCCTCCCTCCCTACATTTTTGAACTACCATTTTTTACTCTGGTAGTATACAATAGTATGTTAAAATACAAAAATTAAAAATTTAGAATCTAGAAGGAGGCAGGCAAATGAAAGACTGTTAAAAACTACTTTAATAGCCAAGGGGAGAGCTCTTAGGGCACCAACCAGCCCCATAGCTTCATTCTCCTCTGGGTGCCCAATACGAGCCATATTTTGAGTCCTTTTCAGAAGACCAGGAGAGTTGCTGACTATTCCACAAGTTTGAGGTTTCTAGGTGTATTTGGGCTTATTCACAATCCCCCTTTATATTGACAGCATTTGCAGCTTCTTATGACAGAAGGAAAAAAGAACGTTTGGGTTGTAGATCTAGTATCTAGACTCTGTTACTGTCTCATATTATTATAAAAACACATTAAGCATAAATATGTCATGTTAGTGCAGTGTTCAAGTAATTCTAATTTTGCAGTGCCACAGGAAGAATTTTCACTAAATGTTGCCTGTCAATTTTGGCGAGCGTATTTTCTCTCAGAAAAGAGGCTCACATGCAAAGTGGATTATGTGCAAAGAGGTGCAAATATTGCTGCCTGGTTCTCCACACTATACTTTTTAATGAAGAAATAAATGTAGCAACTTAAATTGAAATTAAATTGCAAATTGTAGTGTCTGAATGTGAATGCTTCTCATCAGTCAAAGTCTGATGATGGAATTTTATGAGCAAGCGCAAATTGCGGTCTATCTAATAAAGTACTTCAAAAATAGATCTCTGTTTCTATCCATTACCTATATGGAATACTTTTGTAGCTATAATCAGAAACAACAAGAATGCAAGCAGCACCATTTTAAATTTCCTCGTGTGCTGGGTTTTACCCAAAAGTTTAGATTTACTATGCCATTTGAGCCCTAAACAGCCACCATTTTGAATCCCTTTAACTAGGGTGCTGAACTGTAGGTTTTTGTTGGCAATGATGTCCAGGTTAAAAGAATACAAAATGAAAGACTTTAATTATGGAAGACAATGCATCAAAGGTTCTTTTCAAAAGACAACTGGACTTTTTTTCCCCCTTGAAAACACTTTGCTTCTTATCAGTGATGAAATCCAAATTTTTTTTACTACTGGTTCTGTGGGCCTGGCTTGGTGGGCATGGCTTGGTGAGCCTAGTAGGAGAAGGATACTGCAAAATCCCCATTTCCTCCCCATTCTTGGGGGAAGGATATTGCAAAATCTCTGGCCAGCCAGAGGTGGTATTTGACGGTTCTCTGAACTACTCAAAATTTCTGCTACTGGTTCTCCAGAACCTGTCAGAACCTGCTGGATTTCACCCCTGCTTCTTATCCAAGACATTTCTTCAGTTCTGAATTAAAGAATCTTCTTGGATAAGAAGCAAAATGTTTGGAAGGAAAAAAAACCAAAGTCCAGTTGCCATTTGAAAAGCATCTTTGGGACAATCACTTGCATGATTGAGAATCTCCAAGGATGATGACAATACACAATTCTCATTAATGCATTATTACTTATCCAAACACTCAGTAAACAGGTGCACTTTATAGTAGATTATCTGCCATAGAAGTTTTTCTAGGAGATGTGCTTCTGAGAAAGTGATAGAAGATGGATTTCCCCCCTTATCCTTTTATATACTACCATGGTCTTGCTTTGTTTGCAGACGTTTCCACAAGCAAGTCAGCCAAGCATTCACAGGTCCTTGAAAATCTATGATCAACTACTATGATCCTAGATCATAAAATACCCAGTGTTTGATCGTCTGGGAAAGCTGTTTCAGAATTTAAATTTATTCCAAAGTCAGTCAGTATCTGGCTAAACCAACAACGATTGCTTGGTGCATTAAGGATTATTCTGTACAGCATGCAACAAATGTCACACATCACTAATATGAGCTAATGACAACTAATGGGAAGACTGTCTGAGTGGTTAGCACACTAATAGCCTTGGACAGACTTTACTCCTCTATATTGACCTAACGGGGCTGCAATTCCCCGTTGGCATTTTCAGCATTGGATAATTAGCTTTTCTTTTCCTTCTCAGTGACGCTATCCATAAAACTTGCCTCTTATATACTGTGTCATTTGTCAGACTGCATTTTCAGATCAATCAAATGATTGAAAAGTGGACGCCTGGGTTCGTGTGCAGTGGGAGGGGAGGATGGGAGGCAGCATAATCTATTTGAGTTAGACTTGAGTTTAAGGCTGAGATCCTCATAATGTTTGTATTAAACAGTCTCTTATGCTGTTCAACGTAAGAGACTTCCTTCAGAGTAAGAGCCCTTAGGAGATCCAGCATAAGCAGGAAATTAAATCTCTGGGTCTATTTCTAGCTTCAGATCTATCTACGTACACATGTAGCCACCCACACTCACAACAATATTGGATTGGCTGGACATCCTGTATTGGCAAACTGCCAGTCTCTAATGAGAATTGCTTGTTTTAGCAACTATCTGTCATTCTCCTATTTCTTCAATTTGTTCTTGCTACCTTATCTGTCCTTCTTTACTGTCTTACTGGAGTCTCCCAAGTGTGTGGAAAAGAGGCACATTTATACGGACTGTTGTTGAGGCTGGAGTTTAGCAGAGGAGGCTGTTGTTACATCAACTGTCCCTCTAAAATTTGTCCATCTCCTTTTCCTTAACCTGCTTTTCATCCTCTTTTCATCCTTTGGGATTTTTTTTTTCTTCCATTCATAGCTTCATATTCACTGCCATTAAAAAGAAATATTTTTTTTCATGTTTTAAACAGTACAGGTAGTCCTCAATTTACGGCCACAGTCAAGCCTAAAATTTCTGTTGCTATGCAAGATAGTTATTAACTGAATTGTGCCCCATGTTATGTCTTTTCTTGCCACAGTTGTTAAATGAAACACTACAGTTAAATTAATGACACACTTGTTAAGTGAATCTGGCTTCCCCATTGACTTTGTTTGTGAGAAGGTCGCAAAAGGGAATCACATCACCCAGGGACACTGCAACCGTCATAAATACATGCCAGGTGTCAAGCATCTGAATATTGATCACATGACCAGGAAGGATTTGCAATGGTTGGATGAAAAACGGTCATAAGTCACTTTTTTCCAATGCCATTGTAACTTTAAATGGTCACTAAATGAATGTTTGTAAATCGAGGACTACCTGTATATGGTTAAAAGTTTTCAGGATAAAGAAGCGAGAAATTTCTTTAAAGTGCTCAATGTTCCAATACAGCAGATGTTATTATTATTATTTTAATGGTGTGACTCTTGACTGCTTTCCCAGAGTTATGTAGATTAGGGTTGCCTTCTAAGCCATTGTTAATATATACCTAAAATAAATGCATTTTGTTGGATGACAATATGATCAGCGCAAGGATTAACTAACAAACAAAACTGTGCAAAACTCGATAAGGAAGAGATGTTGACAGAAGGATAAAATGCTTTGTAAGTAATTTTGAAGATTGCTTGCTAACAGGTGCCTCTCTTTCTAATGTATTGTAAAATGCCATACTGTAGAGACAGTACTGCAGCTTTTTGTATTTCCTGTTTTAAGGTGAGAAATACTTAGTATTTTAAAGACTACAGATATAGTATCACATCCTTAAAGCTCTTAAGGAGTTGCAACATGAGAGAAGAGAAAACCCTTCGAAATTAACATGTTGCATTTTGGACAATTTTGAGTTAGTTTTTTAATTTTTTTGGAATGGCATCTGTCAGGGTAGACTTTTCACTTTTTGGACTATATTGCTTTTAAATAATTATTCCTTTTTACCAAAAAGGAACCGCTTATCAAGTGTTGACATTCTATTCTTCCCTGGAATGTGAGAGTTACATTTTTTTAAAAAGTTTTGAATTCTGAGTACTATGCACTCTGGCCAGACATAGCTTTTACATTAATGACATGATAGGAGATGAGTGTTTAGCTGATGGAAACAAAATGTCTGTGGAAGTTGCATTGAGTTTGATTTAATGCAAAATCCATTATTTCTTTGGGTTATAATCATAGCTTGAATTTGCTTTTCAGAAATGGTTCCTATTGCCAGGAAAACCTAAGCATTACAGAGCAAAATTATTTCTAGAAATATGTGATACATCTATACATATAAAAGCAAAATCCACTCACTCATCATGAAATCTCCAGAATGGTAAAGCCTACAAACTTGAAATTTGGCACGTATGTTCCTTTTGGCTTCTAGGTGCTCGCTAAGAAAGGATTTTTCAAAATGACCATCAGATCATTAGTATTTCATATACAGTATATTCATATACAGTATATTAACATGTTCTGATGCTAAGGAGTTAGACGTTCTCTTCCCTCTCCCTACCTGAAAAGTTCCAACTGCCAGTTGCCTCACATTCCATTACCTCAGTTCAAACTGGCAGACTTTCCACTCCTTCACTCAGGAGCTCCTTACAATACTAAATGTCCCTACCTCACCGAAATGTCTACACCTTCTATGGAATCGCTTCTGAACTCAAGGCGGCGGAAGAGATATTCCTTATGAGTTTCAATCACTGACCACCACTGAGCCAATGGATTGTGAACCAAATTTCTCCTGCATAGTGTCCCAGCCCCAAATCACTTCTTACACTGACCTCCTCAGTTCAGATGAATCTATTCCTTCTACTGTAACACCGATTAAAGGGAAAAGAAGGGAAAAAATGCAGGAAAAGGTTTACAGTTGCAATTAGGAAAACACAAGTATGGGAAGCTGCAAAAAAGTATCGTCAAAGTCATCCCGAAGTCAATAGAGAGGCTGTAAAAAAGTACGCATCTAATAACCCCTACGTTAATCAGGCAGCTACAGCTAAATATACCAACATTCAAAGTGCAGGGGCAGGTCTACCATTGGATAGGGCCATGATTGCGAACCTATGGCACGGGTGCCATAGGTGGCACGTGGAGCATATTGGTGGGCAGGTGAGGGTTGCCCGAGCTCAGCTCCAGCGCACATGCACGCACCAGCCA
Organism: Ptyas mucosa; assembly: GCA_012654045.1. Lineage (NCBI taxonomy): Eukaryota > Metazoa > Chordata > Lepidosauria > Squamata > Colubridae > Ptyas > Ptyas mucosa. Next base: position 9,274,501 of record WNWU01000006.1, on the reverse strand, counting down.
ACTGATTTTCAGGCCTTCCGGTCCCACCGGAAGTCAGGAAACTGGTTGTTTCTAGCCTCTGGAAGGCCTCGGGGGGAGATGGGGAAGTCTATTTTTGCCCTCCCCAGGCTCCTAGAAAGCCTCTGAAGCCTGGGGAGGAAGAAAAATGGGCCTACTGGGTCCACCGAGCCATCAGGTGCCAAAAGCAGGGGGAAGTGGGGGAGGCTCACATGCGCATGCACGGGAGGGTGGGGCGCATTGAATTATGGATGTGGGCACCCGCATCCACGACCCCCCCACGTTCTCCCTGCTTTCAGCACGCGACAGCAAAAAGGTTAGCCATCACTGGGATAGAGAGTATCATGGTGGGGCCTCAGCAGCAACTTTCATTTCTCCAGATATACTTTGTTGGTGATGATGACAATGAGAAGGACATCCATTGTGGAATCGTTACTCTAGAACTGGTTAATTCAATTCATCATGCCCAATTACATAGTTTCGTAGTGAAGCATGGGTATCCAGCTAGTAAATATATATAAGACACATCCTTCAGTGCATTTTTATATGGTGACAGCAAATTATGCAAGCCCTACTGTCTTATTCCTGTCATCTTCTACTACTGTTTCATTTTCCTAAAATGAAAAAAAAGTCTTGTTTTGACAAGGATGGTTTCGAAATTAAGTTGCTAAGAGGTACAAAGCATGCAAAACCTTTATTTGTATACCTATTTTTAAACATCTTGATATAGATTGGTTTGCTATACTAACAGAAGAAAAACTCTGCATATCTATTGCATTTTGCACTAATTCAAAAGACAATTGCTTGACTTGGGTTAGTGATTTGGATTTCCTTGTAGTTTGAAGTGTGTTCTGTGAACTCAGTAAAGAATGACTAAATAAACTTTGGATTAGTATGATGCGCAGACCAGTCTCAGAATAAAAGAAAATGATTTATAGAAATAGTCCTACAAAATGAAGCACATTTATAGGAAAATAACCTCTCTGCATCTTCTCTCAAATCCCATCTCCATTTTACCTTAATGCCTTTTCCAACCTTTAATCAGCTTTTATATTAGTCCAAATTAGACCAATAGTCATCTATGGTCAGATAATGGATTTCAATGAGAACATGTTCTCATGCAACAGAACCACTTTCTCTGCATGTTCAAGGTATAAAGTGAATTGGTGAAATGTAAATTCGACCCATGATTTTGTGATTCTGGGGAGAACAAAAGAGAATAGAAATTTTGTACATGTGTATTATACAGGTCAATAACACCCCTAAAACACATCTGCGTTATCAATAGTGGGTTTCATGTACCTGCGCTACCGGTTCAGAACTGTGAGCATATGCGTGCATGTGCTTGCTTCGCTTGTTTGCTGCACTTCTGCGCATGTGCAGAGCATCCATGATGACATCTGGGCGGGTGGGTGGAGCCTCCCACCACTGCCACTACCTATTCACCTGAACTGTGGTGAACCAGTAGAAACCCACACTGTGTGTTATGCAGATCAATAGCACATATTTATATAAAAATGAAACTATACAGTACTGCATATCCCCCATTTTCACTTTTCTGAGACATTCCTTGAATCTGGAAATTTTGAAGAAATGGCAAAACATGTTATGATATAAGTTCCATCCTTTAAATGCATGTGATGATGTGATACACATTCAATGGGGTGAAAATTGTATTGTAACATCACAATGCATATTGCATCTTTAATTCGTACTTGCCCTCTCATCTGGATGCCCATAATTCACACTTGAAGATAATACTAGTAGCTTGGATTCAATATTTGCCAATGGCACTCTATAGTGCTACCAAGATATCTGGAGATATTTTCCAGGACATTCTGTGAATTTTTCCCTCTTTTCTATGGACACACTATTCCAGAGAACTTTGGGGGAGTTCTGTTGATGGCCGTAGAGTGAATAGGATAATGTTAAAACACTGCCTATCAAAACAATGTTCACTATGTTCACTATGCAATGACTTTACTGTGGCAATATAAATAAACAATATACTATTTAGCTCAAGGGGTTTTTCTGATTCCCTAAAGTGAAATCCAGCAGGTTCTGTAGAACTGATAGCGGAAATTTTGAGTAGTTCGGAGAACCGGCAAATACCACCTCTGGCTGACCCCAGAGTGGGGTGGGAATGGAGATTTTGCAGTATCCTTCCCCTGCCATGCCCACCAAGCCACGCCCACCAAGCCACACCATGCCCACCAAGCCATGCCCACAGATGCAGTAGTAAAAAAAATTGGATTTCACCACTGCCTAAAGAGCATGTTTTGTTCAAGCACTTCTAAAAATGCTTGCCAATCTGTGCAAAGTTTAGACATACGTCTATATAAAATTAAAATTACATTTTGCATCTCCTGCAGGGTTCAGTGAGTCTGAGGACACAGAAAATATTTCCATTTGTGGAACAGGATTATGTAATATATGATTATTTTTAATGTTATAGTTCCGCTAAAATAAGGAGAAACAAATTTTAAATTTTTCTGCAATCTGATTCTAACATGACATTTTAAAAAATTGTCTGTATAGAAATACCAGTGGAGCAGCTCACAATATAAATAGATATGTCACAATGTAAGTTTCTAAGAGTAGATTTAATTGTGTATGTGCATTCTTTAGTGGGCATGCTCCAAGAGAATTGAAAAGTGATGCTGGAATAGATTTTAGATTGCAGAGACAAATCCATTGGTCAGGTGTATCTTCAAGAGTTATCCTTTCCAGTGGCTATAACTTGACATATTGCAAGGAAATATTTAACATGCCCTGAAAAGTTCTTCAGAAAGGGCAGGATTCAGACTTGTGAATAAGAAGAGGAAAGAAATCTTTTGTCTTGGGACAACATTCTGATAATAAGAATTTATTATTATTAAATAATTCTTCTCCAGAATCGGTTTGTTTATTGGAGATGCAGCTTACCAGAAGCATTAATCCTTTGCACTTGCTGTCCAAATGATTGCTAAGGACATTTGGAGTAATGAGAAAAACAGAATAGCTTTTAGATAATTTCTTCCTTTTTTTCTGTTCTGTTCATTCTGGTTTGCATTTCCCCTTCTAAAAAATTCTGGTTGACACAAAGGTAAAATAGTTCCTCTTATGGGCTTGTCCAAAGATACAGAAGTGAGTGTAGAAGATCAAGAAATGGTGGGGATCAAACAAAATATTCAGAAGATAGATGAGAAATCAGAAGGTATGGTGGAGGAGACAAATCAAAATAAGCTACAAGAAAACAAAAACAATGAAAAGACAATAAGAATAAATACTAAGAATCAAATAGATAATTCCTTAAGACCTTATAATAGTACAGAGGGGAAAAAAAGACTTCCCAAAAATAATGAAAGAGTTATGGATGGGCATCCAATCCAAATGATACAGCAGAAGGAGATAAGGGGTAAGGCAGAGGGAACATTCAGTCTATGTAAAAACATTAGAAAGAAATGTAGGATCCCAAGAAAGAAATATAAAAGAATCACCAAAAAGCCAATAAATGATGAAATTCTAAAAAGGCTGAGAGATGAAGGATAGAGACATAGTATCTTGTAATACTGTGATTGTATTAAAAACTAATAGAAACAAATAGAAAGTATAAATTGGAGAAATAGTAACACATATATAGATATATAATAGAATTTATTATAACCATAAATATACTAAGGTTAGGAGGTGGAAGATTGTGATTAGGCATATTTAAATGTATTATTGTGATTAACAGTGTACAAAAAATATATTCGAATTTATAGCTTTTAAAGACTACAAATTCAGGGGACTCAGAGATATAATCCCGGGACCGATTAAATTTTAGTAATAAATGGTTTTATTGGTGTTTATAGAAAACTGTGATATTGGAAATTTGGTGGAATTTGAGTAATATTTAAAATATTAAAATATTGGTGACTTAACACAGGTCAACAAACACATTGTATGAAGAAATGTAATGGATGTTGAAATATATTTTTGGCAAAAGCAATAAAGAATTATAAAGAGACAATAATACAGTTTAAAGATAGCGAGATGAATATGGAAGAACCCCAACAAGTAGGGAAAAAATAAGTACAAATTGGGAAAAAGTATTATACATATTGATACATAAAAGAATATATTATAATTATAATGAGCGTCTTATGGTTAGAAGTTGGAAGATAAAAACTATGTATATATACCGGTAATTGTATTATTATTGTTAGCACTGTGTAAAAAATGCATTGACCCAGTCATTGCACTGTCCACAAAACTTGTTGGTTGTTAAAGGAAAACTGCAAATAGAACATATATATGTAAAAAAAGAAGTCAAGGAGGGTTGGACTTACTGTAGATGTCTTGTGGGCACGAAGGGACACCAGACTAATGATGCATTTGACCCCTCCTCTGGGCTCAACCTGGTCATCTCCTACTCTCCTCAGCCTAAAGGAGATTCCTACTTTCTCTTTTATCTTCCCTTTCACCCACCACAAAAATATGTCAGAAAAGCAGGCTTTCAGTCTATAAATGTTAATAATTTTTGGACATTTTGGAGATTAAGTATTGGTTCCTACTTAGCAGTACTAATGATTCTGAATATGTGTTTTAGGTCCATTCACACAGTATATAATCTGTAAATATATACCTAACTGCATGAACTGACTCACATGACTATTTCTAAGCAAAACAGTCCGTTGGAATGAAGCTCCAATTCAGCACTTTGTTAAAAGTTATTTTTTTCAGCACTGAATCAACAGGGGGGTAGAAATGGGTTAACTGATCCTCTTCAACAAAGGCGGGGGTGAGGAATTCCTCTAAAGTTGCTCAAGTCCTCATAACAATCATTTGCCTCTTTAAAATCCACAAAACAATATGTGTGGTTTGTCTGTAGCCCACTAAAATCTGCATAGCAGGAAGCATGAAGAAAGCAGTGTACGAACTAGATAAGGCTTTCTGCTGAAGGAGCAATGCATTTGTTACTTCATCAGGCACCACTGCATTTGACCTGGGGCAAATTATTCAGCCTCTTGTTGCCTGTTGGAAACCGTAGCACATAATAGATCGAATCAAGCAAACATGGCCTTTTGCACAAATCAAGGTGCAGTTCAACAATGGCTTACAGCCATATTTCTCTGGGTAGATTCAGGCTGAAAACATTTTTAAAAAGTCTCACAATTACAGAAATCCTTGGCTTTGATGCTAGTTTGTGGTTCAAAAAATGTAATACAGTACTGAAATGAGAGAATTAGTCTTTTCAACTTAAAGAAAAGTGTTTAGGGGTGTGTGTGAAAACAAGCTACAGATTTTATATTAAAGTACAGTATCTTTTTCATGATTATAGGACAATGTTAAAATGCAGAGAAATGCTGAATTCAGATGATCGATGATGCTGATTTTTGTGAATGATTACATATTTAAATAGGTACCATTCAAAATTTACTCTTTGAGGAACTGTTGTGTAACTCTTTGGACCATACCAATCTGGCCAATCCAGATGTGATTTAGGTTTTTCAGAAATTTATCATCCAAAGCGGAGGAGATTTGAGATACTCCCAAATTATTTTTGCTTCGGAAAATTAATTTTTTTAAAAATCCCAAAATCAAAAACGTCAAGCCACCCCTGGAATGGATGGATCAGTGTTGGAAAATGGAACAGAATGGAAAACGTCTCAGTTCTCCAAAAAGTTCCCTTCCTAGAATGGTACATTTTTATGCTTTCAAATTGCAGTACAGTGGTTTCACAACCACATTTTAAACTCTGCAGGCAGAGATGCGAGTGGTTTTTTTTTTCTATTTATGGCTAAACAAAGTGCTTAAACCAGTGTGAAATGCAGCAGGACTACAAATTTTGAATTGGTACTTGTTATGCTCCTGAAAATGGTACACAATTTATATCCATTTTCTAAGAACGAAAGAAAGAAGACACAGCAAGTCCCCTGGAATTCTGGTTAGCTCTGAGTTCATTCTCTGCAATGAAACTTAAATCAAGCAGCTGCCCCCCCCCCCCAAAATATACAGGAAATGCAACACCTGTTTTTCTTTCTTGTTTCCATGATCAATGCCATCTAGTGATTTAGTACAACCAAATAATGAATAATGGGACTGGATTTCTCCAGAAAGGAATGTGAACTGTACAGCAACATTATTCTCCTATTTTTGTTCATGGAAACATCCTGCATTCCAGGTTTAAAATTCTAATACAATTTAGTATGGAATAAGTCCCACAGAAAATGATGCGATTTATGAATAATTGAGTATCAGATTGTGTAATATTTAAGATATATTTTTAAAAGTGAAAATTATTGACAGAATTAAGGCCTCTAAAGATCAGATTTCTGCAAGCCACACTTGCACAATTCTCTGTGGCACTCTTTGGAAACCTATGTTGGACTTTAAAGAAGCAAGATAGCTCCTCGGAACTTTGGTATTGGAAAAGACACCTGAGAATACCATGGACAACCAAGGTAACAAACTGATGGGTCATTGAACAAATCCACCCAGAGTTTTCATATTTTTTTTTACCATGGTTGTTAAGTGAATCACATGCTCATTAAGCAAATCTGGCTTCCCCCATTAATGTTGCTTGTTGGAAGCTGGTTGTGAAGTCACAATAAGGATTACGTGATCTGAGATTCTGCAACCATTGTAAATATTTGCTGCTTGCCAAGCAACTGAATATTGATCACCTAACCATGAAGGTGCTATGAGGGTTGTAAATGGAAGGACTTACACTTACGTAAGTCACTATTTTCAGTGTCATTGCAACTTTGAACTGTTGTTAAACAGATAATTGTAAATCATGGATTACTTGTAACATCAATTATGTTATCCCTCATCTTCAGATACCCAGTAAAATTAATAAATTTACTGCTTTTAATTGTTGTGTCTTTTTTCCTGTGCATTATTGTTAACTGTCATTAAAAGTCCTACAGATCCACAACCATCTCTTATAGGAGTGCTGTTATTGTATCTATGGATAAACAGTACACAAATGAATAATTCATTCAGCCCAAAACAAAGAAAAAGCTGTGGAATAAAGAAATAAAAAATTGTGAAACGGTGAGGCCTTTTTTAAAAACAACAACAACAACAACCACTTAATCTCTTGTAACTGATGTACCCATTGTCTTATGGGATTCTTACATTTTGAAGGTATGATCAGCTATTCACTATATTCCAAACGATTAAGTCAGTGTTGGAGAAACTTTTCAGCACTGAGTACCAAAATGGAGCGCGTGCACCTGGTCCTCCTGGCATGCGCATGCGCACCGGCCATCTGGTCTTCCGGTTTCTGGTGTGCATGTGTGTGCGAAGACCAGCTGGCTGGTACACATGCGTGCCCTGGAAACTGAAAGAGCAGCCACCCAGTGCACATGTGTGCACCGGGAACATGAGCTTCCGGTTTCCGGTGCGCACATGCGCACCGGCCAGTTGGTCTTCACATACGCCTGTGCAACAGAAACTGGAAGACTAGGTAGCCAGTGTGCATGCACACACTGGAAACTGGAAGAGCAGCCACCCGGCACACGCATGCTCCCGTGCATGTGAAGACCAGCTGGCTGGTGCTCCGGAAACCAGAAGAGCAACGTGCCCTGGTGGCGCAGCAGACTAAAGCACTGTTATTAACATCAGCTGCCTGCAATTACTGCAAGTTCAAATCTCACCAGGCTCAAGGTTGACTCAGCCTTCCATCCTTTCTAAGGTAGGTAAATGAGGACCCAGATTGTGGGGGCAATAAGCTGACTTTGTATAAATATATACAAAAGTATGAAGGCTATTGCTTAACGCATTGTAAGCCGCCCTGAGTCTCCGGAGAAGGGCGGCATATAAATCAAATAAATAAAAAAATAATAATTTTTAAAAATGTGCGATGGCTCACATGCCCATGCATGTCACTTCCAGCACGCATGCCATAGGTTCACAATCATGGGATTAGGCTATTAACTACTGATTATGTGCCATTAAGGTGATGTCTGTTCTTAGTGACCTGATTATAGATTTTCTCCATGTGAAAGTGGTTCTTCAGGTCTTCCAATGGTACACCTAATTGGGTCCATCCATCTTGTTGCTATTCAACCTCTTTTTTTCTGTTTTTCCACTTTTCCACATAGCACTTAGACTTATATACCACTTCACTGTGCTTTACAGCCCTCTCCAAGCGGTTTACAATGTCAGCACATTGCCCCCAACAATTTGGATCCTCATTTTACCAACTTCGGAAGGATAGAAGACTGAGTCAACCTTGAGCCTGGTGAGATTTGAACTGCCAGACTGCAGGCAGCCAGCAGTCAGTAGAAGTAGCCTGCTGTACTGCATTCTAACCACTGCATCACCATGACTCTCAGTGCCACTCATAATATTCAAATGAGACTAGTTAACATTAGATTGAATCTCTCTCTTTCTCCGTCTCCTTCTCCCCCCCTCTCATACACACTATGGCTTATGACAGTTTTTTAAAAAAATGCATAGCATTAAGGTGTAAAACTTTCAGTTTTCTCCAAGATACCATAAATATGTCTTTCCTGCAAAAATATGGCACGTTTACAGACTATAATTATTAGTCTTTGGTTCATCTTCAAGGTGAAGTGAAATCAATGTTTTTAAGATGATACTACTTGACCTGTTTGACTAATGTATTTTCCTGGAAATTCACATGAGAAATATGCATGCAAGTAAGAGGCTGCATGCAAGAAGGTTGTGCTGCCAGCTCAATTGCTAATGAGATTGTCAAAGTTTTGATGCTTTACGTGTTAGCATACAAGATTCTTGACATTATTTGAGTTCCCTGTTGAGGACTTGAACTATCTACTTGACAGTAGTTTGTTTGTTCATTAAAATATATATGTCGGGGAGGTATACAGTACTTATTTATACTATTTGTAGCTCTGTTTACAAGAAAAATTATAACACTCCCTATTTTGCATATACTCACACTAAGCACCTTCAGAACTGTCTAATCTGTATATCAGACCTTAACCTTGTTCATCATGGAGGTCAAAGAGAAATTATAATGCCTTTGCATTTCTCCCTTCTGAGATGTATTACTACTAGACCCTGCAAATGTATTTTATTTTATCTTAGGTCTACGTCCATTAGAGCATTTCAGAAACTCAGAAATGACAGATTAATGGTTTTCCTTCCTTACTATTTTTCAAATATCAATAATTATATTTCTTGTCATTTGAAGATAAGGGACAAATGGTTAAAGATTCAGAAATTGGAATTAGACCATTTGGCTAAGTCACTAATTTCCTTTCCTTTCCTTTCCTTTCCTTTCCTTTCCTTTCCTTTCCTT
>WNWU01000006.1:9248188-9265235 GCA_012654045.1 Ptyas mucosa | reverse complement strand
CTTTCCTTTCCTTTCCTTTCCTTTCCTTTCCTTTCCTTTCCTTTCCTCTCCTCTCATTTTCATGTAAGAAAAAAAAATTGTCTAGATTTTAGAGAACCCTTTTCACAAGTTTCAGGAATAAGTTTCTAACATGATTCACACACACATACACAAACTTGTCAATAATTTATTATTGGCAATGGTTCATAACTTTTCATGTCACTGATCAATCCACTACAATTTTCAGCATGGGCTGAATAATTTTAAAGCTGTATTCAGTTTACATATCTGATAAAATCATATCTGATAAAACCAGCCTGTTCTTCACAAATTCTAAATGTAATACCCTATAAGTATGCATTATGAAGATATGATGGAATGGATGCCAAATTTCACTCATGAAGAAACCATCTAATTTCAGCAGAAATTAGAAATTCCACTGGCAGAATGAGGGAGCAGACCATTTTCATTAATTCTCTACATTCACAGCCCTGTCCCACAAATCTGCTCTGGAGACTTTGAATATCAACTGGAATGGAGCTGAGGGCTGCAGAAGAAGATGAAAATTGGCAAAGATTGATTTTTGTCTCGGTAGATATGCAGTTATGGGATACTATCATCAGTTAAAGGAAATCTGAACTGAATTCAATGTCAGATCCAAGTTGTATAGTTCTTCCACCCATAATATTTTGGGACAGACAATTCATTTTGAGGCCTCTGAACTTGTTAATATTTTCAAAATGCTTATTAGGAAGGATCTGAGACAGCAGTGAAATCTGGCCGGATCTATCTGGCTCACACGAACCGGTTGTGCCGGCGGAGGAAGGCTCTGCCCACCGGCAGGGACGTCGTTACATCCTGTTTTTGACCCTCTGTGCATGCGTGTGCTCCTGTTCCCAAACTGGGAGCAAAGGTAAATGGATTTCACCGATGATCTGATATATTGTCAGGCTTTAAAGTAGGATAGGTTGACCAGCTAGATCAGGGGTGTCAAACTCACATCATCATCACGTGACGTATTGGGACTTTTTTCCCTTTTGCTAAAACGGGTGTTGGCATAGCCAGTGGGTAATGCATCCGGCCAGTGGGCTGGGAGTTTGACAGCCCTGAGCTAGATAAAATAAACTTCTGAATGTATTTTTTTTAACCAATTTGAAAGCCAGTTCTTTCATCCTTTATTATTTTTGATTAAACTGAGTTTGGTCCTTCGTTGATTTATAGAAATAAGACATCCATTTTACGGACAGATTTTAGCATTGTTAAATGTGCAATGTTGTTTTAAGGATCAGAACTATCCCTAGGAAACTTTGAAAATATGACATTAGGGTTACCACAATACTCCCATCAAAATGTATTCAGGTTGCTTCCTCAGAAAGTACGTAGCCTATCTTTGACAGTATTTATGAGTCAATTTAAAACATTTCCAGAAAAAGTAGGTAGCATTTGTCATCCCATTTATAGCCTTGAGCATTAAGTCTTTATCTCTTTATCTCTTTTAAGAGGTGCAGGTAGTCTGACCCACTTGAAGTGAGGTGGGCCTGTCTAGAGCATGTTATCTATTTCTAATGCACTCAGGTCCTGGTAGTATTGTAATATTGATCACAACAGTCAGCATACAGCCCTGCAATTAGATAGCCTCTTTTCATCCCAGCCACCTGATTCAGCAGACATTGTAATGTAAGGCATATGCTGCTCTGTATTTTTTATCCCCCATCGCAAAGGCAGGCTAGAAGCTGTAAGAAGACTAAAAAGCGAAATATAGTATTCCCTTTTTTTAAGAAAAGAGGAAGAGAATGGTGTGAAAGAGAAGGTAAGAGAAAAGATTAGGGAAATTAGAAAGTGCCCAGCTATCATAGAAGAATGCACTGGGGGCTTCTTTTTATTATTCCACATATTAGCTGTCTAAAAATGAAATATTGGTATTGTCACAAAGATCTGGAAAGGGTTACAGGGTAAAGAATTTCCTCAGACTTTTTCTAATCCCAAGGCCCCAGGATTCACTTCAGCTTTCCTGCTTACCTTTCATTCAAATCTTATATGCTGAAAAGGGGCCTCTTGTTTGTTGTGTTAATTTTACAGGAAGGTTATAATAAGTAGATACATTATTCTGATGCACTACTGGAATGTATTCTGGGGTGAATAATAATAATAATAATAATAATAATAATAATAATAATAATAATAATTTTATTTCTATACCGCCCTTCTCCCAAAGGACTCAAGGTGGTGTACAGCCTATTAAAAGCACAAGACAAACATCAATTAAAATAATTTAAAATTATTAAATAATTTCGGCTCAGTTTAAAACCCCCAAAATTTAAAACACCCGATTTAAAATTATTACATTGATAGCCCGGCCTGGCGGAATAACAGGGTCTTGAGGGCACAGTGAAATACCCAGAGGTTGGAGATCTTACGCATTTCCGGGGGCAGTTCATTCCACAGGGCTGGGGCTCCCACAGAGAAGGCCCTCCCCCTGGGTGTCGCCAGCTGACATAACTTGACCGATGGCACCCTGAGGAGACCTTCTCTGTGGGAGTGAACTGGCTGGTGGGAGGCTATTGGTGGCAGAAGTCGGTCTCAAAGGTACCCGGGTCCTATGCCATGGAGCGCTTTAAAGGTGGTGACCAACACCTTGAATTGCACCCGGAAGACCACTGGGAGCAGGTGGGAATGGAGTCCCACTTGCTGTTGTCAGCAGACAGATCACAGTTGGGCATTCAATGGACGGGATAAACAGATGACTTTGGATCTAGTGGATCTAGAGCTCTTTTAAGAGTCTCTTTCATTTGAAAGGATTCAGAATTTTGCTCTCCAATTATGTCAGCATACAGGTAATCCGTAACTTACAACTATTTGTTAAATGACAGTTTGAAGTTACAATGGCACTGAAAAAAGTGACTTGGGACAGTTTTTCACACTTATGACCATTGAAGCATCCCCATGGTCAGATGATCAACATTTGGATGCTTGGCATCTGGATCATATTTATGACAGTTGCAGTGTCTTGGGCAGTGGTGAAATCTAAAATTTGTTACTACCGGTTCTGTGGGCATGGCTTGGTGGGGGGAGGTGTAATATGACTGGGTGGGCGTGGCCATTTTTTTTCTTTTAAAACCATTTTTTCTACAACCTCTTCGGCAAAGAGGTTGTAAAAAAATGCTTTCAAAAGGCTCTGACGATCTCAGCTGAGTTGCCTGATTGTCAGAGACTTTTTTTCTTTTAAATGCCTCTGCCGATCAAACAACTCAGCTTGGATCGTCAGAAGCATTTAAAAGAAAAAAAAGGTTTTTTTCTTTTAAATGCCTCTGACGATCCAAGCCGAATTGCCTGATCATTAGAGGCATTTAAAAGAAAAAAAGGGTTTTTTCTTTTAAAAGCCTTTGATGATCCCAGCTGAGCTGCGTGATCATCAGAGGCTTTTTTTTATTTTTAAAAACATTTTTTCAGCCAAAGAGGTTGTAAAAAATGCTTTTAAAAGTTAAAAAAAAAAGTCTCTGATGATTGTGCGGCTCAGCTGGGCATGGGGGGGGGGCAGGGGTTTTTGCTACTGGTTCTCCAAACCACCAGCCTCCATCGCTACCAGATTGGGCGATCCGACCTGAACTGGGAGCATTTCATCCCTGGTCCTGTGGTCATGTGATCACATTTTGCAACCTTCTGACCAGCAAAGTCAATGGAGAAGCCAGATTCACTTAACAACCATGTTGCTAACTTAATAACTGCAGTGATTCATTTAACAGTTGTGGCAAGAAAGGTGGTAAATGGAGTAAAATTAACAAATGTCTCATTTAGCATCAAAATTTTGGGCTCAATTGTGGCTATAAGTCAAGAACTACCTGTATTTTTTAAAAATGGCAATGTATCGTTTGTTCCTAACTCTGTTTGATCAAACTTTGTGGCTGAAATCTATGACAGTGATTTCTATCTCATGAGCCACCTATTTATAACAAAACTTTGTTTTGCATTAAAACTGGTCCCAGGTCTGAACCTTTCTTTCCTCTAATGTCTTTTTTTCATTATAATACCAAAATGTAAACACAAATAGACAAACAAAATCAACTTGATGGGGATTACAGTAAAAGCTGAAATAAATAAATCAGAAAATAAGAATGGATTTGAGATTTTAGAAGTTCATGTTTCATTATTAAACTGTGAAAACCCAGAAAGCACTCTATTTGGGGGGAAAAAAGCATTCATTTGATGAATGTTGCTCTCACTGCAGAAAACCTGCCTCATAAGATATTGGAAACATTCCTGCAAACACTGCAGTATTTTGGATAGGACTCTTAAGAAGCGCTGATGGTTTTGTTGTTTAACAAACATATTTCAAATATTTCCCCTTGTAAGCCCAATTACTCTAGAAGTAATAGTGTATCTGTATTATCATTGTTACTTTCTCTTATAGTGCTTATTTTAAAAAAGAAGCAATTTTCATTTTAAAGGATGTAAGTGGAAAATGTATGAAGCTCTTAACTGCACAATATTTACATATTTCTGTTGTGGTCCGTCAGCAGCCTGCGGAGGTGGCAGCAGAGTCGGACAGTGAGGGGGCTGGGGAAGACAATGGGCCAGTCCTGGAATCGGGGGAAAGCCCGGATGAGGGCTCTGCGTCGGAGGCAGAGATGGGGCAAGGGCTATCTGGAAGCGATGCACAGACTCCGGATGCGCGGACTCCCAGATAGCAGAGAGGCACAGATGTGCGGACTCCCTGATAGCAGAGAGGCAGAGGAACAGGAGGAGCCTGTTCCTAGTGCATGCATGTGAAAAGCTGTCAGAAGGCAAGAGCAGCTAAAGCAAAAAGGATGACTCAGGAGTAAGGCCAGGAGATGATTGGCCCCTCCCATGAGGCTTAAAAGAGCAGCAACAGCTCTTGGGATCTTTGTAGGAAAGCAATGTTGCTATATTTGTTTCTTGTTGGCATCTCTTGCTTCTGAACTTCATGGGGTTTTGCCAAGAAAAGCCTTTGGCAGGGTGCCAAAGAAGACAAAGGTTTGTGATAAGGCCAAAGGACTGTTTAATTTGGACTAAACTGAGAATGAAGTAATTCTCAGCTGTTCTAATAAAATATGTTTGTTTAGGACTGATTGTGTCTGGTAATAACTACTTGGGCCTAGGTCACAACAATTTCTGGCATAGTTTCCACAGCTTTTAAGAGTGTCTTATAGTCCATGTATATGTCCCATCATTAAAATATAGCTGTTTTTCCTTATTCAGCTGGGCCTATGGATGGATGGATGGGTGGATGGGTGGATGGATGGGAGGGAGGGAGGGAGGGAGGGAGGGAGGGAGGAAGGAATATTATAGCATTTAATCTTTGACTATCTTAAATTAATGAAACAACATTATGGGCAACTTAATTCGGAGAAATTAACCAATTCATATATTTAACTTTAATAAATCTATTCCAAACAAAAGTAAGCAAGTTGTTTTTAATAACAAGATGTTGTACAAAGCAAGATGATATTCGGGAATTGTAAGAATCAGACTCCAAATGTTTTTGAAACTGTTTCATTTTGGGGTTGATTGTGCCATGTAGCAGTACAAACAGTATAAAGAAAACATATCGTAGATATAAAGTACAGTATAAAAATAACATTAACTTGATTTAGAAATGTGGCTGGAAATATAAATAAAACAGTAAACAGGCTGATTACCAACTGTAATTGAAATAAGCACAGTAAGGACCCTAATGTTATCGGGAAAGTTCTTATATAGAGTATCCTTCATAGTCCTAAGATATTTTTATACATGTAATAACTTATAGATCTATACATTACTGTCTCATCAGATATACTACCATGTTTTCTCGAAAATAAGACATGTCTGGATAATAAGCCCAATCAGGCTTTTCAGCGCACCCGCAAAATAAGGCCCCCCACCAATTACTTACATGCATGCGCAGCCGGTCTCGTCATTTCCTCTGGTTGCTTGCCATGCAACCAAAATGAGTTGAGGAGGTGAGGGCGGAGTGGGGACGGGGACGGGGGGACATGCCCTCCCCTTCCTCTTCTTCGTGCCAGCAAAGCGGCCCAACATCTCCCACCCCACCTCAATGGCAACAGCAGCCTGGCTGCTTCCCTTCCCTGCCGACTCTTGCAAGGGAGATGCAAGATGCATGGAGCGAGACATGGCTCCCCTTGCTGACTTTTCTCCCCCCACTTGCCAGGCATGGCAAGGTTCCTGCCCCTTGCTTAGCCACCCGCCCCCCCTTAGGGATGCAATTTGGGGGTGGCAGGGGCGGGTGAGAAGTGGGATGCAGGTCTTATCTTTCAAGCTCCATTGCTTTCCTCGCCATTGTGTCCAGGGAAACACATGTAAAAGAAAACCTTCTCACAAGTTCAAGAAGTTTGATTGAACTCACGAGAAGGTTTTCTTTTGTAGCCTGTTTCCCTGGACACAACGGCGAGGAACGCGACAGAGCTGGAAAGGAAGACACGCATCCCGGTTCTCACCCACCCTACCTGCCATCCCCAAATTGCATCCCTAAAGGGGGTGGGTGACTAAGTGAGGGGCAGGAGCCCTGTCATGCCTGACAAGGGGGGAAAAAGAGATGGCAAGGGCAGCCAAGTCTCGCGCCACACGTCTCGCTTTTCCCCTGCTCCATCTGCCATGCCTCTTGATAAAGAGACAGTGGAGAAGGGAAGCAGCTGTTGCCATTGGGGTGGGGTGGGACATGTTGGGCTGCTCGGCCGGCATGAAGAACAGGAAGGGCAGGTGACGGCAGCGACGGGACATCCAGTCCCATGCTCACCACCTCTTGCACCCCCATAATAATAAGACTCCTTAATAAGAAGGCCAAGCCCTTATTGGGGGGGGGGTGTCAAAAGAATATAAGACCCTGTCTTATTGTTGGGGAAACACGGTACTCTGTGTTTCATGTGCAGGTATTTGAAATTCTATATATATGATCCATCCAAATTATTATTTTTTTTAAAATCTCTTATCTTTACCTTTTTCTTTTTATATATTCAGAGTTCTGCAATATTAGATTTTAAAACCATCTTTTGTGTTAGCTGAAAGAACGGTTTTGTTTGACAGGTTATTGGAGAAAATCCAATTCATCTTAACTTCCAGGTAAAATTCACACCTAGCAGATGTTCCAGATTAAACTTGTTTTATTTCATGTATGAACCTTATGTAACAGAGAAACAATACAAATCTATGATAAGATCGAAAACAGTAACACATACCCAAGAGACTTCAACACAAAATTAAAATATTTATTCAGAAAATGTGATTTACCTCATCATTGTGGATTCCTCCAGTTTACATACCCAAACTAACAGCTTTAAAAAAATTGAGAAAGTGAACCAGCTATATAACCTCACCAATAGATTAGAAAAGCAAGATTAAAAATAACCATACGATGCATCCACAATTTAAACTAATTATTTACATTTAAGCAATTAAGTAGCATGGTGGCCTAGTGGCGAAGACGCTTGCCTCCCACTTGGAAGGTTGAGAGTTCAATCCTAGGTAGCGGGAGATGTTTCTCTCTCTGGGCACAAAGAAAAAAAATCTGCTGTAATTTCCATGTAGCATCAGGAAGGGCATCCAGCCAATAAATCCTCAGCTATCAAGTCGCCCTGGTTCTACCCCATAAAAAGGAAGTTTTTACTGACGTTTAAGCAGTATGCTTTGTGAAATAAAGTATGATTTTAATAATTTTTAAATCTGACTCTTCCGGTGTTGCCTCCTCCTTCTAGCAATTTCTCTCTATTGCTGCTTTTGCCTTCATTTCTTTCTGTTGTCCTAAATTTTCACTTGGTGGGATTCTAATTTATTACTGAACTCCTGTATCTTCCTGCTTTGCAAGCAAGTAAAATCAGTGACCAATAGTGAGCTGCATTTCATTCATGGATTAAAACACCTAAAAGTCCTTTGTACCTCTATGATTCAACTTTCGCAGGAAGTAACATCTGTCAGGATTGATGAGGAATGACTTGTTAAAATAGCCAGCTCATGGCATTGTACTTGATGGCTAGAAATTAGGATTAGGGTTCAGCAGTTTTAATTCCAAATTGCCAGTCCCCTTCCTGTACAGCAATTAGTTTGTGGAGAAAAGAGTGGCAAATAATATTATTAGAGGAACAAGAGATGAAGTTCTTTATGTAGTTTATTTCCTTGACTAAACAAGCTGAATATATCTACTTTAATGGGAATCTGATTGGTCTATAGCTTTCCTGAAATCAAGATAATTTTTCAGGATTTACAATTCTCCTTTGTCCTGCAAAGGGGCACAACATTTTCTTAACAAGATCTCTGACACTCAGTTTGTTTCTATGTTGCTACAAGTCTTGTTGAATGCTGAATTATCTGCCACCCCCTCTTTTTTTCTCCAGACAGCATTTCATAAGATGTTATACAATAAACTGTAATTGCTTTTTTTTGACATTTTCAAACTAATTTAGAAAATGGGCTGCATACCTCTTGGGAAATGCCACCCTTTTGGATTAGACCACATTTTTCATATTGCTTTTTAAGGTTCTTTTCCTGGCTGTGGCAGTAGAAAGAGACAGATGTATGTTAAGATGAAGAGAGGAGGAAAATTTTCAAGGGTGGGTGGTATCCTATCCCCTCTGCTTTCTGCATCATCTCTCCCAATCATGGGATTAGAAAGAAAGCAAAGCTATTAGCCTGGCTCTTGGGAGGCAGCAAAATATATTTCTTATTTAGTTGTTATGGAATTCTATTGCTTTGCCTGGGATGGTGTGAGTAAATGAAACTTCTTTAGAAGCAAATGCATCTTGATCTGATTATTTCAGGCTATGGAGCTACAATGCACTATGTTTTATCTGATACTTTGCTCTAAAATTTGAGTCGGAGATATGAGGAAACAAATGTGAGGGAGATAAGTATAGCAGGAATATATCTTGCACCTCTTTCTCTGGTGCCTGCCTTTATATTAGGATTAAAAAAAATAGTCTGCACAATATATGAGAAGAACAAAAAGTTCTTCTCTCTTCCCACACACACACTACCGAAGAATCAAAGAAAGGACCTGCCGGATTAGGCCAAGACTCATCTTGATCCTTCATTATGGTCCTCACAGCAGTCAAGGATTGCAGACAGTCACAAACAAGAATTCTACTCTCCTAGGTCTTCTACCTTCACCTATAAACCCATTTCAATAAAACCTGCTTGCTTCAACACAGGACTTTCGAATGTCAGAAGATTCAGCTTCTTGCTCAGCTGCAATGCAGCAAAATGTATAAACAAGACTTTTTTCTAACTTAAGTTTTAAATGGTGATATCAACAGATAACGTCATCCTTCTTCTCTGGTATGATGAATGTTTTAATAAAGCGTCCTTAAACATGCACAGCCCAAACAATAAATTTTCCCACTTTCACATCTCTTATATAGAAACGTCCTAACTCCATTGGGTTTACCACTAATTGCATTGATATTGTATGAGAAAAAGCCACACAGCTGTCTAAATTGCATCCTGAATCCTCTGCCACCCAGTGCCTTAGAGAGTGCAGTGTCCTTGTCCCGTATGATTTGTAACTTACTAATGATACAGTGAGGATGTGGTGGCTCAGTGGCTAAGATGCTGAGCTTGTTGATCGAAAGGTTGGCAAGTCAGTGGTTCGAATCCCTAATGCTGAGTAATGGGATGAGCTCCCGTTACTTGTCCCAGCTTCTCCCAACCTAGCAGTTCGAAAGCACGTAAAAAATGCAAGTAGAAAAATAGGGACCATCTTTGGTGGGAAGGTAACAGCGTTCTGTGTGCCTTTGGTGTTTAGTGATGCTGGCCACATGACCACAGAGACGTCTTCGGACAGCGCTGGCTCTTTGGCTTTGAAACAGAGATGAGCACCGCCCCCTAGAGTCAGGAACAACTAGCACATATGTACGAGGGGAACCTTTACCTTTTCCTTTAATGATACAGTACATGTTGAGGGGCTTAAACTGAGAGCTGTAGGCGACGAACTCTGGTGTTCTGTTTTCTGTTTCTATGGTAGTACTTTTAATAGGTCCCGCCTCGGAATTGATCTAACTCTATTGACTTGTCTATTGATCTTGTTGGGGGGATAGTTCAGTATCCTGAATGTCTGTTTAATTCCACCAGTTGAGATTAAAGATATGTGGTTGTAGAATAAAGCCTACTGTAACTATAGATAATAGATTTGGTAGTGTGTTCTGGATGGAAACTGGAAATACTGCATGTAGGTATGGATGGTGAGCTGTACATTCCCTAATATAACATGATATTGATGAATCCATTTTCCAAAATATACAGCATTGTCTCATGTATCAGAACCATCACACCTGAATATCTGGTTTTTATGAACTCTGATCTCAGACTATATGACACCAGCATTCCCAGCAACACAAGAGACCTTGTAGAAGAAGACTGACCTTCACTATCAGCCTCACTAACCTCGTTTTAGCTATCATAGATGCCAAGGTACTATATTCCAACATCCCACACAAACATGGACTTCAAGCTGTCATGTCAACACAGAATACCTTGCTACCAGCTTCTGACTTTGTACTCATCCATAAACTACTATATATTTAATTATTAATACATACCTGCAAATCAGAGGCATGACCCTGAGCACAGACATGACTCCACAATATGCCAACATCTTTATGGCAGATCTAGAACAATACTTTCTTAAAGTTCATCCCATGAAATCCTTCCTTTACTTGACATTTTCATCATCTAGATCTACCTTTGTAGTCTCAATAACTTCCATCAACCTCACCATCAATCTCAGCCTTGAACTTTCTTTAGAACAAAACTTGATGTCATAATAAAACTGCACAATATATACATAAATAAAACATTACATAGGAAACCTATGGATCAGTATGCATACCAACATTTTTTTCCAGTTTCTATTCAGAACACACACACATAGTCAGGCTCTGTGCCACAATCATATTTCTTCTGATCTGCTAGGCAGAGATGCTCAACTGATGGAATTAAGGCATTCAGAAGTGAACTATTCCAACAAGATCAGTAAAAAAATCAACAGATTAACTACCAGTGAGGATCTACTGAAGAACAGAGTCCAGAATAAAAAAACAGGACACCTCTGTTGTTACTTAGAGCTCACAATTTAGGTCATCCACAGACATTATTAATAAGCTACAACTCATATTGGATGATACCACATATTCTCAAACATCGGGTGTCTACATTCCTGCGAGTAGCCAACTATAGAAGCTGAGACAGAATTTCACAAACTACAAACAAGAAAGAACAATGATGCCATCCTGGGATCCAGGCCCTACAACCAATTCAGATGTATATTTTGCCCCTAATATTTATACCAAGAGTACCATCACAATGTCCAACAACTTCACAGACAAAATTAAAGGCTTATTCATGTTGTTTTCTTCCAATGCAATGCTTGCTATCATCTGCCGGGATTCTAAGTTGAAGAGAGTTCTTTCCTTCCTCCCTCCGTCCCTTTCCAAATCCTGCATAAGTTTAACTTCACCACACAGCAGATCAAGTGACGCATAGCTCACAAAAGCTTACGGCTTCCAAATAAGCTTTGAAGGAGCGCAACATGCCAGTGCAAAATGGAGAGATTCTGGTTTGTTGAAAAGCAGTCAGTTGTCAGGTGAGAGGCTCTGGCAATTCTAGAACAGTTGGCAGGTATACTTGTAACTCTTAGAGTAATCCCTGCAGTGTAGCCAAGGCTATACATATATATTTAAAGGCCTGTTGCCAAGTTGTCAGAAATATATCATTACTTTCCAAAAGGCATTTTACCTGACAAATTTCAAAGAATTATTATTTTCTTTAAATGTTTTAATTTTTTTAAAAATGGAAATTCCAATAATATTGGCTCACTGCCTAAGGCTGTGCCTTAGAAGAGTGAGGAAAATCCTCAGGGATGACTTACACCCTGGTCAGCCCTTCTTTATTCTCCTACCATCTGGAAGGAGATATAGAAGCATAGGCAGCCGCACAAACAGGCTGAAGAACAGTTTTTAATCCGTGGACTGTCAGATTCCTGAATGAAAAATAACTCTATAACATAGCACGATTGACTTGTGGGCCCAGCACGATGTGCAATAAGTTCATGTGGTGCAATAGGACTGAGTGTTTGTTAGTAGGATTCACTGGGTTAGGGATTTTTTTTTTTTTGCCTTTTACAGTGAGTTGTATTGTGTTGGGCAGGTGCACGAAGGGAGGCTCAGCCAATCTCATTATACACATGTTGTACTCTGACAATAAAGGTTTGACTCAGGGGTGGGTGCTACTTACCTTTACTACCGGTTTGCAACAGGAGCGTGCGTGTGCATGTGCATAAGCTTCTGTGTATGCGCAGATCGTCAGTGATGATGATCGGGGTGGGTGGGTGAAGCCTCCCGCCACCATTATTACCAGTTTACAAGAACCGGACCGAACTGGGAGCAACTGACCACTGGTTTGAACTGAATTGAATTGAATATTTTCACTCTCAAAAACAAGGAATAGTGTTTGCAAACCACAGTTATACCTTTAGGTTAGTGAATACATTCCTTTGTGAAAACTGTTTTTTTTTTTCCAGGAGGGTAATTTTTTTTTTCTTCAGAAAGGGTAATTTTGTCAATCTCTTCTTTTAAGGGGCCAATAAAACAACACTTTAGACAGAATGTGAGAAAACTGTTTCAGGATGGCTTGGGTGTTAAGGGCTGATCAGCCTGTTCTCTGACTGGTAGGAAACCCTCTCCATTATTCCTGGTATGAAAGCATTCCTAAATGCTGGAACACACCTTGGAAGAAGAGCTACAGGACAGCAGGTGATACAGAGTGAAGCAGTAATTTCTGCATCATCCATACTCAGTAATTCTTTTCCAAACAATACATGCCAGGAGCAGTTTGGGAAGAAATGGAGAGCACTGGATTTTCCTGTCAGTTGGACAGAATGTGTTTCTGGTGTAATTTTGCCCACCTCTCCTTTTTAAGGTTTCTTTCTTGTTTTACACCAGGCAGTAGGAGGTAGAGACCATGTTTTTTTCCCCCTTAGCTTGGTTCATATGAAAGAGTCTGGAGAACATCACTTAACTGACTTGGTAAGGAGGCAGATTAGAGAGAAGTGGTCAAGACAGAGGAAATTTATGCCACCATACTTTATCCCGTCTCATGGAGCAGAGGAAAATACGTTTAACCAATTGTCTGAACATGCAGTAAGTTCCTTCAAAGTTGATTTTTGAAATATGAAACTGTGAGAAATTCCACTCCATGTCTGGTGGGCACTTTGCCTTCGTATACTGCAGGCATGCTCTTCAGTAAATTGTCTGCACAGCATTCAGATGATAGTAGAGTTTAAAAGGTCATTTACTTACAAACAAGGCTGCACACATTTAAAAACAATATGAGAGAAATGCTTTAGACCATACATGAACTCGGGAGCATTTCTCTATTGATTAAAAACCAGTTTGTGTGTGTGTGTGTTGTGGTGTGTGTGTGTGTGTTGTGGTGTGTGTGTGTGTGTGTGTGTGTGTGTGTGTGTGTGTGTAAGGCTTCCATACAAACCTAGAAAAAGATGCCACTGATTTAAGCATCACAGGATTCACTCGGTGGTACTTTTTTAAAGCATCTATTGGTGCAGCTGTACAAGCCTTGTTCAATATTTTGCAGGAGTTGATAACATTTGAAATAGAAACCACTGGAACTGGGAGATTCAACCTATAATTTTCTCCTTTTATTCACTTGTAAATCTGAAGGGCAAATAGGAAAAATAGTAAATAATTCTTGGAGGGAAATTTTTCTCCCCCCCCAGTTTCTTGTGAATCAGAATGCCCATACCAGGTGCTATTAGTTTTTGCTGTTGTTTGCGTTACTGTAGGCCTGGGAAACCAGATTTCTTGTGATTTGATTGTTATCAGCTTGACATTTACTTTTAAAGATAGCACCGTTATTTTATAAACAATCATTTTATAGGCTGGCAAATTTATTGCTTGATTCAATTGGATGGGCTTTCTATTGGATGGTGAAGAAGAGTTGGGGGGGAAAAAAATAACCTCACTCTATTCCATTAATGTATTCATCCCTATTGATATAATGATTTTCAGACTGCTTGGTCTCTGACTATATTATGCTGACATTTTGAATGTTGTTTTTAAGTTACAACTGCTGCTAAATTACATTTTTTAAAAAAAACTTTATTTCCATAGAGGCCTAGATACGATCCACATAAATGAAACAATAATGCTGTCAGTTGCTCTTGTTTATAGATTGGCTGATAAGAATAGATTTGCCTAATAACTTTCTTGAGACTGACTCCAGAAGGGATGGCAGTAGTCCCTTCCCAAATGCTGAAAGTATAATAAAAAAGAATATGTAAACTTTGGTTTCCTTCTTATCAAATATAGATGGGCTCACCATTTACAGAACTTGCTAGCATCTTTTTAAAGTGTGATGCATAATTAATAACGAACAAAAATGGAAATGCCATTGGCTTTGTAATTTGGATAAATGTCGAGGACAAAAGTTTTCTGCACTTTGTTAATGCTGACGTTTTGTCCAATAGATGAACAAAAGACATTTGGGTAGGAAGTTGAGGGGAGAAATAGATGCAAGCAATCCTGTGCTAGCATCAATGTTCATGACCAGAATCTCTGATGAACTCTGAAAGCAGAAGAAAGAAGCTTCAAAATTTAGCAATCTCTCCCTCCCTCTCCCCCTCTTGGAACATTTATAAAATAATATATAGAATAGAAGAAAATAGAATAACAGTTGGACCTTGGAGGTCTTCTAGTCCAACCCCCTGCTTAGGCAGGAAACTCTACACCATTTCAGACAAATGGCTATCCAACATCTTCTTAAAAACTTCCAGTGTTGGAGCATTCACAACTTCTGCAGGCAAGTTGTTCCACTGATTAATTGTTCTAACTGTCAGGAAATTTCTCCTTAGCTCTAATATGGTCTGAACAATTTGTTTTCCGGAAGGGCAACTGTATCAGTGCAAAAGCAACAGACAGAAAAGATATTTGTTAAGCTTCCATGGACAACAGTCCACTTAACCAGGTGCATCGATGCCTTTTTACCGGATGGGTCTTTCATTTATTTATTTTTATTTATCCATTTATTAAACAAATTTATATAGTTGCCCAACTAACAGGTAGGTGACTTGGGTGGCTTAAATAATTAAAAAAATAAATAAATCCACCATATAATAAAAACCCATTAAAAAGCCCCCACCCCACCCTCAAATCAATTGTTCAACTCACTTTCTCTTCATAGTCCACAGGCCCCTTGACAAAACCATGTGTTCAGAAAAGCAACATAGGGAGGGCCAACTTTACCTTGGGGAGGGAAATGATGTTCCATAAAGAAGGGATCATCATTGAGAAGGCCCTTTTTCGTGTTCCCACCAGATGGTAATCCCTAATCGGAGGGACCCGTGACATGCCCCGTTTTCCCATAGAACATCTCCTTGCTTAATGCTGTGCTTTTTTCAAGAGTTCAGAATTGAAGAAGCTTCTTGGATGAGAAGCAAAATGTCTTCAAAGAAAAACCAGAAAGTCCAGGTGCCTTTTGAAAAAGCACCTTTGGGACAACCATGACCTGGATGACTGAGAATCTCCATAGACAGTCTATATAACTCTTTGCATTATCCCTCTAGGCAGCAGAACCTTTTTAGCAATCGCTTACTGCCAGTAGTTGGTTTGTGGGTCTAATATTATCTCACGTCAAGAGCTTTTAATAGCTTTTGAATATCTCACAGTCAGGGGATTTGAATCCTGAAAATTTAGTCCTTGTGTATGAACTGTTCATTTTTGTTAACATGATTAAAGGCTGGTAATTTAGTATGGAGATACTTGAGGTCTGGGAGTCTATGATAAATGAGAGGTATCACCAATTCGAAAGCCAAATATATGTAAGAAGAATTATCAATTCAAATACAGTTTCATAGTGCCCGTGAGTCAGATATATAATGTTTTAAAATCTCCCTCTCCCTCTCTCTCACTGGGTATTTCTAGCAGATTATTATGTGCAGTCATGAAGAAGATAAATCCAATTTGAAGAGTACAGGACACTCTAATAAGCATTAATCAAAGCACTTTTTTCTTTCAGTTTACCATTTAAAGATGCTGGGAGTTGTGAATTTAAGAAGGAAATGCTCACATTTCCATAACGGTTAAGCTAACAGATGACTGTCTTTATCAAATCAACTCATATTCCTAATTAAAAACATACTTCTTATTATTCTATGGGATATTGATACAGATAGATCTTTCACTGTACATCAGTTCATTACTCTATGTTTAAATTTTAAAGAGAGTCCACGGAGTTATACTTGTAATGTGACAGGCACATATTGAAACTATTGCATTCAATAGTTCCTAGATGTGTCAAATAGATCTTTGCTGGCTCAGGTTCAGCCTTACCATCTGGCTTCAAGAGTATAACTCTTTTTTCCCTGTCCTGCCACAATATTGAACCACCCAATCAATTTAACTATCAGTCAAGAGAAGAGGTCACCTCTCTTTTGCTTTCCATTCTTGCACTGCTGTCATTTCTCCTTTTGTGGAAGAATGATAAAAGTCTGAGTTTGCCCACCCCATGCCAGTACTGATTGAAATCATCTTCTTTCTTTCTTTCTTTCTTTCTTTCTTTCTTTCTTTCTTTCTTTCTTTCTTTCTTTCTTTCTTTCTTTCCTTCTTCTTCTTCTTCTTCTTCTTCTTCTTCTTCTTCCTCTTCCTCTTCCTCTTCCTCTTCCTCTTCCTCTTCCTCTTCTTCTTCTTCTTCTTCTTCCTCTTCCTCTTCCTCTTCCTCTTCCTCTTCCTCTTCTTCTTCTTCTTCTTTTTAATTTGATTTATATGCCGCCCTTCTCCGGAGACTCAGGGTGGCTTACAATGTGTTAAGCAATAGCCTTCATACTTTGTATATTTATACAAAGTCAGCTTATTGCCCCCACAATCTGGGTCCTCATTTTACCCACCTTAGAAGGGATGGAAGGCTGAGTCAACCTTGAGCCTGGTGGGATTTGAACTTGCAGTAATTGCAGGCAGCAGATGTAAGTGGATGTTAATCACTGCCTTAGCCTACTGAGCCACCAGAGCTCCTCCTCCTCCTCCTCCTCCTCCTCCTCCTCCTCCCCCCCCCC
>WNWU01000006.1:9234147-9248088 GCA_012654045.1 Ptyas mucosa | reverse complement strand
CCTCCTCCTCCTCCTCCTCCTCCTCCTCCTCCTCCTCCTCCTCCTCCATTAAAGATCCTTTCCAATGGCTGCCTGATTTATTTATTTATTTAAAGACCACTACAATCAGCCGGGCATACCTAGTAGCCTAATACATAATTAGGATTAAAATTGAGCAGTCAGTTAAAAACAAGAGCTAGAAACATTCCTATGGAACTGAGAGTTACAAACGAAAACATTAATAAAACATTAGGGTTCAAGCTCATGACCGAGAGGGATTTATAGCCATCCATCTTCCTTGGATTGACTGAACAACCAGGTTCTCACCAGGTTCATAAAAGCCACTCAAACCTGGAGGAGGGAGGATTTTAGAAAGTGGGGGGAGTGATGAGAGACAAGGCATCTTTAAGTGGGCCTGAGGTTCTAGACTTTAATCAAAGAATATAGGGAGAACCTACTCTAGTGGATCTCATTGAATAGGCAGATAGTTCAGCCATCCTATAGATATCCAAGTCTTAGATCATAAAGCGCTTTACAGTTACAATTGGCATCTTGAATTGTATCTCGATACCAACTGGCAACCACTACAGTTCTTGGGGTAAACATGTAACATAGGTGCCTTAAGAGTTTAAGAGCTCTAACTCATCACTGCCCACATTGCTGCATTCTGAAGCAGCTGTAGCTTCTGGATATTTTTCATCTTCACCTATGTAGAGCATATTGCAGTACAGGTAACTCTCAAAGTTAATGAAGGAATCTCACTGAGAATCACTGACCTTTGAAACCATAACCACTCTGTCCTGCTGGGATTTAGTCTCGATCGTCTCCTCTTCATTAAACCCTGGAACACCTGGGCAGCACTTTAACAGTATCAATTACTAGACCAGGGGATAAGAGGCACAATTAAGTATCATCAGCGGACAAAGTGCATCTTAGTCCACTTCAATCCCTAAGGTTCATCTGAGAACCAAGGAACCTCACCCCAACCCTAGATTAGCAAACTGGGTAGTGTCCTTGATGCCCACCTAGGTTCCTGGATGACAAGTTCTTGCATCTTTCTCAGGTGATAATTGGGTTTGAAAACATTCTGTACTTAAAACATAGTCCTCCAACCTTCTTCAGACTTTTGTGACAAAAATATGATGTTAAGAAGCTTCAGCTGCAACCACTGGACGTCATAGTCCTTAGATTTCTTAAAGCAGGGGCATTGGCTTAATTTTAAAAGCCTTCTGGATCCAATCAATTCAGACCTCTAATAAGAGTGTTCTCTTTTTGGCATCACCCTGCCAACAAAAGTGCTTATAGTCAAGGTTATGATTTTCCCAGTTGCAATGTATGGCTGTGGAAGTTGGACCATAAGAAAGGCTGAGCCCCAAAGAATTGAGGCCTTTGATCTATGGTGCTGGAGAAAACTCCTGCGAGTCCCTTGGACTGCAAGGTGATCAAACTGGTCAGTCCTAGAAGAGATCAACCCTGACTACTCTTTAGAAGGCCAGATCCTGAAGATGAAACTGAAATACTTTGGCCACCTAATGAGAGGGAAGGATTCACTGGAGAAGAGCGTAATGCTGGGAAAGATTGAGGGCAAAAGAAGAAGGGGACGACAGAGAATGAGGTGGCTGGATGGAGTCACTGAAGCAGTAGGTGTGAGCTTAAATGGACTCCAGAGGATGATAGAGGACAGGAAGGCCTGGAGGAACGTTGTCCATGGGGTCGCAATGGGTAAGACACGACTTCACAACTAACAACAACTTCTTTCCCTGCTAAAGAGATGAAGGAGTGGGGAGAGAGAGAAAGAGAAAAGATGACAAAGAAGAAAAAAAGAAGAAAAAAAGCCCCATCCCAGAAAGAACAAAGCTTAAAAATCCTGTCATGTCCAGGCAGCATCTTTTACTGTTTTCTCAATTTAATGTAGACCTTTAAAGTTTCTGAATCCTTATTGTCATAGCAGGATGAGCAGGAGAACAAGGGCTGGCTATTCATGATAGTGAGAAGAACTGATTTTTCAAGTGGGGACTATGGTACAGCTGTTACTTTGACATTCTGAACCATAGATAAAGTTGAATATAAGGTCCTGGATGTAGACTGGATGCCTGGCATAAACCTTAATCAAGATCAACAAGGCTTTATTTTGAAACTCCTTCCCGATCCTAAGACCAAGCATGGTGCCTTCAATTGATTGCATCATACAATCTTATACTAAACTTAATTCCTGTAGATGAAGTACTGATATCTTCCCTTAAAGAATTGCTGGGTTTTTATTTTTATTTTTTTTTAAATTTGGACAAAGTAGATCTGACTGAATCTCCCCCTTCCCCTTGCTTCAATGTAATTTAATTTAGGAAGCACGGAAAACAAACATTAACATTTCTCCAGCACTAAGAAAATCCATTAATAATGCATTTCCAGAACTTTAGGTCACCTTTATAATTGCTCTTTGAATACAAATGGGCATTAGACTGAGCTGGGGAAAGACAAGCTCCGTTAAGCTTCAAGGCCTGAAAATGAAAATTTAAGAAGAAACTATTAAAATATATGCATATTTCATTTATTGTAATTCAGTTGCTTCCAAAGATTAGTCTGATTAGTTTTGAATATTCTTTCTCTGATTCTTTTATATACTGTACATAAGCACAACTGTTGTTAAAGCACTGGAATCCATTGATGTTCTGGGAATTTTCCTTTGATGATAATTCAAATTTAATCTAGCAAACTATATATTTTTTTTAAAAAAAATCAAAGCACTCATTTCATCAAGGCTACTATTAATTTGTTTGATTTATATTCTGCTCAGGGTGATGAAGTTTTTCTATCAACTTTTTCAATAATCATCATATGGAATGGAGGTTTCATAATTGTGATACCCTCCTGGGAAATTATGTATTTTAAAAAAAGTTTTTCACTAATATAACTTTATTAATGCTGAATCTTCATCTTTGCTATGTAGCATTTTGCATCAAATTATTCTGAATTTTGAAAGGGTTACACCTGACTATAATAACTGGAATTATACATTTCTATACACAAATTTATTGGGTTGGATCGAAATTTTGATTTAAGAAACTCACCAAAAACAATAGGACTCAAATTAGTAATGCCCAACTGGCTTCCATATTCTAAATCTGATCTGACCAATTATATATTTATAATTCTTGTAGTGCATATATTATTCTTCCTCCAAAAATAAAGCTTGATGTATCTGTCAGAGATGTATGGGTTTATAGATGTATGGGCTTGTAGTTTAAAACAAGAAGTCAAATAGAATTAAGAAGAAGAAAAAAATAGAAACCAACATAGAATGTTGAAAGGAATATGTTAGAGATCTTGTCAAGGAGCCTTGGTGGTGCAGCAGACTAAACTGCGGTTGAAGTAGCACTTAGCTGCCAGCTGCCTGCAATTACTGCGAGTTCAATTCTCACCAGGCTCAAGGTTGACTCAGCCTTCCATCCTTTTGAGGTAGGTAAAATGAGGACCCGGTTTGTGGGGGCAATAAGCTGACTTTGTATAAAATAGAACACCGCTCGGGGGGGGGGGGGGAAAGCCCTACTAAGCAGGTATATACAAAAGTATGAAGGCTATTGCTTAATGCATTGTAAGCCACCCTGAGTCTCCGGAGAAGGGCAGCATACAAATTGAACTAATAATAATAATAATAATAATAATAATAATAATAATAATAATAATTAATAAAATTAACCAGAAAGTGGGTTTTTTTTTTAACTTTCTTTGGCTCAATCTAGTGTCCTTTCAAAAGATAGAACACCAACTATCTTTTCCTATCTAGATTCCTCTTGATACATCAAAGTTGCTCCATTCCTATTCAGCTACTTCAAAGAGCACCCTAATTTTCCAGAACAGATTTTAAAGATAGAAATGGGGAAACATGTAAGAAAGGGTGTCCTGGAGTCCAGTGCTCAGTTGAATTCCAGTAGTTTTATTTAAAATTCAAGACACTTTAACACAATCAAAGAGGCAGAGAAACCCAACATTTTTTGAAGTAATATAAATTCTATGGCGGTATGTACCTAAATGTCCTTTTTGTATATGGGCATTAAAAAAAAAAACCAGACTGAGAACAGAGCCTTTGTGCCAGATGGAATGTAGCTCTTACTTTGTTAGGTCTACACTGAAATTCACACTCTGACTTCTCTTAAGTACTTTTTAAAGCAATATGGGGTGATGTAGGACCATAGAGAATTTTGGAGATATCTGGGAGAAATGGGTCACACTACTAAGCCATTTCTTCTATCTGGCATTGTGCTGACAGGCATTGTGCTGAGGGCCTCTATTTTTCCAATCAACCCTGTGATGCATAACAGGATTGTTGTTAAAATACTAAAGGTATGTTTGCTTTTTATTTATTTTATTTTATTTATTTATCAAGCATGTATTAAGACAACAGATATAAGTATAAACATGATTATGAATACAGGAAATGGATACGAATAAATTGGGACATTAGGACAGGGATGGTAGGCACGTTGGTGCGCTTATGCATGCCCCTTGCAGACCTCTTAGGAATGGGGAGAGGCCAACAGTAGACAGTCTAAAGCAGGGATCGGCAACCTTAAACACTCAAAGAGCCACAAAGTTCCTAACCGGAAGCCCCCTGTTCAATTCTGGAGCTGACCGGAAGTCCAGTTCCTCCACCATAGAGTTTCCTCCTAGCACGGCATCCTTTTTCCTCTAACTGTCCTAAAAAGCCCTATCAATTGTGGAGCTGATCGGAAAACCCCCTTGCCATAGAGTCTCTTCCTGGTGCACCATGCTTTTCCTCATCATAACCAGAAGCTCCTCTCAAAATTGTAGCGGCAACAGGGAGCCGCAACAGGGATGAAAAAGCCACATGCAGCTCCAGAGTCACGGGTTGCTGACTCCTGGTCTAAGGTTAAAGTTTTTGGGGTTTGGGGAAGAAACCACAGAGTCAGGTAGTGCATTCCAGGCATTGACCACTCTGTTGCTGAAGTCATATTTTCTGCAATCGAGTTTGGAGCGGTTTACCTTAAGTTTGTATCTATTGTGTGAAGAGAACATCCACAATTGTTCAACTATTTACTTTCCATGCAGTTGTGCCAGATTTATGCCTCAGAATATCTATGGACAAATACTACCTCAAACCATGGAGAGTTGCAGTGGTCTGTCCTCATTAACAGAGCAAATACCTTCTATGACATTCATATTTTGAACTTGATATGTGGGTGGGAAAGAATCAGTCTATTGCTAGATTGGTAACTCACACTGTATGGTTCAAAAAATAATATTTTGATTGGCGTTCACTTTTGAATTGAGTGTAATGACATTCAATTTGATTTTAAAATCATATTTTAAAATTAAATAATCAACATCATTTTTTAAAATACTTGCTTTCTTCCTGTTTCTAATTTTAGGGTATTACATAGTTCCTTTTAGCATTTCTAACATTACCACCACTGGATTTGGCTTTACATCTTCCGCTTATTATATTTACTCATTATGAATTTAGAACTGCTGCATTTCATCGCAAATAATGTCAGCCTCTTTCCCCAGCCACTTGTGTGTTCCCTACAGAGCTTTGTCTATACGCAGCACACACGCAGAGAATGAGAAGCATTTTTTCTTCATTCTAATGCCTACGTGCACCAAGAATTTCAGTACTCTGCCACTTAGCTAATTAAGAAAATACTGAATTCGTTTTTAAATCTAATGAGATCCCTGTTGCTATGAGGAAAATTTTTCAGTCGCAAACACCTAAGATGTAAATTAACTTTCAAATGAATTTTCTAATATTTAGTTCAGTAGTTTTACAGCTAGTGGGGAAAAAAATGTTTTCCCTTTAGTAACTCCACATGAATTGGAAGGAGATGGATATACAATAATTTCTTTCTCATTATGTATTGCAGTGAGTCATTGTCAAAATGTGTAAATCACATATATATCCACACGGGGGCCATTAGACAAAACCTCGGATGTTCCACAACAGGAACTGAGATGCTGAAGTGAGGAATTAACACAAAAGTATACTCAGGTGGGAGATTTAACAAACCCGCCCCCCCCAAAAGACCCAGAGTTATTCTACTTCAACTTGCAGTTTATTAAAACAGCAGAGAAGATATGGACAATGTTCAAGTGAGACAGAAAGCAGTGGGATCTAGTTCTAAAGAGTGTAAATTAACCAAGGAGCATCTGGGATTGGAAATGTTGGTGTATATCTTAGAAGATGGACAAAGGGGGTGTGGGAATTGTACAGAGGTGACATAGGAAAGTTCATTTAGTGACTCTTCAAAGTTACAACAGTGCTTTAAAAAAAAGAAAGACTTATGACTGTTTTTTCACACTTATGACCCCATCCCCATGGTCATGTGATCAAAATTCAGTTTCTTGGCAAATGACTCAAATTTGTGACGGTTGCAGTGTCCTAGGGTGACGTGATCACCTTTTGCGACCTTCTGAGAAACAAAGTCAACGGGGAAACCAAATTGACTTAACAACTGTATTACTAACTTAACTGTCTTCCCATCTGGAGTCCCCTGGTCCACCCCACTCTCATTAAATCTTTACGGAGTTAAGATATCCGGAGATAGTCTCCCACACGACCGTATCAGCATATGAAGTGTGAGTAGCTAAGGAAGCTGTGGATGCTTTTCTTCTGTTACATTTTGTAACAGAAGAACAGCTGAAGTATGCAGTCTGTCCCTTTGCAAGACTACATTAAGCTCAAAAACATGATAAAAACTCCCCGAAGTGAGTTAGAACTGAGGGAGAGAAATTGTAGCCTGTATTTGTCTGTCTGGGTGTGCATGAGTGTATAGGGGAAATTGGAGTAAGACTGGCAGAAACTGCAACATGGCATTAGTGTTGGCAGTGCCCTTTGCTAGGGTTCTATTGTTGCCCGCCAGCAGCCCGTGCGGATCATGGCTGATCCCAAGGCTGGTGTGGTGTCGCGCCAGCAGCCTGCGCAGCCGGCGCTCGCGTGGTGCCAGAGGCAGAGACTCAGCCAGGGCCTTCAGAACCTCCAGAGGCTCCTTCAAGTGGAGAGAGCAAAGTGGAAGAGCCTCTCCTCAATGCTCGAGCGTACAGGGCTGCCAAAAGGCAGGAGTGGCTACTCAGGAGGAGGAGGTCTCCTCGAGAGTAAGGCTTGAGGATAATTGGCCACTCCCTTAGCCTATTTAAGTCACACGCCGTTAGTAAGTTTCTTGCTGGAAACAACTTGTAATTATCATCAGAGCATTTTTGGAAAAGTCTTATCGTATCTTGTTTTCTGGGCTGGTTGCCAACCTTTGCTGGACTTTGGTTTATTCTTGCTACTTAATAAATTTGATAAGGACCGTTGGTGTGTGTCAATATCCTTGCGAATCCGGAGCTGGGGCAGAACAGGTTCTAGCCTGGCCAGTTTAGATACCTGGGATAGGAAACTAGCAGAGTGAGACACAGGTAGTGTTCAACGTACCACCGCAATTGAATTGGAATTTGTCGTAAGTAGTGCCAGTGGATCGCCATGTGACCGCACCCGAGTTTAGGACCTTTTTTTGCAGTAGTTGTTAAACGAACATGGTCATTTAGTGAATCCATTGTTAGCAATAGATGGTTTTTTGCCAGAAATCAGAAGTAAATGTCAGTTTCGAGAAAAAAGTCATGAATTGTGGTCATGTGATCGTGGGACATTGCAAATGGCTATAACTGTGGACCGGTTGCTTGGATTCCAAAATGTGATCCCATGAAGTCAGGGGGGGAACATTGGAACTTCAAATCCAGGTTGTAAGTAGCTCTGGACAAGTTCATCATAACTTTCAAGAGTTGCTAAGGAATTAGTTGTAAGTCAAGAACTACCTTTACCTGCATTTCTTGAAAAATCATTGGGGTAGGGATACTTTTCATGTTCTAAAGCAAGACACTGCTTTGGTTTGTTGCCCTGAAGCTGTGAACCTTTGCCTAAGCCCTACACTTTGAATGAAACAAAGAGTCTAAAAGTCATGATGATTTTTTTTTAAAAAAAAGCGGAGCATCTCAGTAACAAAAACAGCATCTTTATAAGTGAGGGTACATTTTAATGTTTATTTTCTTTTTCTTTCATTTCCTGACAGTTTGGCTAGCAATCAACATCCCTTGAAGATGGTTTAGAAGTGAATTTGGGAGCACTTTTTATTTTTAGGTTCTTTTTAAAAATATAGTACTATGTTAAGTCTATTGGAGAAAACGTAGCTGTTTTGGTTTGTATTGTCTTATAAATTATTCCCCATCCTCCACCACCCTTCCCTATATTATTAAAATGGCTGACTTTGAGCTTTTGGTGAGGTGATTTTGGAGCAAAAGAAAAGGAGGATTGGCAATGTACAACATAAGTATTCTAAAGTAATTAGAAACTTAAACTGTATTTCATGTCATAGATACATTGTTAGTTATTTATTTGAGTCATCCCTCAGGAACTAAGTAGATGCCTCGTTAAAACATTTGTTATTTAGTTTCACATTTACATGCATCTCAAAGCATTTTTGACAGTATTACAAAATTGCTGTAAAATGAATCTATCCCAAAAGGAACTAAGATTACTAATTAGAGTTAGTGGGGGAAAATATCTATCTCAATTTCTATTGTACAGGGGCTGGATGACTGTTACAAATGTAAAATTAAACAACCATGTGCAAAGGATTGGTTGGGCGTGGCGTGGAGACTTAACCAGATCAAATGGTTTCATAATAGTCCAATTAAACATCCATATCTAGAGCAAGAGGTATGATAAAGCAAGGACCCTTTCTCCTGGTTAGCCAGTGTCATATAAGACTGAAAGAGCTGCTAATAGGCTAGATTTATATTCTGGTATTAATCTAAACAACATCAGACCAGGATTTTTTAGAGAGTAATTTCTGTTAAATAGATTGGCTGTGAGAGATGATGTCAACAGTGGGGAAGCTGGTGTGATGGACTACAGTGAAATGGCAGTTTCCCAGGGAGCACGGAGGTGGGGGGGGGGGGCGGTGAGAGAAGACACAGAACAATCCAAAACTGGATAGGAAACTGAGGAAGAGAGTCAGGATAGACACTTCCTAGAATCTCCCAGGGTGTATCCATTAGGGAGGGAGTAGTAAAAGTCTAGTCTTGCAGTATTCTGCCCATTCCATGTAACAGGGGTGAAATGCTCCCAGTTTGGACCGGATTGCCCGATCTGGTAGCAATGGCGGCGGGTGGTTCAGAGAACCAGTAGCAAAAATCCCTGCCCCCCCATGCCCAGCTGAGCCGTGCAATCATCAGAGGCTTTTTTTTTTTAACTTTTAAAAGCATTTTTTCTACAACCTCTTTGGCCGAAAAAAATGCTTTTAAAAGTAAAAAAACAAAAAAGCCTCTGATGATCGTGCGGCTCAGCTGGGATCGTCAGAGGCTTTTAAAAGCATTTTTTCTACAACCTCTTCCCCCACTGCTCCTCTCCTGATGGTCTTCCCCCGATACCTTGCCTTGGGCAAGGAGCTCTGGTGGCTCAGGAAACTAAAGCAATGTCATTAACTATTATTAAGATCAGCTGCCTGCAATTACTGCAAGTTCAAATCCCACCAAGCTCAAGGTTGACTCAGCCTTCCATCCTTTCTAAGGTAGGTAAAATGAGGACCCAGATTGTGGGGGCAATAAGCTGACTTTGTATAAAATATACAAAAATATGAAGGCTATTGCTTAATGCATTGTAAGCCACCCTGAGTCTCTGGAGAAGGGCGGCATATAAATCAAATTTAAAAATAAATAAATAAATTCACTGCAGAACAAATCATCCTAGCTGATTCACTGCATGGGACAATTAGCCACGCATCCCAGTGGCCAATCCATGGGCTGAGAGATGGGCCTCTGTTTTCCCATTTGACACGGTGTACAGAGTGGGTGGCAGGTGGAATGGGCAGTGGCCTCAGGCAATGGGCTTTTTCAAAAAGGCAGTACACCGGGAGTTGGGAGTGGCAAACAGGTCATTCCTCCCTGCCAGGCATATCTTCCTGAGGGTGACATAGTACCTTTTCCACCCCAAAAAATGGAGGGTGCTTGGTTCCAT
Organism: Ptyas mucosa; assembly: GCA_012654045.1. Classification (NCBI taxonomy): domain Eukaryota; kingdom Metazoa; phylum Chordata; class Lepidosauria; order Squamata; family Colubridae; genus Ptyas; species Ptyas mucosa. The sequence continues at coordinate 9,238,103 of WNWU01000006.1, read as the reverse complement.
CCCACTTCACCATGCCACCGCTTGCCATCCACTGCACCACTGGGGCAGGGAGAGTGGGACCAGGGCTGCCCGACTGGCCCACCACATGGCTGTATCGGCTTGGAGTAAGGTAGCCCAAGCTGCCCTGTGGTGAAAGCTGATCTGGACACCAGGCCCAGGCCCCAGGATGCCTGAGTTTCTCAGCCAACCAGCACTGTGCCCCACAGTCAGCCCTCCCTGCCACACAATTATTGTCAGGGTTCAGGTTTGAGCACAAAGCAGATGTTACTCACACTGGAGTGCGATGTTGTGGCCAGAAAAAAGAGGCAAACAGCCAGGATTCCCAGCATTGAATGGCTTGTCACCAAAAGAAAACTCCAAATCCTTCTTGGTGTGATACAGCTTCTATTTCCACAAAATTATTTCTTTCTTGTGTGGAACAAAGGGGTTACCTGGTGTCCTTCTTTCCACTTTTATTTTTCCTTCTATAAAAAAGAAATGCTGTGGTTATCCCATAGCTGAATAAAGCTGGAAAACCAATAAATCTGCAAACTCTTCTCCAATCTCTCCCTCCTCTGTTTTCTTTATCTCCCCTTTCCCCCTTTCCTGTTGCAAGCACTTTCCCAATTTCCCTCTGCGCTCTCTCTCTGCATCCTCCTTCTTGTACAATTAAACTGAACCAGCCCCAGAATAATGCACAGCCCAAACATCACTATCTTTCCACTGCCAAAATAGCCTTTTCATCTTGTCCCAAGGAAAGCAATGCAAAGCACTCCTCTAAAAAAAAGTTCACCTAGGAAGCAAGTGAGAAACTGAATATATTCCATCCCCATCCAATGTGTTACATCTCATCCTCTTAGCTGAAATTCTCAGCAATTTGCTTTACAAAGACATTTTCTTTGACTATCTCATCTCACTTGCCCAAAATGTCTTCACAAAGCAGCCCCTTTAGATTTCTTGCTCCTGAACCCCAAAATGTATAAAGATCCCTGCTTTTCTTATGTTCAGAGTCCCCCCCATTTAATATAGGCAACAAGCTTTTACAAAAGAAGGTGTAAACCAAGTTTTCTTTCCTGCCTTTTTCATAGAACAAACTAGAATTAAGGTTCATCAATTAGATTGTCATACAAGATTGAGTATGAAGAAATGCTAACATTGACTTGCAGTCATTCTGCAAATAATTAGATCTCTTGCATTAGCACGCACACATTTTAAGCCATTGTATTATTTTTCTCCCTTAGCGGTTAGCTGGATTGGAGAAAATTGTAGCAATTCTCCATAAATAAAAAGGGAGAAATATATAATCAACATTTAAGCAGAAATACATGATTTTGCAAGCAAAGAGTTATGCAGTAGTGGAGGGAACACAAGAGAGGGCCTTATTTACTTTTTCTATTTTATCAAACATTTAAGGTGTATTTTTTTTATTACAAGAATTTCTTCTATCTCCACAAACCATACAAACTAATGGAACTGAATGTTGCGCATTAGACCTATCAAGACAAAGCACTTAAAACATTAGCTGTCTAATTAAATGAGAGTTCTCGGCAAGGTTACTGATAATAAAATGACGGTCTAGTGTCACTTGTTGCTGAATGTTAAAGCTACGTGCTACAGAAATCATGCCAGAAGTTGTTTTTTTTAAAAAAAATATCATGCTATTTATGTGAAACAAGAGTTGACAATTGAATATGCCTTGATCTGTTATGTTTTGTATTATGCATTAAACAAGAAAGCTACAACATCTTCGTTTTCTCTCATTTAAGGGGGAAAAAAATCAGTGTGTGTTCTAGAAACCCTTTTTCCTTTCTGCCACTCCAAAGAAAAAGTCAATACATTGATCTTTCCTTTTTGTTAAATGGACGATGACCTATGTGAAAGCACTCTAAGAAGAGTGTTTCTGTGCAAGCAAGGAAAAGCACCAATTCTTATACAGGTGGATTCTACTCCAAAGTAATAACAATCCAGTTGTGGTCATAAGTTGACTATGAGAGCGCACTTGACTGTGTGAATTATTTAGTTCTGCATGCTATTCTTTAAAAGCTTTTTTTTAAAAAAATCACTCTCTCCACCCTTATGCAGTGTCAGCAAATATTCATATTCAGTGGAAAATGTTGGAAGATCGACAGTAACCATCTTCTAGTGCTGTGATGGCGAACCTATGGCACGTGTGTTGCCCTACCTCAGTTCCATCACACATGCACGCAGTGACCAGCTGATTTTCAGGCCTTCTGTGTCCGTCAGGAAATGGGCTGTTTCCAGCCTCTGAAGGGCCTCTGGGTGGGTGGGGAAGGCCATTTTTGCCCTCACCAGGCTCCAAGAAAGCCTCTGGAGCTTGAGGAGGGTGAAAAATGAGCCTACCGGGTCTTCCGGTAACCTTTTCGCTGTCGGGTGCCAAGAGCGGGGGAACCACGAGGGGGGTTTGTGTGCACATGCACAGGGGGGCATGGCGTGGAGGGGCATTGAATTATGGGTGTGGCCATGTGCTCATGAGACCCCACCGCTCCCCTCGCTTTTGGCACGCAATGGCAAAAAGGTTAGTCATCACTGTTCTAGTGGCTTGAAAGTGTCCTGCCTGCTACCTTAAACTTAGAAACATGTTAATTTTAAGGTTCTCTGTATTGTATGCATATTCAAGAAAACATAAAGACTTTAACAAGCGACCATGCTGTGTTATGAGCAGAAAATAACCACAACAAAAATGAAAATATGGTACAACAGATTTAACACTTACATGAAGACATATATATCTATACAAAGCTTGTGTACTCTTATTCTCATAAATTTATTTGCATGTTTTTCCTATTCATTTCTCTTAGTTGCTTCATTTATTATGACTGGGAGCTCAATAGACATTTAAACTGCTGACTCTAGGGGCTGACACTCATCTTCGTTCCTTAGCTGAGGGAGCCAGCGTTGTCTGAAGACATTTCTGTGGTCATGTGGCTGGCATGACTATCCATCATGTGGCAAGGAACCCTGTTACCTTGCCACCAAAATGATACCTATTTATCTACTCACATTTGCATGCTTTTCATTCACACATGCACACACACAGAGAGAGATGAACAGACAGATAAGCTACCGTATTTTTTGGAGTATAAGACACACCTTAGTTTTTGGGGAGGAAAATAACAATAAAGCTGATTGGAGGGTGGATCAGCCTCCCAGAATATCCCCAATCAGCTGTTCCCAGGGGTGAATTTTAGCAACAGGTTCGTTGGTTGTGAGCTCTGTGCCTTGCTTTTTTTTTTCTGCCTCTGAAACTCTGTTTCAGAAAAAACTTTTTCTGCCTCTGAAAGCCTCCGAAACAGAGCTTCAGAAAAAAGCTTTTTCTGAGGCTTTTTTTTCTGAAACTCTGTTTGGAGGCCTTTTTTCTGAAGGTTCCTTTCTGTTGCTTTTTTCAGCCTCTGAAACCTCCCTTTGAGAAGCTGGGTGGGGCTACATTCAGGGTATAAGACGCACCCAGATTTTCACCCTCTTTTTGGGGGGGAAAAGGTGCATCTTATACTCTGAAAAATATGGTATTTTATATCATGCATGGTGGTTGAAACTTTTCCTAATTTTCAGAAGAGGTTCTTCTATGAAGCCTAAATAAGCTTTATTTTACAAAGTAAGCAACTAGGATTCTGTAGAAATGGATCAAGTGGCGGAAGAGTCAAGCTATTCTCCAAAGCACCTGAGGGCAGAACAAGAAGCAATGGGTGGAAACTAATTAAGGAGAGAAGCAACCTAGAACTAAGGAGAAATTTCCTGACAGTTAGAACAATTAATCAGTAGAACAACTTGCTTCCAGAAGTTGTGAATGCTCTAACACTGGAAATTTTTAAGAAGATGTTGGATAACCATTTGTCTGAAGTGATGTAGGGTTTCCTGCCTAAGCAGGGGGTTGAACTAGTAGACCTCCAAGGTCCCTTCCAACTCTGTTATTCTACTCTACTCTACTCTACTCTACTCTACTCTACTCTACTCTACTC
>WNWU01000006.1:9209456-9234137 GCA_012654045.1 Ptyas mucosa | reverse complement strand
TCTACTCTACTCTACTCTACTCTACTCTACTCTACTCTACTCTACTCTACTCTACTCTACTCTATTCAGAATCTTTAATTCTAATTCATCTTGAAGTTTCTTTTTTCCAAGCCTTCATTCAAGTCTTCAAGTTTGATGTATGATGTTAAAGGTATCGATCTAAAGGGTTTTTTAGCTCATTTTTGGCAATTTGGCCAACTACACATCTTTTTTTCCAATCAATTGCTCTGAGAATCATGTGAATCCGGCTGGGCATTGAGATGTCCAAATCAGAAAATCATTAAACAAAATACTTGAATAAAAATTAAGACTGATGACATAGGTGGAAATGGTTGATTCTTTATTGTTTACTGAGATTAATTTAAATTAGAAGTAAACATAAAGCTTCATACTCCAAGAAAAACCTAGAAATATTTTATATCTCTATTTGTGGCACATTTTAAACCTTCTGCACCATTTTACAAAGTAGTCATTGCCTGTTATTTAGATCGATGATTTTGCCATTTATTAATGAAGGAGTATAATAGACAGAATAACCCAACAGTAAAACTGTAATGTAGTACCTACTGTATCTATGCCACCAATAATAATAATAATAATAATAATAATAATAATAATAATAATAAGTCATGGGAACATAACGTGAAAAAATTTATAAAAAATGAGAAGGTGAAGATCTTGTGGGACTTTTGAATACAGACGGATTGTCACTTGGAACACAACACGCCAGATATCACAGTTATCGAAAACCGAAATGTACAATTTATTGACATCGTGGTACCAGGAGACGCCAGAGTCGAAGAAAAAGAACTGGAAAAAAATCATGAAATATCACAACCTGGCCATCGAAACTATATGGTTATGGGTGAAACATGTCACAGTGATACCCATTGTCATCGGGGCACTTGGTACCATGTCCAAGAATTTCACAAAACACTTCAAGAAATTGCAGCTTCCTGCAATAACACCAGCAGAACTGCAAAAAACTGTGCTACTCGGAACATCATATATTTTAAGAATGTACTTGGTTGATAGCTAGGACGCTGGCAGCAACCCGTATCAACCATTAGCACCAGTCAATGGTATTTGTGACACATTTTTAAATATCCAGTTGACTGAGTTTCATTTTTAATGAATAAAAGAGAATAGTAATAAAACAGATATCAAAGAACTGCTATTACATAATTTACCAAGTAAAGTAAAAAAGAAATTACAAATTTCTTTGATACAAGGTTTCTAAAAAGACTATTTTGGGATCTTTAAAATGATACCATCATGTTTAAATTATTCACTTTACATTTCATTCCTTTTAATCTTCTGATAAATTTGCAGGGATGTTTAGAGCTTGTTTAGGAGAAACCACATGGAAGAAAAATCATATGGATGGGGTTTATAATGTTTATAATGTTAATTTCTTTTTCATGGATAATTCTCCAGAGAAAGTCAGCAAGATTGTTATGAACAGTATAAACATCTAAGGATCAATTAACTTTAGGAGGATTTGGTTGACTTTTCTGGCAATTTTTGTCTGTAATTTTGTAGAAAGTTAGTTATATTCGGAGGTTTTTTTTTTTACTTCTGTAGTATAGGTATACTATTTCTCTGCACAGTAAATCTAACACCAAATTGTCCTATTATATTGCAATGTATATAGATCACGATCATGGACAAGTGAAAGTGTGAGATTGAAAGTACTCTATTAATCTAAAGGAGATTGAATCAAATGTTTGAATCAAATGAATTCAAATGTTTGATTGAAGGGATGATAAAATCTCTCTAGAGCAGACAGACATCTCTTGACTCAGGGACATACTGCATGTTGTCTCTTTTGTAACCCTACAGTATTATCAAATTATAATTATTAAGGAGGCAGAATGGTTATTAATATTATAGAAGTGGAATAAACATATAATCATATTACTTCTTATTGTTAGTTAATTTATTCTGACCCAAAAATGCTATTTAAAGATCAAGTGTGGTCATCAGCCAGAAATAAACATGGAGCTTCCAACTCTAAAGTTATCATTTCATCCAGCTCAGCAATATTGTTAATATTTAGCTACTAATAGTAGCTAAGACTCCAGGCTAGAAATCAGAAGAAGTCTCTAGTCTCACTTTAGGCATGAAAACTGGCTGAGTGACTTTGGTCCAATTTCTGTCTCTCAGTACAACCTAAATCCTAGGGTTGTTGTTGTGAGGAAATGAGGAGGAGGAAGGCTTAGGTATGTTTGTCACCTTGAGTTATTTATAATAATGAAGATTGGGATATAAACAAACAACAAACAAACCCTCTTTGATGTACATGCTGCCGTTGTAAAAATGTTAATCACTTGCTATATTATCTATTTGAACACCACAGAGCTGCTGTTGCTCATTGCGCACACAATTTGAAAAAAGCAGAGAAAAAGACAGATACTAATTTGCAAAACTGTCTCTCTGTTTCAGCTTTCTTAGCAAAGAATTATTAGGTCTTTGTTCAGATCAAGAAGGAATGCGTTTTCTAAAACGCATAACGTGTTATCATTAAATTACAGATTCCCCTTTTAAAGAATTCTTTCAATGGCAACAAAAATGTTTCCATGACCAGCAATCCTGCTGAGCTTTATTAAATCTAACCAAATATTAATGACCATGGAGATTTTTAATTTCTATGGTCAAAATATGTTGTCATTTTTTTCTCTTTGATCATATGTAAACTTATTGCATTTATTTCCCCCCTCCCCTAAAGGATTAGCCCAACGTTTTAGGACAAATATTAGAATGTCAGTTTATTTCCTTCTGAAACACAGCTTCGGATAATTGAATATAAAATGGGACATTCCAATAGAAGAGAAAGAATCTGAGTTTTGCAAAATGCATATTAAGACCAGAAAGAGTATTTCAAACACACCAACTCCAAAAGCTGAAAACCAAACTAAAGAAGAAACAACTGTGTAGGATGTATGTTTGTGTTGTGTGCATTTGGGAAGGGGAGTACAGAGAGAAATGGTTTCTGGGAAATAATTGGTTTATTTGAGGTTTTGTTGAGGGAACAGCTGCAGTGGGACATGTTTTGCTCCATATCCCTGCCCCCTTGATGCCACCAACTTTATTTAAAGGTGTCACAACCCACATTTTGTTAAGTTGCCACCACACCCACTTGATCTCTAAGTCTTTCTCTAAGACAACAATATCAGATTATTAATTCAGACAAGGGGATGGGTAAATCAAATATTTTATTGAGTCCTTCCTATAATTTTAGACATTATTTTTTGCTTTGAAGTATTCCCATTAGTGGGGCAGGGTGCTGATGTTAAAATAAAAAAAATGGAAGGACTTAACAAGGGAGTCATTGTGTGTGAATTAGGCAGTTACATATATTTGTTTAATAGATGATCGATGATAAATAGATACATAGATATATAAACAGAAACAGATAGACAGCCATACAGACAAATAGAGATAGATAGATGATAGATAGATAGATAGGTAGATAGATAGATATAGAGAGATGACTTGCTGTAACAAGTTTACATGGCTACAGAGAAAAGGGTGGTACATTGGTTAGAATACAATATTGCAGGCTAATTCTGCTGACTGCTTGCAGTTTGGCAGTTCAGTCCTGACTGGCTCAAGGTTGACTCAGCCTTCCATCCTTGTGAGGTCAGTAAAATTGGGACCCAGATTGTTGGGGGCAATATGATGACTGTGTAAACTGCTTAGAGAGGGCTGCAAAGCACTGTGAAGCTGTATATATGTCTAAGCACTATTGCTATTGCTATATCCCATTATCTAGAACCCTGCTTTAGTATAACCCCTGATGTATAGCAATTATACATCTGAAAAATAGAATATGTAGGAGTATCATAAAAGAGACATGTGATAAAATACATTTCTGAGCTTTTTAAAAGACCAGTTTGCTGAAGATGATATCTGCACATATGATGCACACAGGAGTAGTCAATGGCCCCTCCCTATCCTGACAGCAAATATGGAGATATTGAACTTTCCGGCTTAAAAATTAGCTGTGACAGATTACTTACTTCAATCACCAATTTCATCTAAACTAATTAAGCAAGATCTGGGTATATCTCTTCATTTCTTTAACAGTAGCCATACTTCATACTTGCAAGATATTTTTTCCTCCTTTCTGCCTTTTGCAGTTGGCAGATGAAAATCGCATTTCAGCTAGCTGAATATCTTTTACCACCATCCTGAGTTTTCACTAGACGGAAAGCGAGCCAGTAAGCACCACAGAGTTCAATGGAGTTTACTCCCGAATAATTAAATACAGCACTGAAGTCATGTTGATTCTAATATATTGGATGCTAAGTTATGGAAGCCTACTCTCCGATTTGAGTATATGTGCCCCTGAGTGTCACGACGAGTTTCTGAAGGATAAAATCTATTACATCACCATTGGATTTAATTCAAAACTAGGAAAGAGAAGAGTCGAAGAAAGGCATAGAACATATTTTTCTAATAGAAATAGTAATGGAAAATGGAGAAAACTTCCCTTCCTGTGTCCAGGGCAATAAAAAGAAAGAAGCCAGTCATATTATTTGAATGACTTAAATAACAGGAAGGCAAATAAGAAAAATAAATCAAAGATTTGCGCTAGGAATGAAGCTGAACAGGGAAAGAAAAAATACAGCATACAGTGTGTGTGTGTGTGTGTGTGTGTGTGTGTGTATGGGGGAAAAAAATCTAGAAGGGCAATATGAATGTGTATTTATTCCACATGTTCAAATGTCCCTTTACTTACCTGTAACGTATTCAAAGTGGTGAGCAGCGCAAAAGCCTGACAATCTCAGATCAATTACTCTGATCCTCCAAACAGCATTTTTATGTTTACTGGAGTGAAAAATGCTTCATTTTGAAAAGTATTGTATGCAATACAATTTACTAGTATAAATGGCTTTACGATAAGCTGCTTCTCTCAGTGTGATCTTTATGGATTCTGCTTGAAGCCCGCAGTCAATTACTGCACTGCATATGTCTGGTTGTGGGGTGTGAGAGTTGGGGGGAGCTTTTTATATTTCAACCATCAGGAGAAAGATATTATACAATGACCTCCCATGGCTGTTTGTCTCTCTCCTTATTCCTAGGATTGTGAAAAAGAGAGAAAGCAACTCTGTAATAAAAATTTATGCCTAGTGATTAACAGAATAACAGAATTGGAAGGGAGTTTGGAGATCTTCTAGTCCAACCCCCAGCTCAAGCAAGGGTCCCTATCATCAAGGGTGAAATGCTCCTGGTTCGGACCGGATCGCTTGATCCGGTAGCAATGGAGGCGGGTGGTTTGGAGAACCGGTAGCAAAAATCCCTGCCCCCCCCCCACCATGCCCAGCTGAGCCGCACAATCATTAGAGCCTTTTTTTTTACTTTTAAAAGCATTTTTTCTACAACCTCTTCGGCTGAAAAAATGCTTTTAAAAGTCAAAAAAAAAAAAGAAGCTTCTGATGATCGTGCAGCTCAGCTGGGATCATCAAAAGCTTTTAAAAGAAAAAAACCCCTTTTTTTCTTTTAAATGCCTCTGACGATCCAAGCTGAGTTGCCTGATCAGCAGAGGCTTTTTAAAAAACTCAGCTTGGATCGTCAGAGGCATTTAAAAGAAAAAAACCATTTTTTAAAACATGCCTCTGACGATCCCAGCTGAATTGCCTGATCGGCAGAGGCTTTTTAAAAACAGCCTCTGCTGATCAGGCAACTCAGCTGGGATCGTCAGAGCCTTTTGAAAGCACTTTTTTACAACCTCTTCGCTGAAGAGGTTGTAGAAAAAATGGTTTTAGAAGTAAAAAAAAAAATTGGCCATGCCCATCCAATCACATTACCCCACCACCACCGAGCCACACCCACAGAACCGGTAGTAACAAATTTTAGATTTCACCACTGCCTATCATGTTTCAGATAAATGGTTGTCCAATCTCTCTTTTAAAACCTCAAGTGATGGAGCACCAACGACTTCTGAAGGCAAAATGTTCTTTCAGGATTAATTGTTCTGTTAGGCAATTTCTCCTTAGATCTAGGTTGGTTCTCTCCATGATTAGTTTCCATCCATTGCTTCTTGTTCTGCCTTCAGGAGCTTTGGGGAATACCTTGATTCCTTCTTCTTTGTGGCGGTCCTTTAGATATTGTAACACTGAGAGCTTTCAACAACTAGCCAATACAATTAAAGTCCCATTGATTCAGAGACAGTTTAATGCCAGAGGGTTTCCCCCCCCCCAAAAAAAATCCTATCTTTTTGTCATTCAGGTTATGAGAAAGTTATAGCCCAAGACCCTGAGGTTTCAAGAAGCCTTCCAAAGCTTTGGATGCAACCCCCAGAGCCTTCCAATAGTTATTATTAAATTGCAACTCTTTAATGTGGCAGAATGTTCCGTAATAATTCTTCAACTCTATTTAACGTTAATTAAACATAAAAGAAATGGCTTCATGTTTGATTGTTTCTTCCAGCCAACATGGTGATGCCAATCAGCTATTCAAAGCCCAAATACAACTTATGTTCCCCAAAAGGTTTCTCATTGCTTCTTTGAAGGAAGTCATTTTGGCTATTGCCTTGCTACATTGCTATTACAAATCGGTGGATTATTAATAAATAATGACTGTCTGCTATGCAAAATCAATTCATTTGTAAATTGAAGATCAGATTGATTTTACAGTTAAGAGAATGCTGGGCAATTAAGTCTATAAATTGCTCCAATGTCTCATGTACACAGGTACATTAATAATAGGTCAGAGGAAAGTGATGGATAGAAATGACCAATTAGTTCACTCAGCTCTTCTCCTTCCAGACAGCATTATTCAGCAATGGGCATTTAACTGTCTGCCTTTCTAGTCTTGATCTTATATCAAAATCATATACTTTTAATTTTCCTGAGCAAAGACACAAGGATGATTCTACATTAAGGCAGCATTAATTTCTGACGGACCAAGAGAAGCTGCATTTAGGACTAGATAGGTCCATAGTTCCAGTGAAAAACAGTGTTGTAATAGCCTGAGCCACAGTAATTTTTTTTCAGTTGAGGAACATGATTTGTGAGTGGAACAGTTAGCCCATAGATTGGATCGGTAAAATTGAGGACTTTATTTTTTCCCTCTACAAGGAGCAGATGTTTTGCTGTTGGATGGTGGACCATATCTGTACCTAGCACATGCCCTCTACTGATTCAGATTTCAGCCCAAATTTATGAAAATGTTAATAATGCCTTTGCTTAATGAAGATTAATTAAATATATGGTTCACGGCAGGTCAATCTTTGGGTAGATATCATCATCATCATCAACATCATCATCATCATCATCATCGTCATCATCATATCTTAGAGAGGGGGTTCATCTATTTGTCATCATTCATACCTGCCTTTGTGTTCAAACTTTACCTGTACTATTGGAATTTACTGTTAAAAGGCTTTGCGAAGTAAATTAATAAAGCAGTAGAAAAAGTATCTTTACATTAATCTCTAAAATCATAGCCACAAATGTGCTGAATATTTAAAACAAGCCAGTTTTATTCTGCAGTGTGCTTTTTTTCTCTTTTCCCATACAGTAGATCTTATCTCTACATTATTTAAAGATGAGTGTCTGTTACTGCACAGTACTTTTGTATCAACTCTCTTATGTTAAGATAATTAATTTCCTGCATTTTCTGCATTCTGCTTTCTGTTTTTCATCATTTCCTACTCTGTACCCAAGTTGGTCTCAACATGGCTGGTTATTGATCTAGTGACCAACCGGTTAGAGATTGTATTATACTTCTATGTTGGCTGTATTTTCCTGTTGTTTTGTTTCCATTGATCACTATGGATGAAATATGTACCTGTGACTTATTCTCTGATCACCCAAAAACCTGCTTGCTATATAGAGAAATATCTGATTCTAAACAGTGCAAGTATTTCTTGTTGTCCCATGTATCAGAAATGCAAACCACGAGTAGCAAATTGCTGTAATAGTAAACATTTTAATTCCTTTGAGTTGTATAACTGATTTTATTTTTATATTCTGTACAATGTCCACATTGTAACCTTTAAAAAAAAATCAGAACGCTATTTCCTTTTGTTGATGTCAAATATCACCATCCTTCCATTCATGTTTTATAATCATTTCAGATGAAGTTTTGGTGTAAACTTTCACAGAAGCTTTTCTTCCATAAGGTTCTTTTTATTGATGAAATTTACATCTGTGCTGAAGACTAAGCTGCCCAGAAGCCTAACTGGAATGACAGATAAGGTTTATAGTTCAGTGCTAATAGAAATGAGAAATTTAGTAACCAATTTAGTGTATTAATTTCACAATACCTGGATGGAACAAAATTGAATGTGTGCTCTAATGGCACTCTTATTAAATCTGACTACTTGGGGAAGCGCTGTGAAGCACTGAAGCAAACAGATTTCTTCTGTAAAATGCATGGTGCCTCCTGGTGGTTAAAGCTGTATTTTACTATTAATGAAATAGATAATCGAATTGCCATGGTGAGCAAATTCATTGAGATTAGTCTGCAGGTGAGATGAAAAATGTATTATGCAGTGCTACATTTCTCACAGACTCAGGCAGCTTCTGTAATCTTTTTCCAGTGGGCAAATTCTATTGGTCTCTTGCTTCAAATATACAAGAGCACAAGCTAATCCTAAAATATCTGTTTATGATGCTCAAAGCCAGGATGAGAATAGCTGATCAGGAAATCGAGTCTAGAGAGAAAGCACAAGCAGGACATAGCTTTATTAGCTTAGGCTCTGGAGAGAAAGTTAACCATGGTCAAACTTCAAATAAACAGAAAGTGTTACATCCATTATAATCAAACTGTATTATTTTTCTTATCTTGCTACCCAGTATATTCCATTTTTTTTCTTTCTCCAAACTGTCCAAAAATGTTTCTTTTCAATTTCAATATTTATCAAAATTATAAGCTCTGCAAGGTTTAGTTCTTTTGTAGTAGCTATTCCATATATGGTATCATTATCTCTTCTTCTGTTGCCACGCCTTTTCCTTTTGTTGCTGCGCTCGTTAATTAATTAATTAATTTTAATTGTTCCATTCCACTTCTTCTCTCCAACCCACAATAAGTTCTCCAATAGACAGATTGGATATCTCCAGAATCAAGCCTCCTTAGTTTCCCCCAAAATAATCCAGTTTAAGTAACAAGACACAAAGTTTCTCCTTCCAGTCGCTAACAATCCACGATTTATCTCTTTCACTTCGTCACAGCTAGTATCCATTTTGTCTATCACCGCTTGTCTTTTCTCCTTGCTTTAAAAAGTTCCTGTTTACTCTTCTTCCCTTTTTCCCTCTTCAAGAGTAATCTATTCTCATTACGAAAAGAAAAACTGCCAAATTTTTGTATATTTCCAAGAAAACAATCCTTCCAAAGCAGTCAATGATTACTATAATCCATTAACGGGTCTTTTCCTCTTATTGTTTATTTTACAAAGTCCTTTTGCCCAGATAGTTTATAGCCACTAATTAAGGATAGGGCACACTTGTTACAAATCAACACTTGAAAGCTGCTCCAGCCTGGGTTAAATCTCACTCACCCGGCATTCGAGTACATTGCTCTGTTTCTCCACTTCTTCCTCCTACACATCGCTTTTCCCAGTTGTCACAGCCTCGAGGCAGCCGCCATGGCTGCCATTCAGCCACTGCCAACACAGAGGGCAATCCTCTGGCCCCAAGGAGCCTGCCTGTTCCTCTCATCCAAGGGGTCCCTCTCTTACTCCCTGTCCCTACAGTCTAGAGAGAAAGCACAAGCAGGACATAGCTTTATTAATTTAGGCTCTGGAGAGAAAGTTAACCATGGTCAGACAACTTAAATTAGAGGATTGTCCTTGACCTGTAACTTGACTTCTTATAAAGCTGCCACCATAACTCAGAATTGTGGGATTAGGTTGGCTCTGTTTTCATGACCTGAATTCTAGAACATTCAATATATTGTCTAAAGTGATCTCTAGAGTAGCAGTTCACTATTTTTGAAGGCCCAGGACATTGGAGATTGGCTACTATCATAACTCAAAAAAAGATTGAAAATTACAAACCAATTATAGAAACAACAAAACCCATAAATATGGAAAACAGCTCTTTAAGCACATAGTGAAGGGTAAGATACAGAACTTTGAGGTATGAATTTATGCAGTGATTTCCCCCTCCCCCCCTCAAGTGGATTATTCGGTTACAGGTAGTCCTTGACTTATGATCACAATTGAGCCCAAACTTACTGTTCTTAAGTGAGACATTTGTTAAGTGAGTTTAGCCCCATTTTACAACCTTTCTTGCCACAGGTGTTAAGTGAATCACTGCAGTTGATAAGTTAGTAACACAGTGAATCTGGCTTTCCCATTGATTTTGCATGCAAGGTCATGCAAAAGGTTGCATGACCTTGGGACACAACAACGGTCATAAGTGTGAACCAGTTTGCAAGCATCTGAATTTTGATCATATGATTATGGGGATGATATGAAGCTCGTAAGTGTGAAAAATGGTCATAAGTCACTTTTTTCAATGCTGTTGTAACTTTGAACAGTCACTAAATGAACTGTTGTAAGTCAAGAACTACCTGTATTATTTTTGAATAAGCACAGAGGAATACCTCAAACAGGGGAACGATGGTGCATGGTAACCTCATACTATAAACCCCAATGACCTCAAAGCACAGTGCAGATCTTCGAAATTGATTTTTTCAGTTCTGTAGGTGTAAAGCCATGTAGCAATCTTCTCCCATTTTTCTTCAGTGAGATGGACCAGTTTCTTAGGTGAAGAAGTTAACAAAGTGGAGTGACCAGCTAAACTGGCTTAGATCCACCTCTATTCTTTGAGATGAAGTGATGTGTTTCAATAGGGCATTTTATCACATTGAGGCAGGGCAGTGTGGTTCATTAAGGCAGATCCTGGGCAATCCACATATGCCTAAATATCTATGGAGATTCTCAGTCATCCAGGTAATGGTTGTCCCAAAGGTGCTTTTTCAAGAGGCAACTGGACTTTCTGGTTTTTCTTTGAAGACGTTTCGTTTCCTATCCAAGAAGCTTCTTCAGCTCTGACTGGATGGTGGGGAATGAAAGGATTTATACTCCATGCAGACAGCTGGTCATTTGCATTCTTTTAGCGAGTCGCAGTGAGCTATGTGCAGATCTGTACACTGGGGAAACAAAACAACCACTTCATAAAATGCATGTCACAACAGAGGAGAACAAACCCACCAGGACTAGATTCAGCAGTCCATCTGCATTTAAAAGACAAAGGCCAACTCTTCTGAAGACAGCAAAGTCCACATTTTGGACAGAGAGACCTGCTGGTTTGAAAGAGAAGTCAAAGAGGCCATCTTTGTCAAAATTGAGCAGCTCTCTCTCAACAGAGGGGGAGGGATATGACATCAACTATCTCCAGTCTACAACACAGTCCTTTCAACAGTTCCAAGAAGGCTCCACACCCATTTTCACCACTCAGGTGACCCTGAGGACACAGATAAACCTCCAGGTGGCCTTAATGACTCGCTAAAAGAATGCAAACGACCAGCTATCTGCAAGGAGTATAAATCCTTCCATTCCCCACCATCCAGTCAGAGCTGAAGAAGCTTCTTGGATGAGAAGCGAAAAGTCTTCAAAGAAAAATCAAAAAGTCCAGTTGCCTCCTGAAAAAGCATCTTTGTGGGCCACACATGCCTACTTATTCATTTAATGTCACATACCTTCTGTAACATAGAGTGTATTTATTCCACTTTTTTATTGTTACGCCAATGTGAAAGCACTGCTTTGCACCCATTTTCGCTGAATAATAGCTTTCACATATTTATTGTAAATAAGATTTTTTTTTTGTTTTATTCATTACCTTTTGCATGTGAATTAATATTATTTGACTCCAAAGATATGCAGGGAAGAAAAACTTGAAAATGAATTCTAGGAAGAAGTAGAAACCAGCTGATTAAATAAGAGTATAAATATGTTGCTGAAGTAATTATTCCATTAAAACATTCTGCTAGATTTCTTTCTGTAAACAGAAATTGCTAAGCTTCAAATAATTTCAGAGAACTCTTTCAACTCTGCTTTTTCTTATAATAAATGACTAGAGGCTACTCAGAAATGTACATCTTAACAACTCCTTTTCTGGACACAGTACAGGCAGTCCTCAACTTATGACCACAATAGAGCCCAAAATTTATGTTGCTAAGTGAGAAATTTGTTAAGCGAGTTTTGCCCAATTTTATGACTTTTCTTACTACAGTTGTTAAGTGACTCACTGCAATTGTTAAATTAGTAACATGACTGTTAAGTGAATTTGGTTTCCCCATTGACCTTGCTTGTCAGAAGGTTGCAAAAAGGGATCACATGACCCCAGGATACTGCAACCCAGGGGTGAAATGCTCCCGGTTTGGACCGGCTCGGGCGAGTAGATAGCGATGGCGACGGGCAGTTCGGAGAACCGGTAGCAAAAATTCCTGCCCCTCCCCCATGCCCAGTTGAGCCGTGCGATCCTCAGAGCCTTTTTTTTTCTTTTAAATGGCTCTGATGAGCCAAGCTGAGTTGCCTGCTAATTGCTAAAAGAAAAAAAAAAATTCTTTTAAATGGCTCGAACGATCCAAGCTCTGACGATTCCAGCAGAGTTGCCTGCTAATCAGAGATTAGGGATCGTCAGAGTCTTTTGAAAGCATTTGTTTACATGGTTTTACATGTAAAAAATTGTTTTAAAAGTAAAAAAAAAAAATTGGCCACGCCCACCCAGTCACATTACCACCACCTCCACCAGGCCACGCCCACAGAACCGGTAGTAACAAATTTTAGATTTCACCCCTGCTGCAACCATCATAAATGTGAGTCAGTTATTAAGCAGCCGAAGGTAAATCATGTGACCATGGGGATGCGGCAATGGATGTAAGTGTGAACAATGGTCACAAGTCCTTTTTTCCAGTGCCATTGTAACTTTGAATGGTCATTAAGTGAACTGTTTAAGTTGAGGACTACCTGTATCAGATAATTAAATGAACTGGATATGGTTTTAGGTTAGGTTCATTGAAATAAATGAAAGCACCTGAGGGCAGGACAAGAAGCAATGGGTGGAAACTAATCAAGGAGAGAAGCAACCTAGAACTAAGGAGAAATTTCCTGACAGTTAGAACAATTAATCAGTGGAACAACTTGCCTCCAGAAGTTGTGAATGCTCCAACACTGGAAGTTTTTAAGAAGATGTTGGATAACCATTTGTTTGAAGTGGTGTAGGATTTCCTGCCTAAACAGGGGGTTGGACTAGAAGAGACCTCCAAGGTCCCTTGTAACTGTGTTATTATGTATTGTATGGTATGGTATGGTATGGCATGGCATGGCATGGTATGTTATGTTATGTTATGTTATGTTATGTTATGTTATGTTGTTATGTTAATGGTAATTTATGAATCTTGCTAGCATTTCTCTTCAGTTACTCAAAAAAGAAAACGTTCTAAAATTGGAAGCTTCCTAACTTAGGAAAAAAAGCATCCGTGTACCTATTATGCACACATATGTTACAATATCTGTGCAAAAAGGCATCTCTGAAAGTAACCAATGCACCTAAAATTCTATATTTGTGATTGATTTTGCACAGCTGATTGATTAAAAAATGTCGGGTCCACTTGGTGGCTGTTCTAAACTGTTAAATCCTCAATTGGTCATTTATTAGGTCTCAAAATAGGAAAGGATCCTGAGACAATGGGAAACGAAAGGTCCTTTGCTCCTCCACCTCCATCTGTATGGGAGGATTTTCAATACAATTAATAGAGTAAACATTGGTAGTTTGAAGCAGCCTGCTTACTTACTTACTTGTGGCTTATCTGTAAAATCAAATGGGGAAACAGCTTCTTTAAAATGTGGAATTCAGACAGAGACTGTGTGGTTCGGCCTTAATGGTGCCAATGATCTTCAGACACAGCTGAAGAAAATCACAACTAAATCCCTGTAGGGTTGCTCCTAGGCCTCATAGATAAGGAAAGTCTGATTGAATGTAAGGCAACTTCTTTATTTACTAGCTATCTGCCATCAGGTTAAATTCATGGCGCCTGCATGGACAAATGTTCCCCGCGTTACTAATCTCCAGTTAAAAACCCAGAGCATTTCCAAGAAATCCGGCATTATTACGATGCTACAGAAGATAATAGAATATTGAGCAGAAATTTACAGTACAATGAAAGCCTTTATAGACCTTACATAATATGGGATGATATCAAGGTGTATATTTGACAACCAGAAGATGGCTATGATTTGATGATTAACTGGTCCATAGCAGCGGTGCTATTCAACAGGTTCTGACAGGTTCTGGAGAACCAGTAGCGGAAATTTTGAGTAATTCATAGAACCAGCAAATACCACCTCTGGCTGGCCTCAGAGTGGGGTGGGAATGGAGATTTTGCAATATCCTTCCCCCAGGCGTGGGGATGGAGTAGGGATTTTACAGTATCCTTCTCCTGCCATGCCCACCAAGCCACACCCACAGAACCAGCAGTAAAAAAAAATTGAATTCCACCACTGGTCCATAGGCAATGGAATAGCATATTGGTTAAGTAGAAAGTAGATGTTCAAGAACGAACCTGTACAGTATAATATTATAGCAGAGAATTACAGATGCACACTTTATAGTAGAGAGTAATTGGTCTTGATCCAAAGTTTCCTAATCCCCTGGCTATTTTTGAATGCCGCTGTTTCATAGATTCCAGTTTGCATATAAATATTCAGCATCTTGGTAACTTTCCTCGTGTAATGGAGAGCAGAGTAATGGATTGCTGAAGAAACAAAAGCACTGTTTATACTCAGCTTCTTTTCTCTGATATGTTTTCATCTTTCTCAAGGATCAGATTTTTTAAAATTATGATCCAATCAGATTTTTTATTGTAAGATACTTGCTCTCCTTCCTTCTTTAAATACTGACCTTAGTTACTGTATTTGCTGCTGTTAGTAGCTCTCATGAAACCTTCCTAGAGATCTTTTAGATATCCTAACGTATGATAAATGTGTAGGGAAAATGGCAATGCTACCCCAGATTCTCCACAGACTCATCCATGTCACTCCCCAGTGACATTGGACAAGACAAAAACAGCACATCCTTGGCTGGCAAGTTTGGCAAAGAAAAAAAACCCAGGTGGGAAGAAGGAAAAAGAAAAAAGGACATCAGTTATCCTTGACAAAGGTCTGGGTAATGAGCCACATCTCCAAGAACTCTCAACTACAGTGGAAGTCATTTGGATCTTGGGAATATCTAGTTCTAGAGAGCAGGTGCAGCTACAATGAAGGTATACTTCCAGGTTCCCAGTAGATGATATCTTTTTTAATCAAAGGAACCTGGAGCACAGGTTCTTTGAACAGGACTGTGAGTCCAGATTGGAAAAACCCAGATTGGAAAAAAACCTTGAAGGAAGAAATTACCCCATCCAAGGTCAAAGATGGAATATCTTCAGATGTGGATGATGACAGGGACTTTGTCTTAATAGGGATGAGTCAGAGATAGTTCCTCCCTATCCTAACTTTTACAGCCTCCAGGCACTGGGACAGAACCTTGACGCCCTCACTGGGCCAGCCTGGAATTGAAAATATATAATTGGAATTGGTTGATGTTTTAAAATTCAAAAGAAAATACAAATAATAAACCAAGAAAGTAATCTGAATAATTTTTATCAGATTTACAAAAGAGATTTGTTAAAGATCTGAAGAATTCTCTGTAATGGGATAAAGAAGAAATGAAGAGAAATCAAATCCTACAACAATATTTGAATGAACTAAAGATTAAGGCTGTTAAAATAAAAGGAAAGAATATAAAGTAGATTAATTTGATCAAGGCTAAAACAAGATACATTGCTACTTCTGGCAACCCTTTATGGACTTTCTGCTGACATGAGGACTGAAAAGATTTTTTTAATGGATTTATCTATAGATAAGAGATGGTATGAAGAGATAATTGTTTGTAACTTTATAGAGGTGAAGACTCACTAAATTTGTTTATACTTGGGATGAAGGTTGGAAATCACTTATTTACATATGTTTTATCTTTATTATATTCTTCCTTTTCTCTTTATTTCTTTTTTTTAAAAAAATGATTTATATGCCGCCCTTCTCCAGAGACTCAGGGTGACTTACAGAGTGTTAAGCAATAGCCTTCATACTTTTGTATATTTATACAAAGTCAGCTTATTGCCCCCATAATCTGGGTCCTCATTTCACCTACCTTAGAAAGGATGGAAGGCTGAGTCAACCTTGAGCCTGGTGAGATTTGAACTTGCAGTAATTGCAGGCAGCTGAATGTTAATCAGTGCCTTAGTGTCCTGCGCCACTTCTTTGCAATTTTTATTCTTGCTTCTTTTTTTTTGAGTTTAGTTTGCATTAAATTATACTAATATAATTGACATTTTTAATAAAATATATAATGTATTACAAAAAAGAAAGATATAATTGGGTATCATCAGCATACTGATGTTATCAAACCACTGGATGACCTCATCCAGAAGATTCATATAGAATGAAAAGATAGGAAAGAGAATAGTATACTGCAGCCCCCTACTTCCCACCCAAGTAGGGGCCTAGGGGACAATCTCTCCCAGACAATAGCAATAGCATTTAGACTTATATACCACTTTACAGTGCTTTACAGCCCTCTCTAAGCAGTTTACAGAGTCAGCATATTATCCCCAACAATTTGGGTCCTCATTTTACCCACCTCGGAAGGATGGAAGGTTGAGTCAACCTTGAGCCTGGTAGATTTGAACTGCCCAATTGCAGACAACCAGCAGTCAGCAGAAGTAGCCTGCAGTACTGCACTCTAACCAGTGCACTACCATGGCTCAATATTGACAAACGGATCACCACCTTAATACAGTGCCCCCAATCTCAAACCCATGCAGCCAGTTCAGAGGGTATCAAAAGCTATCAAGAGTACAAGGAGTTTTTACCTTAGAAAGTAATTCAACCTTTAAAAAAATTGGCTTATAAATGCATTTGCTGTGTCTTGTTGCATTCTGATACTGCAATCTTGTTTTTGTACTTCTTAAGGTAATTCTTCCCATTTTATTCCCAAGAGCATTAACACTCATTACTACAGAGAGACTAGGATTATTTCAGCATAGTCAATTAATTGGAAGAACAATATCATGGAATTTAATAGAGTTGCACATGTGTGTGTTTATTACCATGGTATAATTTTCCTGAAAAGTGGAAAGCATGTGAGCAACTTCCTCTCTTATTATATCTTGATATACTTTATATTTTATTATACATTTTATAAATGTATAAAATGAGACAGTGCAATCGCATTCAAGTGTTGTCAGAAACAAACTCCAATGACTGAACGGAACATTGCACTAAACTACAGCATGATTTATTCAGTTTTGGCTGATATAATTTGTAAGGGATAGTTCACAGCTCAAAGTGTTAGAGTTGAGTTCAACAAATCATGTTTTCCAAGTCACAATTTAACTTGATTTGTGAACTCGGCTAATGGGTTTGATTATAAACTCTCAAATAGGAGTGTGTAAGACTGCATTCTAAGGGTACAATGTTGAAGATAATATTTACACACTCTAACTGGACAGAGTCTGTTTCTCAGTGATATTTCAAGCAGCTATAATATACACATGCATTTGATGGAGTTTTTATACTCAGTTGTATCTTCTCATCTGACTATATTTTCACATACTGTAATACGCTTGTTGGAAACTTCCTGAGGATTGGTGGGCTACAACATGTTTAGTCAGGGAACTGGAGGAGTGCAAATGTTGTTACAGACATATTAGTAACATCATAAAAAGTGATGGAGCTGATGTCTTGATCATCTTTTGAGAGGGAATAGGAGGAAAAGAATAGCTAAGTTTTGGTCATGCAATATCTGGCCATTTGTGGAGAACTGGATTAAGAATAGAAATGGTTTCTATTTCTATCTTTATTTCTGAAGGAATCTGTCCCCTCAAATTAGCCATTCTGCTTTCAAAGTGCAAACTTAAGAGTACTGGATGTGAATTTGAACTGAGGAGTCATTGGTTGCTGACCCCTATAATATAGGACAGCTGGGGAACTGTCCCAGAATGTTGGCAATAAAGATCATGTGACCACAGTAGCACTGAATCAACCATAATTTCCCCAAATTTCATTCCCTCAGAAATCATGGGTCCCAGATATTGGATTTTTTTTTGAAAGTTAGCCCATTTATAAATGTAAATAACAAATAATAAATAAATAAATTTGTGGTATCTTGATTAAAAACTTGTTGCTCTGTGATGAATAGAGTTTTAATTGTGTATAAATAATTCCATATTTCTAGGGGACCCTCTGCTCCTTCCTGTCTTCTAATCCTGCTTTCTATAGATGCGGGAGGATACTAAGTTAGAAGATACTGAAGCTGAAGCTTGAATACTTTGGCCACCAAATGAGGAGAGAGGACTCTTTGGAAAAGACTCTGATGTTAGGAAAGGTTGAAGGCAAAAGGTGAAAGGGATGGCAGAGGATGAGATGGTTAGATAGTCTCCATTTAACATAATTAATGCAATGAACATGCATTTAAGCAAACTCCATGAGACAGTGAAGGACAGGGGAGCCTGGTGTGCTATGGTCCATGGGGCCATGAGGAATCACACATGAGTTAGTGACTGAACAAGTGTGATGCCCCATCACAAATTTATTTTGAGAACTCAATCCATTTCACAAAACCATGTGCTTTTAAACTGAGTACTGACCAGTGGTAGAAGATGGGTTCCACCAAATACTCCAAATTGCTATTTAAATAACACAGCTTTATTGAATTGCTCAGGAATTAAGAAGTTAATGAAAGACTTAAAACAAACCTCATCAGGTTGTGTGATTTGACATAGATCACAACTGAGCCGCTCACTTTCTTCATTTATTGCAAGCATAATGTGACGAAAATAGAGCTTTTAGAGTTTCTTTGCATCCCTTATTTTGTTCTTCTCAGATCATCCAACCAAAGAAATATCTCAAGAAGAAAAGAATTAAACTATGCTCTATTGAGAACATTATGTTTTTTTTCTAAAAACCAATGCTAAAGCTGTTGATTATGGTAAAAAAAAAAAAAAAGTAGAACACATTTACAAAGTACCAGAAGCTGATATTCTCATCTACAAAGTCGGTTGCTTTCAAACCAGCAGGAAAAGTGTACTTAGAAATTGCTTGTCTTCTGTAAAATGTGCTTTGTTTGTTCCGTATCACTCTCATTTTCTAGCAGCCACTAAATACTTTGTTTCTATATGCTCACGTAGCAGAGTAGGTAGAACCAGAAATGAAACTATACAAAATACAGAAAAAAAAAAACATTGTAGAAGGGGTCATGATTCCTTGCCTTCCCATTTATCTTTTCCATCTCAGAATATTTTTTTCATTTGAACTTGACTTGTTGATTTTACATTTCTCTCTCCTCTTCAAAGACATTTTGTCAAAGGCAGACATGAAGAATGTGTCAATATTAAGATAAAAGTTGCAGGCAATGTTACAGATAGATTTAATTTGAGTAAATACCGAGTTCAATGAACATGTTCTCTAAAAGTCAAAGAGGGCAGGTCTTTTCCAAACTGGAATAAAGGATAATTTCAAACCTTCTTGGCAGACCCTCTTATTCCAAAGTTCCCCAATAAAAAGATAATTCTGATTGGCTGTCACCAATCAGGCTAAGCTTCCTGACACTTCATCTGCCAGCAGGGCAGTTCTTAGCTTTTCTGTCGACAACATTTCCTTTTTCCAGTCTAAGGAAACAAATTAAAACGAAAGCACTTGAGATCTTTCTGTTCAAATCCAGACTTACATAACATAAAGAAGCATGGTTTTAAATCCCTCTTTTGATTAATTCCTAGCAGAGAATTAGTCTTTTTCATAGCTGCAATACCTGGGGTCATTTTTTTTTTATTTAGCATTCACTGTTGAATCCAGTGATTTTTTTTTTTTATTGATTGGACCCCATTAGCATATATATGAAGTTGAGACTGTTGGTCCAATATGGAAGGACAGAATTAAAAAAAATAACATTAAACATTCAACTATTTTCATAAAGCTTAAGAAAGCTTAAATCATAGAGCTGGAAGTGACCTTCGATGCCATCAAATTCAACCCCTTGCTAAATGCAATTATTTCTTTATGACATACTGTACTTTTCCGAATATAAGACACACGTCCCCCACAAAAGAGGGTGGAAATGCTGGTGCATCTTATACACTGAATACAGACATTTTTGGCCTCCCAAAACCCCACCTCGCATGTCCCGTTTTTGCGAAAAACAGGCCTGTTTTTCGCAAAAACGGGACCTGCAGAAGTTTGAGAGACCTGCAGAATGCTTCTGGGGAGATGGGGAGGGCAAAAACAGGCCCGTTTTTCGTGAAAATGGGGGCATTTTTGCCCTCCCCAGCAGCACTCTGCAGGCCTCCCAAGTACTCTGCACGCCCCATTTTTGTGAAAAATGGGCCCATTTCTGACCTCCCAAACCCCCCATATGTCACATTTTTGCCCTTCCCAGTCCCCAGGAGCACTCTTCAGGCCTCCCAAACCCTCTGCATGCCCTGTTTTTGCGAAAAACGGATGTGCAGAGGGTTTGGGAGGCCTGCAGAGTGCTCCTGGGGGTCGGGGAGGGCAACAACTTTTTTTTCTTGTTTACCTTTTCAAAATCTTGCTGCATTTTATACTCCAGTGCATCTTATAGTCAGAAAAATACAGTAATAGGAAGTTGTACAGCATATGGTCAATAGTGCTGTGATAAAATATCATGAACATTTTTTTTTAAAGAAAAAGCATTAGAACTCTGAAAGGTGCTCCTTGTGGTTTAAAATACCAGCCTAACTCATGTCTTTACTCTGTGAGTAAATCTTGGGTAGAAGTGACATTATTGTTTTGCTTTTAAGAGCATCATGAGTCTGACTGGAAATGTTTGAGTTGAGGAGATGGAAGAAACTCCCAGTTAGTTAATGCACTGAAGTTCCTGGCAAAGCTAACAAATGTTGTAAGGCTACATCTGAGCATCTCGCTTCGGTTTCTGACATTCACCAGATGGCTTTGTAGTTTGTCAGCTTCCCTTGCTGCCTCACTTGAAGCCTTCTGGGAAGTTGCTGCTGGCAGCTTGAAAACCTAAATCAAACATCCTAATAATCTTTTCTGACACTGTGTGTAAACATGGAACTACAGAGACGGAAAAAATAAAGCTTTGAGTGTGATTTGGAGATGATTGAAAGGAATTAAAAATGATCAAACCCGGGGAATGTTGGAAGAACAATGGGGATCACAAAGATTTTTTATTTTTTTTTAGATTTAGGAGATTCAGTTATCCCGAAGGCTTATTTAAATCAAGTGTTTGAAATGTATCATAAGGATATTTCATATATTGTATATCTCTGTTTTTTTTTCTATCTCTTTTTTCCTCAAAGTACCCTAAAAACTTGTAGAACCTCATTAGAAACAAACAACATTTCTGTAAACTGAATTAGCCAACCCACAACTAAGCAGTTCACACTTAAAATGGAGGGGTGAGTCTCACCCACACTAGACACTAGACATCCACACAGCTCCTGTGATGCTTGATTGTTGCCACGATACCCAGAACCAATAGAAATCTAGTCCAAAAGCATCTTGAAGCTTACCAGGTCCTAACCTTAGTCCTTAGATATAAGATTTTAGGTTGACTTAAACTGGACATAAGACTTACTTTAGCATGAACTCACTTAGAAATAAATATATGAATCTATAGGAACCCAGTGCAATGTTTCTGCGCTGATGATATGAGCTCTTATCATTCTACATCATTCATCATTATACATTCTACATCATTATGCATGCTACAGCATAAGGATGCATCATCTTTCTAGGCCAGTCAAATATTTAGAATATTTTTCAGGGCTTTCTCCATGGGCTAAACTACTGCTTTTTGTTCACTAAAGAACACAATCTTTTAAATAAGTATCCTTGCAAAAAGGCTGTTGAAGCTGCTGCCATTCCTTAGGCATTTAAGGATGTGTTCAATAAAAATGCATTATGTGGATTATACAGTTGATGGATTTCCTTGGATTTCAAGAACTAGCATCTAAAATGAATCATACTATGAATACATCTGGGCATGTGTTGTGTGTTATGCATGTGTTGTGTGTTATACATACACACACATAATCAGACATACCTTTTAAAAATAATACAATGAACTTTATGTATTGTATTGTTAAACTATTGATTTTTTTCCTTATTGGTTTTATAATGATAAATGGAACAGATAGTGCATAACATTAAATAAAAGGTAGAATGTATTAAGAATATTGTATATGTAGTGTGGAATTGACCTATTGGATCGCTTTGCCAATCTTTATTGATTTAAATTTTTTTTTTTAACCTGTAGGAGGAAGAATCTAATTTGACATAAGTACACTCTTTGAGTTACACTTTAGAGTCTTATGAGTCCTAATGAAGCCTCAGTAGATATACACAGTTGAAGACTATTGTTATTTATTCACTTTATAAATCAAACTTGTTTTGTGAAACTGAATATAATCCAAACACTGGAAATAAGAAGTAATGATGGCATACATCATTGCTGCATAATTTTATTTCATTTTACAGCCTGGAAAATATGGCAAGTTCTATAAAAGTGACAAATGACGCAGTAGCTTAATAAATAGCTGTAGTTTATGTATTGCAGCTGGCATAGGAGTATAGATGGCAATTCCTTAATGCAGAAGAATGGATGGAGAATTAAGCTACACTATCTTCATACAGAAGATAATCTTCTTTTCAGACATTAGAATTAGAACAGGGGTGTCAAACTCGTGGCCCACGGGCCGGATGCCTCACACACAGACCATGCCCACCCCCATTTTAGCAAAGGGAAAAAAAATTGTGATATGTCATATGACGACAACGTGATGATGCGAGTTTGACACCCCTGTACTAGAATATCAGCATCAGTTGCATGGTGCATTGATCTAGAAATCAAACATGAGATGCAACTCAGGATATCACAAATATTGGGGATACTTGTTAAGAGATGCCCGGAGGCATTTTAAAAAGATCTGGTTTCATCCCTTCCCCTGGCATGCATGATCCAGCATTATGCCAGGTCTTAAGAAAATTGGGAAAACACACCTTCCTCTTATCCATATATGACCAGAATAAGAGTAGAAAGACACAATGGTGCCTGTAGCAAGTTGTAGAGAGGTATAAGACAATATGCGTATAGCTACTGAGAAACTCCCAGGCAGGCAGACAGAAGGGGTTAAGCAGGGAACTAGCCTTGAATCTTTGTATAGTTGCAAGACATCCTCCATCCACAAGTTCTATGAAGCTTTATTTGGTTGTTCTCAAGTGAAGACAAGCAGTCTGGAGAGATTGTTGTAAAATAGGTAGAACACAGCAAAGTAAAGTTGATGACTTGGACCTTTCATGAGTGGATCTGGTTGTTTGCACCTGACATTAGTGATGTCATCACACAAAAGTCATAATCACATATTAATATACCAGCACCTGATAGAAGTATGTAATAAATGGCATTTGTGTTATGCACCTTAGGTTATTAGCCCCCAGCATTGCTCTTCTGTAGGCAACCCCAACAATTCTCCCATTCTCCATTGGAAAAAGGTATACAGTGCTTTTCTGCACACAAAGAGTTACAAGACCTCTTCCACAGGTAGCATTGCACACATGTGCTTTGCAATGGACTTTGTTTTGCCTACTATTTCTTTTCCAAAATGAAAGATATAAAACTGAGCATACTAAATCTTAATCTATCCATGGGAGTCGAAAGTGGCAAAGCTGCTTACATTTAAGGTTGTTACTGCAATAGTAGACGGGTGGGTGGGTGGGTAGTTTCAACCAACTGACCCTTTCAACATGCAAATGAAGCCCAGACAGCTGAATCAGTTCGGAATACAACTACTGTCTTTATGCGCAATTGCCCATCTATCAAATAACGAGGGATTCCTAACTGGATTGAGCTATAAATTTTTTATACTGTATGTGAGTCATATTTTCCAAGGCAATATCTAACTTTCTTATGCTTCTGCCTAATATGAAATTCATGAAATTATATTGATGTATCCATAGCATTTTAAAATGTTTGCTTCCCTCAGTTCATGGATAAATTATATTTTATCCTCTGTTTAGACTAAGGATATCGAGATAAAAGCATGTATTTTTCTATCTTGAATAAGAATTATTAGCTGAAAGGAAAATTATCCACACACAGAGAGAGATACTAGAGGTGGGTTTCAGCAGGTTCTGACCAGTTCTGGAGAACCGGTAGCGGAAATTTTGAGTAGTTCGGAGGACCGGTAGTAAAAATTCTGACTGGCCCCGCCCCCATCTATTCTCTGCCTCCCAATTCCCAGCTGATTGGGAGGGAACGGGGATTTTGCAGTAACCTTCCCCTGGGGTGGGGTGGGAATGGAGTTTTTACAATATCCTTCCCCTGCCATGCCCACCAAGCTATGCCACACCCACCAACCAGTAGTAAAAAATTTTGAAACCCATCCCTGACACACACACACAGGCACACAAATACGTTATTTTCCTGTACTCATTTATATTTCTATTCTATTTTCCCTGTCAGATTTCCAAGTCTTACTTGGCTTTTTTAAAAAAAAATCAATTTGTGATTATTATACTTTCAATCAAAAGTAATAAAATTAATAGAAATATGTTTCCCTAAATGTCTGTCTGTCTGTCTGTCTGTCTATCATCTATCTATCTATCTATCTATCTATCTATCTATCTATCTATCTATCTATCTATCTATC
>WNWU01000006.1:9198188-9209446 GCA_012654045.1 Ptyas mucosa | reverse complement strand
ATCTATCTATCTATCTATCTATCTATCTATCTATCTATCTATCTATCATCTGATATCATCTCCTCCTCCTCCTCCTCCTCCTCCTCCTCCTCCTCCTCCTCTTCCTCTTCCTATCATCTACCTATCTATCTATCTTCCAATGGAATGATAAATAACTAAGAGTCTTAAGAATTACTTGTTTGCAGCTTTGTATAAGAAAAGGCAAAAAAAGATAACAGATCCAAATGAAGGGGTATATCCAATCTTATATTTTGTTTATATGTAGACAAAGTTAGGAACAAATTGTGTATCATTATTTTGTTGTGATACCAAATATTTTAAAAGTCATGCTGTTTATTCCCAAATGTTAAACTTTTAGTTTGCTTCAGTATTGGCCACTGGAATCTCTCTCCTTCCACTCCACTGGACCATAACTTCATTTAGACTGACTCCATTTCAAATCCATCTTATCCTTCAAAATCCACAAACCATAGATTTTCCCTCCATTGGCCTCTTTACACAATAATACATGGGAAGTGGAAGCCCATTTTTCTTTTCAGACAGGAGTATTGTTATCTAGACTGAAGTTTCATTTTCTAGCATCTTTCTTTGAAACTATCACCTGATAATTATACCAAATAGAAAGTAACCATTAATCAAAAATGTGATACAACCATTTATCATAATCTTCCTTCTTTCCTATGTGAAGCTTCATGGTAAAATTAATCAGTCAAACATAATTTCCCCAATATATATCCTCCCTCCTTTGAATTAACTGTCTAAATCTGTGATGTTTAATATGGAAGAGTGATTGAGATCCTAAACTGTTAAAAGTGCCTTTTGTCATTATTGGAGAGTACTTTAATCTTAGTGTGACAGAGACGCTTGTAGGTAGGGAACTGACTAATGAGTAGCAGAAAGCAAACCCCTGACTTTCTAGAGAACTTGCTGAAGTTTACTCTCACTAGTACTCTGACTATTTGGGGACAGGGGTTGAATAATAAAATAATAGAATAGCAGAGTTAGAAAAGACCTTGGAGTTCTGCTAGTCCATTATCCTTCTCAAGCAGGAAAGCCTATATCATTTCAGACAAATGGTTGTCCAGTCTCTTCTTAAAAACCTATAGTGATGGAGCACCCACAACTTTTAATGGAAAGCTGTTCCACTGATTAATTGTTCTTTCAGGAAATTTCTGTTTAGTTCTAGGTTGCTTCTCTCCTTGATTAGTTTCCATCCGTTGCTTCTTGTCCTGCCTTCAAGTGCTTTGGGGAATAGATTGACTACCTCTTCTTTGTTGCAGCCCCTTAGATATTAGAATGCTGCTATTATGTCAACCTTAGTCCTTCTTTTCATTAAGCTAGACATATCCAATTCCTGCAACTGCTCTTTGTATGTTTTGGTGTCCAGTCCCCTAATAATCTTTGTTGCTCTTCTCTGAACTCTTTCTAGAGTCTCAACATCTTTTTTATATCATGGCAATGAAAACTGGCTGCAGTATTACAAGTGTGGTCTTACCAAGGTTTACATAGCTTAAGAGCTTTCAAGAATACAATAGGATGAAAGGATTTGGAAAAAAATCACTGATGGAAAAGAGTAAGGAAAATGTTAGGTATAAATGCCTGACCCCGTGTTCATGCCAGGGGCCAGGACTGTAGGGGTTAACTACCCAGACACTCCTTCACCCACTGACCCCTCCTCACCTTAGCTCCACCCTGTGGGTACTTAAAGGCCATCCATGCAATCCAGAGGCACTTCCAGCTGCTTACCTTTAAAGACAAGACATCATGTAAATAAGTCTATTGAAACTACACATGCTTGTGTGTTGGAATTATTGGGCTCGATCCTTGAACAATCCTGACAGAAAAGCATAGAAATAAATAGCTTTTCCAGGAAAGTTTAAAATTAGGAAGAGACAGGGCCCCAGAAAAATATGATATGTGAAATTATTCCAACAAGCTGCTTTAAAATTGAGAAATGATTATAGGGTTTCCCAGCAGTAGGTTGAGGTAGAGATTGTTTTAAAGACCAATCTACATTTCCAAGAATCCTCTATCATTATTTCCAGCAAATGTGAGGATCAACAGGTTGAGTAGAATAAAAGATTTTTAAATTTATGGTGCAGTAGCTTATTTGCAAGGATTGAAATGTATTCTACCAATGTAAATGGGAATAGGCTTGTTCTTTTTGAGCCATCTCCTCCTGTCATCATTCTGAAAACTTTTAAACTTCTTATTAAAGGGAGAACAAGCTCTCACAGCAGCACACATCCTAGCCATTTAACAACCGGTTCTCTGCCCTAATGATTTCTTCCAACAACCAATTCACCAAACTGCTCAGAAAGTTAACAACCGGTTCTCCCGAAGTGGTGCGAACTGGCTGAATCCCATCACTGATCCTAGCTTTCTAGCCAAAATTTAATTTAGATAAATATTTAAAATAAAATAGAGTTAAAACTCTGAACTACTTCACATTCCTATTAATAAAGCTTTATTAATTAACTTTAGGATAACTTTAGGATATGTTTTCCAACATGTATTCCTCCTAAATGGTAATTGTTCCACTGTCATTAACCTAATGTGATTGTTAGTTCTTTAGCATGTCATATAGTCAGCTCACCTGACTAGCTAAAAGCAGTTCTGTCTGTTCAGAATTTAGAGCAGAGGTCTTCAAACTTGGCAGCTTTAAAACTTGTGGACTTCAACTCCCAGAATTCTCCAGCCAGCTGGCTGGAGAATTCTGGGAGTTGAAGTCTACAAGTCTTAAAGCTGCCAAGTTTGAGGACCCCTTATTTAGAGGTTTGTAGAAGTACCTGTATGTTGCAATAGCTTCCTATGAAAGAGCCTACGTTTTTATGGAAGGTGGTGATGGGGCAGGTTGAGCAAACTTTGTGACATTCTCAGAAAAGTAATATATGGATCTTGCCATACTGAGCAAGCTTAAAAATAAGCCTTATTCAATTCCATTTGTGCTATTGAATTGTTTTTTTTTTTAATTTAGTTACTGCTGTCTTCTAAAAGACTTTTTAATCAATTATAACTTTCCATGCCTTGGTTGTGACTTTTGATCTTCTTGCACCCTGGTGGGATATGTGCCATTAAGTTGGGTTAGCTCTTAGTGACCACATAGAGAGATTTTCTCCATGATGATCTGCTCCTAATCTGATCCCTCAAGTTTTCAGATGGTGCTTCTATTGCCACTATAATTGAGTCTATCTATCTTCTTGCTGGTTATCCTCTTCTTCTCTTTCCTTCCATCTTTCCCAGAATTAGAGTCTTCTCTAGATAACTACCATAGATGTGCCTCAAGTAGAGTTGGCCCTTCTCTTTGGAATTCATAATATAATCTTATCCCAATGCATTTCTTGGTCAGAGGCTAGAAGAGGCAGACCTAAAATTTAAACCAAAAGATGAGATGATGAATGCACTTTTTATATCTATTGCTACATATTGTATCTTCAAATTTCCACTGATGAACCTTGCAGCTAGAAAATGTCTAAAATAAGACTTTGGATATCTACTATGCAAATTATTCTCTCTTCATTTCTTACCTTATTGACTGAAACTACATATAGAAGATTAAAGGCACAGCATTCTGGTTTTTCATTTTCTCTTTTATTATTAAAGTTTAGAAAAATAATCTCTTCCAGGTATGCCTTTCTTTTTAAAAGGATAGATGTAGCCAATTTCCTTTACTCTGAAATTGCTATTTTCAGTTGCTTTAGGATTTAGCAGCACCCCATGAAATAAAAAATCATTTTGACAGAATCTATTCACCTATCAAATTTCTAAAAAGCAAGATAAATGCTTTCTTTTCTGCCTTGCCTCTTTAAGTTTTTCATAAAGTATATGTCTTCCCACCTTCACTCCTGTAATACTATCATTATCACATAAATCTCTATTTCAAATTTTTTCTGAATTCTGTTTTCAAAGAGGTTTCTTTGGGGAAAAAAATACCAGGAAAGAAACACCATTTTTAATATTTGCCATTTCCACTCACTTGCTTAGATTTTAGGCACGTTTATCAATGACTGAGAGTTCTGAAACATTGACAATATTCATAAATATTAACTTCTGACCATTTACTTTTGTAAAAACATTCCTAGTCCACTTTCTGAAATACATAAAGGTGCAGGTCAGGTTAATAGGGCTTACTCTCAAAGACATGGATCTATTAAATGTTACTGGGTTTTTTTTTCAGAAGTGACTCATTAATACTAATACTTTCATGTCAGAAGGATTTGCTGGTGACATTATCATTCCCAGTGGGATGCCCAATTAGGGGCTTCTTTTGCATCTTTGTGAAGTTGCCCACCATTTTTCTACTTGTGGCTTTTGAACTGGGTTGGCAGGAGTTGGAGCATGTGACCGGAGCCCCTCCCCAACCCAAAGCAGCAATGGATCTTGAACATAAGGCTGCCAATCATCCGCCCAGCCTTCTAATCTTGGGAACACCATGCTTCGTAAGTGACTCATTAAAAAAATGATTCCATATATATTGAAAACATACACTTTAATATCCTCCTATATGTTTTTAAGCTTTCATACCTATGTTGATATACTTCAAGAAGAGTTAACATATCTGTTCAGATTCCCTTAATAGTTCACAAGATTTAGATCTAGCAATTTTTTTTCTAGAAAAATAGCACAGGACAAACTTCTTAAACTTCTCAGCTTATTTGTATACAAACAACATCTGACAATTTAGCAACCCACATACCTCTGTAATCTAGAACTATTGAATCAAGGAAGCTTCTGTGATTTATAAACCAAAGCCATTAAAATTATGCAAGGTCATTTGAAACTGAGCTATATTATATTGATAGATAAATCTCTTTCACCGACCGTCTGAAAAGATAAGATGGAACTGATTGTTTCAACATGTATCTGTACATATAGTGAATTATTATCTAACTCAGGGTCCCCAAACTTTGCAACTCATTGACCTCTTTGTTAAGTTTCAGATTGTTCATCAACCCCAAAACATTTATCATATGAAAATTGTAAGTACTACATTAAGTAATAGTATAAATTATTATGATACTAGATAATAATATATAATACTAACTTCATAAAGTAGGTAATATTTAAATATAAAAAAATGTAAGAGTTAACATACTTTTTTTTACTGAAGCTGCTGGTATCATTAATGAGAAGGATGGATACTGATGAATGTCTACTAGGGCACTGATATTTGGTTGGAAATTGGTGAGTTTTAGTCATAAATTGCCATGTTCTTCCAGGTTCAATGTGTTCCTTAATTGACCCCAATTGATCTTCCACCATTTATCAACTACCTATTGATCCCCAGACTTTGTTCTCTTTTGACTCCCGGATATATTGATCCCTTGGCTAGTTCTATTTATTCTTGGGAATCAATATTGACCTCTCGGGCACCCTGGCCTAATTGATAAAATGAAAAGCTAAAGGTTTTGGCTCCCTCATGACCACCATTAGAAATAACAGTAAATCATGACCACCATTAGAAATAACAGCAAGAGATTTTCTGATTGTTGTTGTTGCTCTTGTCCTCTGTACTTTTGCAGTCCAGATATGATATACCTAATAAAAACAAACTCCAACATGCAACCAAAGAGAATATGAAGTCAAATATGAACATAACAAAAGGCTGCAACATTACAAAAACAGAAATACAACTGAACAGAAAGCTATTCAAATCATAACAATGTTGATTTTGTTAAAAACTATAGTAATAGGCTTTAAAATAGCTTCAAGTGGTAGATCATACATTACATACTAGCCCAGAAAACTTCGTTATACCAAGTCAGATTATTTGTCCACCTAATGCAGCATTGTCTTTACTACTAGTAACTGACAATTGCTCACCAGAGATTTGTACATGACATTTTCTCTGCTATCCTTGGATATGCTTAGGGAACCTTCTGGAACCTTCTCTGTGAAAAATCATAGAGAATCTTCTCTATGAAAAATATGGAACTTTATGAAAAAAATGTTCTATCACTATAGTACAGCCCACATTAAAATCAAGCGCAACTTAAAAAAAACAAGAAATTATCTAGGACAGCCTGCAAATATCTGCCTAATTAGCTGATATGTCAAACTTGTTTACATGTTATACTAGCTTCTCTATTTTTGGCTTGGCATATTATATGAATCCCGACACTGGGATTCATAAATTATATTTTATGATAGATATGCAAAGCGACCCATTCTGGTGTTTCCTAGTATGTTCTATTTTATTCCTGGAACATATAAATCCAACATTTTGACTGGATTAGGTAATTTTTCTGGAAATGCATATTTCATAAATGACACTATTTAAATGTGGATCGTACAGATAGTCACCAAGTTAAAAAAAAAGCAGTTGGGACTAGAATTTTCATTATTAAGTGAAGAAATTGTAAAGTGTGACAACATATGAGTGCATACATATAGAGCTGTGGTGGCGCAGTGGTTAGAATGCAGCACTGCAAGGCTAACTCACTGCTCACTCCAGGAGTTCAGTTCTGAGTGGCTTAAGGTTGATTCAGCCTTCCATCCTTCCGAGGTTGGTAAAATGAGGACCCAGATTGTTGGGGGCAACATGCTGACTCTGTAAGTTGCTTAGAGAGGGCTGTGAAGCATTGTGAAGCGGTATATAAATCTAAGTGTTATTGCTATTGCTATACCTTAGGAACAGCAATCCCTGCATCCTGAATTTGGATTGAGAAAAAGAGAAACCCAGCCCCTGTTCTTTTATCCTATAACTAAATGTAAGTGTAGCCTTGTTCTTCTTCCTTATCTTTTGATGCTGAGCAGTTTAACTTTCAAAAGAACAACTATCATAATTATGCAAAGACATGACTAGCTGACTGCGGCAACTGAACATATAATTTTGATCCCCCCCCCCTTCCTGATCCATTTCAATGTAATTAAGAGCAATCAGTTCAAATTTCTCAGCTGCAATTTGGGACAATTCATATCAGTTTCCTCTAAGGCCAAATTCCCTAAGCATTCTAACTAGGCTGTGTACTACAGATTTTGTTTTAACAGCAATGGAAAAAATGATTCCCCCCCCCCCTCCTTCAGTGTCTCATTTTAACAGTTAAGAGATTTTGTTTTTGTTTATTTTTGGACAGGGTCTTTGCTATATATGTAGAGAACATTTTTGTTTAAAAAAATCTGGAAGGGATTTTGGATATCAAATATTCTAATCAGGGTAATTGTGTGTGGAATTATTTTTCAAATGAAGTCATGTTTTACAATAATAGGGAGATGTTGCTGCCATATGGTGTTTGCAAAAATGTACTTCTGAAAGCGAATACACAGATTGCTTAAATTGTGTGGCACACAAGGAAGCTGTAATTGCCAGATTTCTCCACTAGGTTGTAGGAATAGTCTATAGAATTTGCAAATGTTGGCATAAATTCTGAATTTATTCTGCATATATATTGTGATGTGCTAAGCTAATCTTCAATTAATAATTATTCTATGCAAGATGGAAGAAGATAGACAGCTAAGCCTCTGAAACGTGCAATAATTGCTTAAACTTTTCATTTTAGGGCATATTAATGATGTGGTACGAATTCAATGATACACACATTACCTTGAATCCCAAAACAAAGGTGATACCATGTCTGATAAATTGGATTTTCTGTCTCTTCTAAATTGGGACTTGCAGGAATCAGAAACCTTGGAATCAGAGACTACTGGAAGTGAGTACATATCTTAAAGATGGCCCAGATGGAGATGATACAAGTACAATTGAAATATACTCCACCTATAGGTTTAATGGGTTGAGGTCATTGAGGCAACCGAAACAGAGAGATAGGGCAGACAAGTTAAAAATCTGGGCAAGAATTTCTTCTTGCAGAATTATTAGGCAATCCCTAGAAAGCAACTTTCTTCTTCAGGTTTTGCCTGCCTTTGACCCCCTTTTAATATTGCTAGCAAGTGAAGGTGGTTCTAGCACTTCTAGCATTGATGATGTTACCTAGTTGGGTAATGAAATGTCTGCAAGAAAACAACCCAGCTCAGAGAGCACCAAGGACCCCAATGAAAAAGTTAGTATCTAGTGACTCTCTCTATGGAACCCAGAGCTACAGTATGTACCATGACTCTAGGCCTGAGACATGAACATTTCTTCTCACTTAGTCTTTTGAACAAAACTTCTGCTGCTAAATTAAGAAAGAGCTCCCTGTGTCCTACAGACTTCACAAACTACGAGAGGTTATTCAATTCAGTTTTTGTACCTAGCTTTTAGGCATGTATTAGGCCAGCTACACTAATCATTTAAGAATGACTGATAGCATTTACAGCTATAAAAGAAGGCAGCTGCCATTTTATTAAAATGAGAAAATAAGATTACTCCTGCAAATAGTTCCAGTTTTCCATAATAAAGGAAAATAAAAAGGATAAGAATTATAGGGCAGTAAATTATCTAGCACAATGGTTTGATCATTTTGAGAGCCTAGCTGGTTTTTCAGACTCTTTGAAGATTAGTCCTGTTACGTTTTACCTCACTTTTTTTTCAAATTATGTTAATGCACATGTGTTTTTTTATATACGTAGATAGGGGTTTTTTTAAAAAACAAACAAACACGCACTGTAATGTACGGAATGTCTCTGTGTTATGCATGGATATCACAAGTCTGAGTGACCAAATTCCAGACATGATCCTGATCCTACCTTAAATAGCAGTTGCTGAAGATGGAATCTGAATTCAGAGTGTAAAAATGAGGCAGAATGAAAAGTAGAGCAATATGTAGACCAGGGGTGTCAAACTTGCAGCCTGGAAGCGTCACACGCTGGTGATGCCCACCCTTGTTTTAGTGAAGGAGGAAAAGTTGCGATACGTCACATGAGGACGTGTCATCACAAATTTGACATCCCTGATGTCATTTTCTCAGTACTTAGAGCTGTCCAATCATGGAGACAACCAACCATGGACTGGATGAGGGCTGATGAGGCATCTCTTATTTCAGACACAGGTTTAGCCAAAGTTTGTTTCCCTTAACAATTTTGGTATGGCTAAGGATTGCAGTGAGTAAGACCACCATGCAAAGAGAATGGGGTAAGAAGCAAAATAGGCATGGGAAAAATTAAAAACCAATAAACCCCAGTGTTAAAATATCATTTTACTCTGAGAGAAAGCAACTCTCGAGATTTAAATCACAATTTGAGAATGTTGGGTTGTTGTTTTTTTTTTATCTTCAGCAATGAGCTCAAAAGGAAATTCTGGAGATGTTCTGGGGCCTGGGAACTGGCCAATGCTGTCTCATCTCCTTTTCTTCAATGAAGAGGATTCTGAGACCTGCGTTTGCAGAACCATGGGTTCAGAACCTCATGGCATGGAATTCTTCTCCCTCTCCATCTCCCACTCTAATATGTATATGCAAGATTTTCCCATATTTCTGAAGAAAAGAAGTTCAAGATCCAAGAATTAGAAATCTGTCTAAGACAAGTTGAAATGCATAATATCGGAAGCCAACTTCAATTTCTACTAAGCTGTAAAGAAAAATAGTAACAGCAGCTTTAAATGGCTTGATTGTTTTTAATTGTCTGTCCACATATTTTTTTGAAACACATATGCCCACTGGCTATTTTAGGCAGTTTATATACCTACATGCCTGCACAGCATTATGTTATTTCCTGCTAGTTATACTTATAATGTTTTTATTTGATTTTAATTTAACCATTGCATCAAATTTGGATTGTTGCTTTGTTGCCAAAACCAGTGCTAGTTCAAATACCTGACAACAGTTATGAGAAGGCTTGAAAAAAATACAGAATCATTCAAGGAGTGGGAGAAATTGTAAGATATTAGGGATCTGAAGGAATAGGCCATTGCTTCTGAGCTGGTGGGAAGGTTAATGGAATGGATGATCATAGTGAAAAAAACATGACTAAACCAGGACAGGAGCATTCCAGATGGCAACACTGGAGATTCCACTTTTTAAAGTGAATTTTCCATTGTGCCATTACACAATTAAAAAGCCATATGATTGAATTATCATATTTCCATACATTAAAAGACTTGACTTGTAATGTAGCTCAAACAGTGCTTTTGCTTAATTCTTTAACAGAGAATGTAAAAGTTCTACCTAAGTTAACAAATGTGTACGTTCTCTCACATTCTTGAAGTTGATCGACTTTAAAAATGTATCTTTGCATCATAGACTTTCTCTGATTGTTGTACATTTTATGTAAGCTAGAACAATATAATTGAAAATTTGCATGGATATTCCAAGTTGTTTCTGCAGTGAGTATCAATCTCAAATTTGTATGGGTTTGAGAAAGAAAGAAAAAATAAACAGGAACAAAGAAAATATAAACCTTATGTGGGAATTCATTAAAGTAAAATTGAGTTTCCACTGAAATGCCAGGTTGGTTGTTTACACCCCTATTTTAAGCTGCTTTTTATGACTTCAAGTAGTTTTATAGCTTCACTGTGAATTGCGAGAAATGAAATGGAGATAATATAATAATCCTAACTGAGTTTGCAGAAACATTCTAAAAATAGAACGTGTTGTTATTTGGATATCAGTGAAAAAGAAATGGCACGGAATAAGATTGAGATAAACTATTGAAATAAAAACAAAAATTACATATTTTTAAAAACAGGATTCTCTTTCTGTATCCACACAAATGGAATAGAACTTAGAACGCTGTTTTGGCCAATTTAGGATAAATTCCTGAGAAAAACAAAAAAAAGCTCTAATTTTATTTTTAGACAATTAAATAAATAGAGTAGAAGACGAATTAGGGAGCCTATTCTACATATTAACAATAGCAAGAAAACCATTTTAATCCCACTTGCAAAAACTAGGATCTCCTATAACATTCTATTTTGACTTCCATGGAATCCATCTGCTAAAACTCCTAGTGGGATATAATTTATCTGGAACTGTGTATCATTTTTAAAGGACCCCTGTGAAAAATCCCGCCCTGAGTAAAAAAGATTATTTTTCTTTGCATATGTTACAAAATATATAGTGTTGATATGCAGTGTCAAAGTAAGCTACTAATAGAAGGCAGCTAGCAAACAGAAAGCTACAAGTAAAGACGGGAGAATAAAGATCATAAACAGACAGAAAGAGGAAAACAGATTAAAGTGATATATAAATAATTTATATAATGTGTGACAAACATGTCTCTTTCTTGGGACTATGGTTAAGATCAAATACACAATTTGTTTTAAGTTAACCAAGATGGGTTGAATGTTCAACTAAATCTTACTTCACATAACACACTAATCCAGCAAACAAGTTGTCTTATCTATCTATCTATCTATCTATCTATCTATCTATCTATCTATCTAT
>WNWU01000006.1:9156505-9187942 GCA_012654045.1 Ptyas mucosa | reverse complement strand
TAATAATCTGTGTAGCCTGGTAGCAATGTGCTAACTAATAAAGGAGAATATTTGTAACTCAGGGTTGAAATGAGGGGTCCTTGGGGCTCTTGCAGACATTTCATTACCCAAACTAGCACTGATGATGTTACCTAGTTTGGGTCAGGAAACATCTGCAAGAAAACAACCAAGTTCAGAGAGCACTAAGGACCCCTCATTTCAACCCTGATTTACAAATATTCTCCTTTATTAGTTAGGACATTGCTATCAGACCACACAGATTATTTCAGTTGCTTGGCCCAAGAAAGCATGAATTTGTCCTTCTGAAGGATAAGGACAAAGCAAAGCCCACTATTGCCATGGCATACTTTCAATTAGTTGCGATATAAAAGAAATAAATACAGCACAAAAAACCAGGCCCCCAGTCCATTCTCTTCATTCTCCCATCTTTGCAATCCCTGGCTTCAAGGAAAAGCCAGATTTTTATAGCTCTCCAGAAGGTTAAGTGGGGAGGAGCTTGCTGGATATCAAGGGTGTTCCACATGGTAGAGGCTAAACCCCAGGTTTCTGTTACTTCATGCATTATATTGCAACGTGTGGTAAGCAAAGCTCCACAAATGAGGGATACAATGGTTTTGAAGCCAATGTGTGTGCCTGACAGCTGTATTCTACTGGAGGCCAAATAAAAGCCTGATAGAACTTCAAGGGTATTTTCTTACTGACCCTTCCAGTGTTATTTGAGATGCTCTGTGACAGATTCGGATGAAGTTTATGTCTCTTAATCACATGCAGGGTCTGACAATTCCAAGTCAGTTATGAATCAAAATATGTGTTCCCTAAAGTAAAGGTAGATACCATTTTGATCTATTCTTTATAGATTCAATTTTAACACCTCTGTATACTTTGCATGGTTACTGTTATGGGCATTGAAAATTGGAATCTCAACAATATTTCAATTTGAAGCTGAATTTAATTTTTTCACAGCTATCTCCCCTTTAATGCTTTTAACCTATGTACAGGAGAACATTAATCTGCATATAACTTATCTCCAATGCTAGAAGAATTAAAGGCAAGTCGTGTTATTTTAACGTTGGACATTTTTTAAGGAAGGTGGGATTAGCCCTATTTCCTTGGGGAATCCTTTTCCTCACAGGTCTTGAAGCATTAGCTTCTTTAACTTGCGATAATGGAAGTCCCTTTATAATATCCCACTTTTATTAATCACAATTCAAATCAAATCTGAAAACGTTTCCTCATTGTTCAAGAAATATTTCAAGTTCTGACTGTGAGCTCCTAAACTATGTGTGTTCCTGCTCAAAATCTCCAGACTAAAATGCTTATTAGTAAAGGTGCTCTAAAAATTCGTAGATCACTTCCTTAGACATGCTTTCATTCATCAAGAATTTTTCCTCTGCCTTCAAAATAACCAAGAACTTGAATTAATAAGTTGGAGTTATTCTGGCTTATTTAGCAAAGGAGAAAGGTACTGAAGTTGTTAATTCTCTGGCAATAATGGCATCTTCATGCTATCTAACCAAGCATTGAGAAGAAAACGTGTGGACTACTCATATGTTCTGGATATCATATGCTCCCTTATTAGGGTTGCATCTCCTATACCCATGATAGTGAACCTATGGCACATGTGCCACAGGTGGCACATGTAGCCATATCAGTGGGTACGCGAGCTCAGCTCCAGTGTGCATGCGTGCGCCGGCCAGCTGATTTTCAGGCCATCTGGGCCTACCAGAAGCAGGGAAACAGGCGGGAGGAAACACCCCTGGGAGGGGTGGGGAGGCCCGTTTTTCTTTCTCACCCGGCTCCAGATCCCCTCTCTGAGTCTAGGGAGGGCAAAAACAGCCTTCCCCACCGCCTTGGAGGCCCTCTGGAGGCCAGAAACGGACTGTTTCCCAACTTCTGGTTGGGCAGGAAGTGACTTTTTTTGCTCTCCCCAGCCTCCAGAGCCTCTCTAAGGCCTCTTAGAGTTACACGTGCATGTGTGGGGGCAGGGCACATAAAATTAT
The DNA here is from genome assembly GCA_012654045.1 of Ptyas mucosa. Taxonomy (NCBI): domain Eukaryota; kingdom Metazoa; phylum Chordata; class Lepidosauria; order Squamata; family Colubridae; genus Ptyas; species Ptyas mucosa. The sequence continues at coordinate 9,185,942 of WNWU01000006.1, read as the reverse complement.
GGGTGTGGGCACGTGCATGCGCGAACCTCCCCCGTCCCCCCTCCTGGCACGTGATGATAAAAAGGTTAGCCATCACTGTCTTATACAGTAGGCCAGGGGTGTCAAGCTCACGTCATCATGGTGGTGTCACGTGACGGTTTGGGACTTCCCCCCGCCTTTGCTAAACCGGGCGTGGCCGTGGCCAGCATGTGATGCATCCGGCCCATGGGCTGGGAATTTGACAGCCCTGCATTAGGCTACGATGCTTTTCACAGTTACAGCAAACTGGAGCAGGTGTCCCATTTGTCCAATCTTCTGTGGCCTTATGCTGGAAACTTCAAAATGAAAGCAGCTGCAGTAAATCGTAGAGGGACTAAGGCCAAAGGCATAATGCTCAATATATTCAGGAAGCTCATAAACCCTTAACTGAGACTTGTTCTCTATTAATATGCTGATTCTTAAAATCTGCATTAACGTTACTGTATCATAGAAAGCCATGAATGAGAAGGTCATGATCTGAGGTTTGGATGACATGGTTTTTTATGATTTTAAAATGTTAATGAACACGGAATTGCTGTACCATTAATGATAAGTAAGATGTTCATAAAGTGTTCAAAAAAGCACTGAAATGTTTTATAGTATTTTTGAGCTTAATACTAAAGTCTTCACTGTACAGTAGTCCTCATCTTACAACCACAATTGAGCCCCAAATTTTCATTGCTAAACAAGGCAGCTGTTAAGTGAATTTTGCCCCATTTTCCTGCCACATTGGTGAAGTGAATCCCTGCAGAAGTTAAGTTAGGAATGTGGCTATTAAGTGAATCTGGCTTCCCAATTGACTTTGTTTGTCAGAAATTTACAAATGGTGATCACAGTGCAATTGTCATAAATACATGCCAGTTTCTGAGTGTCTGATTTTTGATCACGTGATATTGGAAATGTTACAAATGTTGTAAGGGTGAAAAATGGTCATAAATTACTAGTAATGAATTCAAATAAATTACTAGTAGTGATTAGAGTGCAGTATTGCAGGCTACTTCTCCTGACTTACGTCTGCCTGCAGTTCGGCAGTTTGAATCTCACCAGGCTTAAGGTTGACTCAGCCTTCCATCCTTCTGAGGTTGGTAAAATGAGGATCCAGATTGTTGGGGCAATATGCTGACTCTATAAACCGCTTAGAGAGGGCTGTAAACAGTGGTGGGATTCAATTTTTTTTACTACCGGTTCTGTGGGCATGGCTTGGTGGGTGTGGCATGGCTTGGTGGGCGTGGCTTGGTGCGCGTGGCAGGGGAAGGTTACTGCAAAATCCCCATTTCCTTCTGATCAGCTGGGACTTGGGAGGCAGAGAATAGATGGGGGCGGAACCAGTCAGAGGTGGTATTTACTGGTTCTCCGAACTACTCAAAATTTCTGCTACCGGTTCTCCAGAACTGATCAGAACCTGCTGAATAGGTTCACCTCTGGCTGTAAAGCACTGTGAAGTGGTATATAAATCTAAGCACTATTGTTATTGCTATTCAGTGCTCACTAAATGAATGTTTGTAAGTTGAGGACTACTTATATTGTTATTTATGAATGTTGAAAAGGAGAAAAAAAGGAGAAAAGGAACAGCTTTTGTCAAAATCACATTTCAATAGAGTTAAATACCATATTTTCTGGCGTATAAGACTACTTTTTAACATAGGAAAATCCTCTCAAAAGTCGGGGGTCGTCTTATACGCCGGGTATAAGCCTACCGACGCTCCGACTTCCCCAGCTAACCCCCAGTGATGGCGAGCCCCAGCTGTCTGGGGAAGTCAGAGCGTTGGTAATATCCACCTGGATGCCTGGGACGGTGGGGGAAGCTCCGCGCAGCAACCAGCTGGGTCTAGCATTCAGCGGCATGCAGCCTTGATGAGATCGGCACAGCTTCCCAAATCTGTGTTGCTGGCGCTGACCGATGATGCTACAGGAGCGCCGACAACATTGAGGGGTAGTCTTATACGGCGAGTATAGCCCAAACCCTATATTTTAATAGGAAAAGTAGGGGGTTGTCTTATACACCCAGTCGTCTTATACTCCGGAAAATACGGTACTACTTTGGACTCTAGGATAAAGTATCTAAGTTGATTTAAAAGTTTTTATCCTTTCCTTCACTTGCCAGCCTCTAACAAAGACTGTTCCTGAACAAAGAAGGATCTAATACAGAAACTGTTGCAGGAATTATCTCTGGTGAGATTTCTTAAATTCCTCAGAACCCATATCTAATTTGGGCCAATTCTTCAAACCTTATCTAGTTTATGCTTTGTATATGTGGAATACTACCTCTGCTCTCCACTCACCTTACTTGAATGATATCTATTTGATTACGATTTATATCAGAAGTACTGTTTTTCTTTCTTTTTCTTTTAGTGGAAGCTACTTTTCTTATCATTATCATTTTAATAATACGGTATTTTATTTCTTCCCAATATCTTGAATTTAAATTTGGCCTGTAAATTGAGTTTCCCCCCTGCTTTTATAAATGTGTGCTCATGAGGAAAAATATATTTCTTTGTTCAAGTATTCTAACATTTCAATTACTTAAATAAGCTGAAGTTCACTTTCCAATCTATGGTAAATGTTGTAGAACATTTTATAGGCTTTCTTGACCACAGCCAAAGTCTATTTTAAAGTTATTAAAGTTCTTTAATGAGGCACCTTTCCAAGCACACAGAGAAAGTACAATATTCTATGACGCAGTATAATAATTCAGTGAAACTAAGCAAGTAAGTGGTCAATGAAGCAAATGATTAAAAAGAGAATTGAGAAACGAAGATTAAAATAACTAAAATTGTATTTTTCTACTAGTGTAGTTTTGGAATTCTTAACGATCATTCATTGGTCAAAAACATAAAAATGACCTTTGGAAAATATATCAGGGGACTTAATGCACTAACCAGTTTAGTAAGTTAGGTTGGTTGCTGTTTTAATGTATGAAAGTGGAGAATAACAGATAAGCATTGATTACTATATACCAAAATATTTCGGGATTCGGTTCCACAGCAGAATTGCTCAAATGCAGTGCATTCATCAATATCACTTAGAGACTTTCTTGAGAAACGGTATCATCCAGTTATTGATAATTGTGACAACACTGTGATCAAGCTTTTTTGGTTTTGTTTTTCATAGTGCCTTTGAACGTCCTTTTAAGGACTAAGTTAACTATTCATGAACAAACATGAGAAGGGGTTTCTGGTGGAATCATGTAGCTTTCTGTAGTGCCTGAACTTTTTACAAGAATTGTTCTGCATTTTTTTGAATGCGCTTGCATTATACCAAGTCTTGTTTCATGCTCCATTCACCTGTAGCCAGAACACTATTTTGTTGCCTTTTGTTTTAAAGTCTCATTTCATTCCTGTAATTATAAACTATATTTTTAAAAATAAAAAAATAAAAAAAGTTATTTAAAATATTATTTTAAAATCCAGTGAAACAAAATGTCATGTTTTATATACAACCTCAGTGAACAGCGAACCCTCTCCCGATACTTAAATATTGCTTTTCAAAGAAGTAGAATTGATATGTGTCAGTAATGAATAATACTTTTCTATGATAATTCTGAGCCGTAACTGTAGCATAAAACTGGCTAACTACTTAACCAGTGTTTTGAACAAATACTACTACCAATACTTACTTTCAGACACTATAAATAGGAAAACAGGGTAGTCCATCCTTATTTCCTGTATAAATAGATCAATGCTAACATTTTTAAGAGAAATATCTGGTTGTCTCAGGTAAGGACTTATTGCTCAATTGGTTTTGATGTATCTGTTTTTCCGCAGAGGCTTCAGTTCTTATCTTCAGAGCTATTACTCAGTATTTTTTCTCATCACCAAAACATTTTGCAATTAATGCATGATGCAAAGATGAGGTTACTAACTGGCAGAACAGGCAGAAGGCAGAACAAGAAGCAATGAATGGAAACTAATCAAGGAGAGAAGCAACCTAAAACTAAGGAGACATTTTCTAACAGTGAGAACAATTAATCAGTGGAACGACTTGCCTCCAGAAGTTATGGGTGCTCCATCTCAAGAGGTTTTCAGAATAGATTGGACAACCATTTGTCTGAAATTGTATAGGATCTCCTGCTTGAGCAGGGGGTTGGCTAGAAGACCTCCAAAATCCCTTCCAACTATGTTATTCTGTTATTATGGTGATGGATACAAAAGATCTGACTGACTGCCAGTTACTCACAAGATGTTCAAAATGTTGGGTTTTGCTTTTGATAGACCTAAAAGAGCTGACTTCCTGAAGGATCACTTCTCCTGCTATGGACCTACTTATTTGCACAGATAGCAGTAGAGACTGTTTTAAAGATGTTCCACTGTTAGAAGCTCAGCTAGAAGACACCTCTTTGTAAGACTCCTGGTTATGTAATATTCTTCCCTGAGAGATATTTTGCTCTCCATTCTTCCATGATATGATATAGAAAAACAATAAACTGATATCTCTTGGGTCAAACTTTTTAACAATTGATTTTAACCATACTGATTTTAATTAAAAGATTATACTGTATGTGTTTTATATTTTGCATTTTGCTTATTGTGCAAGCCGCCCTGGGGACTTATATAACCCAAAAGACAGAGAATTAAACTTCATGCTAAAGAACAGATTTAATTTTATTGACAGGGTGGTGTGACAAACATAAAAAGCTTTGCCACTAGTAAGGAAAATAAGTGGCCACATAGCCATGTTTTTGTTAGAGGGTTAAACTCAATAGTACTGACTTCTTAAGCCCCTGACAACTTACTGGCCACCAGGTGGCAGTGGGGTGTTGATAAAGAGTTCCATGTGTCCTATTTGGTTCTGTCTGCTCTTTTTCAAAGGATTTCTAATCTCCAGTCACTTCCTTCAGCTTGTATTCCTGGGAATGCTGATATATGAGACCCTTTGGGATTCCTGCTTGTAGAATATAGCTAGTTAAGTCCCTGTCCTTACCATGTATTTTTTGTGAATCAACCACTTTTTAAGTTATAAAACATGATTCCCTCAGGGGTGGGCTGCTAGGGGTTCGTAGGGGTTCGGGAGAACCTCTAGCTAAGATTCTGTGTAGTTTGGAAAAACCCCAAATCCCACTCCTGGCTGGCCATGCCCACCCCTCCCCTCCCAGAATCCCCACGCGGCCCGTTTTGAATGCAAGTAAGTGCAGGGGGCACGCGGAGGCTCAGGGAGGGCAAAAAATGGGCCTACTGGAAGTTCAGGAAATTTCTGGCCTCTAGAGGGTCTCCGGAGCCTGGGGAGGCTGTTTTTGCCCTCCCAGAGGCTCGAGGAAAGCCTCCGGAGCCCAGGGAGAGCAAAAACACCCCCCTGCTATGGTGCAGAAGGCTGACTAGGCCACGCCCACCATGGCCGTACCCACCCAGCAACCAGGCAGAGAACCCCTTGCTAAAATTTTTGAAGCCCACCCCTGGATTCACTCATTATTGTCCCGGCAAGATCCCTGGCCTTAGAAAGAATCACACATTCTTCAGACTCCAAGAGTTTTGTTTTCTTTCAACAGTAAGCCAGCGCTGTGAGAGACACAAGGTTGCCAATCAATTGAACTACTTCATAAGTGTGCAATAAGCTGAAGCATATCTGACTTTTTATTCTCAGTGTTGCTATACATTTATATTGATACTGAGAGACCACTGTAGGAATAGCTGTGGTATTTCTAAAGATAGACATATTTTCAGTAGGATTACAGGACTAGATGATCTCATCTCCCCCTCCTCCATTCTTTTATGCTTGCAAAGCTTTACACACATATATTCTATCACAGCAAAACGTCCCAAAGGTGCTTTTTTGAAGAGGCAACTGGTGGGGAATGGAAGGTGAGGAACTATCCAGTCAGAACTAAAGAAGTTTCTTGGATGATGTTATGTATTGTACATAGGGTATATAGTTGTCAGTTGAAGTTCTCAGTCTGGTCCTCTGTTGGAGCAGGAAAATACTCTCTCCTGATTGGTTGTTTGGCTGAGCAGTTTCCTATAAAAAGAGCTGTGTCAGCCAGGGAGTTCAGTTGCCTCACAGGCAGTAAATAAAGAGCTGTTAGAAGTCACTCAGGCCGCGCCTCCATTCATTGCCCAGAACTTAACACTGGCAACGTAGGTGGGATCGAATGGAAACTGAGGCTGCAAAGCTGACCCACTCAGAGCTGAATTACCGGAGCTGATCCATAATTGCTGCCACTTCATTGACCATAGACACCTCAACCCAGATTGCCTGAAGGCTCACACCGGTCTCTTGGGAAATGGCTGCACTACTGCCTTTTGCTCCATAGAACTCAGCCTCTGAGATATGGGACTTCTACCTTGCTCGTTTCAACTGCTTCCTTGAAGCCAATGATTTTGCAGAGATCACTGACAATAGGAAAAGGGCAGTTTTTCTAAACTTCTGCAGGCCAGAGATTTTTGAGATGGCCAAGGCTCTCCTCGCGCCAGTGGCCATTCAGTCTGCTGTGGTACATGATGCAGAGCAAGGTACAGACTCACTGTGTGCTCAAACCTTCATGAATCACCTTCCATTGTCGGAATCAGGCTGAGGGTGAATCCATCAACAAATACATTGCCTTCCTTCAACAAGCAGCCCTGTATTGTGAGTTCAAGGACTTAGATGACACTCTCTTGGACAGAGTAGTCTGTGGTGTGAGGGACATCAAGCTACAGTGGCGCCTCCTTGCAAAAATAGACCTCACCTTGCAGATGGTGCTCGATAAGGCACTGTTGTGATTCGCCAGCAGCCTGTGGAGCTGGCAGCGACAGTGATGAGGCTGAGGAAGAACATGGGCCAGTCCTGGAGGCTGGGGAAGGCCCAGATGAGGGTCTGCATCTGAGGCAGAGATGGGGCCAGGGCCATCGGGGAGTGATGTGCAGACTCCGGAGCCTCCAGAGGCTGACAGTAGAGAGGCAGAGGAATAGGAGGAGCCTGTTTCTAGTGCACGTATGAGAAGAGCTCCCAGAAGGCAAGAGCAGCTAAAGCAAAGAGGGTGACTTGGGAGTAGGGCCAAGAGATGATTGGCCCCTCCGATAAGGCTTAAAAGACCATCAACGGCTCTTGGGCTCTTTGTTGGAAAACAACGTTGATAGTCTTGCTGCACTTATCTCTTGTCGGCATCTTCTGCTTTTGAACTTTTGCCAAGAGAAGGCTTTGGCAGTTTGCCTAATTATACCAAGGTTGGTGATTAGACTGAAGAATTTGTGTTATGAAGAGTTTGTTTTAATTTAGTTTGGACTACGTTGAGAATGAGTTCATTCTCAGGTGTTCTAATAAAGTATGTTTGTTTTGGACTGTTTGCATTGATTATTACCTACTTGGGCCTGGGTCACAACAGGCACAAGCAGCCAAGATCTCCAACCAGTCAATGGCTGAAATTCAAAAATCAAACAGCCCACCAGCATCACAGAAAACAGTCACTACACAATGAAGATCCTAACCACGGTGAATCACCAGATGAGGACGATGACATCTATCTCCTAAAATCCTCCAAGGGGAAGAATGTGGCCACAGAAAAGATGCAGCCAACATGAGTTGGTTGTGGCGAATAAGTTCAAGAACGCCATCTGTCAAAGATGTGAAAGGGTCACAGATTTGGCCAGGGTCTGTCATGCAAACCAACTGACAGCTGCCACTGCGAGCCCAGAAACATGCCCTAAAAGGAGGCAGAAAGGACAACAGAGTAATAGAGAGGACTACTTCACCATCTCCAGAGGCACTTGCAAGGCAGAAGCAGTCATTGGTCAAGCCAGCCTCTCCTCTTGCGAGAAGGTCCATTTCACCATCCTGATTGAGGGGTTCCCTTGCTCCATGGAGGTGGACACGGGATCTTCAATGACCATCGTCTCTTGGAGTACACTAAAGATATTGGTGCCAAAAATCTCAAAAAGATAGCTGGACTTCCACCATATTCATCTTCGAGACTACCAGAGGAACAGCATTCCTATTGTCGGAACTGACAACTATATACACTATATACAATACATAACAGATGAGAAGCAAAATGTCTCAAAGAAAAACCAGAAAGTTCAGTTGCCTCTTGAAAAAAGCACCTTGATCTGGGTGACTGAGAATCTCATAGATATCACTGAAAGACGTCTGTCAATTTCTGGATAGGAGTGTAAAGTACATAGGTGACCAAAATACACTGTTACCTTATATTCTTTGTGTTTGCTAACCTTTCTTAACGTTCTAGATTAGCTGGTGGAGTGTGGGTTATATGTGTGTGTGTAGGAAGGCCGATATTTGTGTGCAGGAAGTCTGCACTTGTTAGAAAAAGGATTGTCAAAGAGGGCTTCCAAAAAAACCACAACAGTAAAAGACTTGACTCTAATGTAAATATTTGGAAAAAGTGTAGAAGAGCTTTGGTCTTTTTCATCCCATACGACTTGAAATGAACTTGCTGGAACTCACTTTTTGCTAACAGAGTAAAGCCCTCCATGACCTTGCTCTACTTATATGTTTATATACCCCTGACAAATGGTGACTGGTTCTCATCAAGACTGGAATGGCAGACAGAAAGTTTAGTGACAGGTGCTCTCTTTTTTTTTTAATAGCCAGGCTTTAAATAATTGCAGTGACCACTAGTAAAAGATAGATATATAGAAGCTCTTCATTCTTTGATCCCATTTAATGATGGCTGACATTTTTAAAGCCCAGGTTCAGCAGTCCTTGTTCTCCTTTTCTTGCAACAACAATAAGAACATCTAAGTATTTCAGAATAAAAGCCATTGTTGGAAGAAATGTCAATCTGGGTTCAGTTCCAAGTGGGGAGAAAGACACTGGAAACATGGAGACTGTTTGGAAAGAAGGTTTATTGATGAACAGGATCACATGCCTTGGAGATCTTGGGCAAAGAAAAAAAGGGCAGAGATGCTGAGAGTGCCTGGGTTTTATGCCCTCTCTGGGCTTTTGAATTTGAGCTTGTATTTTGATTGGTTGTCAGACTCCCATGGGGCCATGCAGGTTTGTAGGTTGTCTGTGTCTCAGGCTTGGTTGAGCCTTGCTGGGTGATGATGTAATGAAGGAGCTTTGGGCAATTCCTATTATGGCTCTGCCTGAAGGAGCTAGATCTTTGTTATGTAGAATAGACTGGCCCAGGCCTTAATGGCCCATTGACAAAGGTGGGGGGCTGAGTTTCTGCCTCCCTTTTAGGGGAAATATTCTGCCCTTTTACTATTTCCTAAAATATCTCATTTTCCTAGGTGAGGGGTGGGTGCTAATTTCCTACACCATTATTTTAAGTGGCTGCAACGCACCACAAATGGTTACCTGTTCAAGTGAATTGGAGCATTGGTGTTTTGACTATCTGGGAGCAGAAGAAATGTTTCTTAGATTTTGTGGCAAAATAACCTTGCTGGCCTGTCAGAAAAATATGTTTGGTGGTGGGTAGGTGATATATTTTTTTTCTCATTCCTGGTGTTCCAGAAAGACAGGGAGAAAAATATGCTGTTCAGGAAGGTCAGGGACCATCTGTTTTTCCTGCCTATGTCTTTTGTCCTAAAAATTACAGCCTACATCAGGGGTGAAATGCTCCCGGTTCGGACTGGATCGCCTGAGCCGGTAGCGATGGAGACAGGTGGTTCGGAGAACCAGTAGCAAAAATCCCTGCCCCCCCCCCATGCCCAGCTGAGCTGCGCAATCAGCAGAGGCTTTTTTTATTTTTAAAAGCATTTTTTCTACAACCTTTTCAGCCGAAAAAATGCTTTTAAAAGTAAAAAAAAAAAAGCCTCTGATGATCGTGCGGCTCAGCTGGGATCGTCAGAGGCTTTTAAAAGCACTTTTTCTACAACCTCTTCCGCTGAAGAGGTTGTAGAAAAATGCTTTTAAAAGCCTCTGACGATCCCAGCTGAGTTGCCTGATCGTCAGAGGCTTTTACAAGCATTTTTTTCTGCAACCTCTTTGGCCGAAAAAATGGCTGTAGAAAAAATGTTTTAAAAGTAAAAAAAAAAAAAGTTGGCCATGCCCAGCCAATCACATTACCCCCCCCCCCAACCAAGCCATGCCCACAGAACCGGTAGTAAACAAATTTTACATTTTACCACTGACCTATATCCATTTGATATGTGTCAGAATATTCATGACTGGGAAGACATGGTAACAAGGTCAGCCAATGAATAGCCATAGCAACTAAGTCAGCCAATTGGGAGCTGAAACAGACTGGAGCCAGGGCATGTCTTAGTCTGCAGCTTCTGATTCTGAGCAGAGAATTGAAACTGAAACCAAGCAGTCTGTACATGTTGCCTGCTCTGCTGAAATGAAACTGAATCTGCTGTTGGTATTGTAAACTTACTTCATGTATTGTATATATATTCATGTATATAAAGAAGTTAATGAATCCAGCTGAATCAGTTATCTGTGTGTGCTTCTGGATTTGATATTTGCAAGAAACTCTGACAATATGCCAATACAGAAGTGCCTTACAACAAATGTTATCTCATTTGATTTGTGAGTTAGGATGGGACATCTTAAAACATAGATGTGGAAGCCAAGATACACATTTGAAGATATAGAATGTGACCTTTGTAAGCAATCTGAGCAACTCTTAAAGGTTGTGTGTTGTGCTTGATTGCAAAAGGCACTTAGAAAGCCATAAAATGCTCTGAAATGCTGCCATCTGCTGTCCGGTTACCGTTGTATTGCAAAGTACACAATGTAACTGAGCCAAAGCACTGATAGACCAGTTCGTTACTCGATCAGACAAAACCCTGTAATGGTGTATTCTACTTCGTGATCCCATTTCCTCCATTTGCTCGGAAGTTCACAACTCAATTGAAGCAAAGATGACCCTGAAAAGTGTCTAGCTTGGAAGTTGCTTTGGAACCATGCTCAGGCAGCTCCTGGAGGAAAACAAATAATAAAACTCAAAATGAAGTTTTAAAATTGCTTACAAATCTCCTAATATTCTTTAAGGAACTAAAAATATTATCAATGCTGGGCATCTATAAATATGCCAGAATGTCTGGTACAAGACAGAAATGGATGATAACAAATAAACAAGAATAAAAGAAATAAATAAAAGAAATAAAAGAAAGGAAACTAACCTATAAACTCCTAGCACTGATGAAGACACTCTGTGACTAACTGACTTAATTGAATAACATCTGCATTTTAGTTGTTTGGGGCCCAGAGCAAAACTGAATGCTTGAAAAGATGCTGATATTTTTCATCATCAAGTACAGATTAGGGTTCTCCCCTCATTATCACCAGAATGCAGTTGTAATTCACTCCAGTGGGATCTTCCCCAGTCATTTGTGAATATTAAGCATTTTCTTAGAAGTAAGTTTTAGGATGCAAATGAAAACTGTCTCCCAGTATGTTGCGGATCATGGCATTATTAAAACAAGCCTAACGAATCTGGAAGTAGTAGATCAAAGCATAGTTTGAAACATTGGGTCTCTTTTATAGGCAAAACTGTCTCAAGCTTGAACTTTTGTGCATTTTATTGTTAGCTGGTTAAAACAGCCTTCCTTGGATAATTTCCTCTAGATGTGTTGGGACCAGCAAACTTTCCCAATAACAATTGTAACTCTGGGGTGTTATGTTGCCTGTGTTTGAATTCTAAAGACCCCAAACACTCAAGTGTCTTCATTTTCTTTTAGACAGCCTATTTTATGGTCCCACCAATTCTTCTTGCAGGCAAATAGTATTTCTTGCACATATTCCAACACACCATTGTTATGACTCATTGCACAGTCAGTCAGATGTTTAGGCTGGGTTTGGCGCTTTTTTTTTTTGAAATAATTTTTATTACAATTTTCCTTTACACAACTCTAGTACATAACCAACAGACTGTGTCATTTCTGTATATTTCGGATCAACATTCCATACAATATATACATTATATACATCTAATCCTCAATAGCCTTATGTATATTTCCAATTTTTATTTCTATTATCTATCCAAGTGTACCATTTTTCCCAAACCGCATAAAATTCCAAATCATCTTTTTCTTTTAGTTCTAGGGCAAGTTTATCCATTTTGGCACATTCGTATATTTTCTGAACGATCAATCCCTCTGGTGGTGTATCGCGTTCCTTCCAGTATTGCACAATTCTTACCGCTGTTAATATGTGTAGAATCAAATATCTTTCTATCAAATTTTGTTCTAAGTATTCCCAGGAGAAATGTTTCCGGGTTTAGTTCTATTTGACATTTTATTATCTCTTGTAGCCATCCTTGTAACTTAGTCCAGTACTTTTTCGCTTCAGGACATAGCTGGGTTTGACATTTTTATTCACCTATCGAGTCTTTCCCAAGGATCTGGGATAGGCAATGTTGATGTTTGATGATTTTCAATGTATTGTTGTAGGATCCAAATGTTTCCAAGTAAAGTTGTCTTTTGCAATTGTCTAATCGTGATTTGATCAATGGCAATGGTGTTCAAGTAGTGCTCCAGATATTTGTAAGTAATTATTTCTTTTATTATGGTTGTTTGCATAAATTATCCAATTCTTCAGTGGTGGAATTCATTTTTTTTTATTACCGGTTCTGTGGGCGTGGCTTGGTGGGCTTGGTGTGGCTTGGTGGGCGTGGCAGGGGAAGGTTACTGCAAAATCTCCATTCCCACCCCACTCTAGGGGAAGGATACTGCAAAATCCCCATTCCCTCCCCACACCTGGGGGAAGGATATTGCAAAATTTCCATTCCCAGCCCACTCTGGGGCCAGCCAGGGGTGGTATTTGCCGGTTCTCTGAACTACTCAAAATTTCCGCTACCGGTTCTTCAGAACCTGTCAGAACCTTCTGAATAGCACCCCTGCAATTCTCCCACCTTGTACTTTCCCCCATAACAACAATTCTGTGTGGTGGGTTGGGCTGAGAGAGAGAGTGACTAGTCCAAAATAATCCAGCTAGCTTTTATCCCTAAGGCAGAATTAGAATTCTCAGTCTTCTGGTTCCTAGGCCAGCATCTCAGCCACTATACCATACTGGCTTCATATAAATAGGAAGATGGAGAACATTTGCAGCATGATGACAACAAAAATATATGTTCATCTTCAAGTACATTTCCAGTAAAAGACAGAGCTGTATAGCATATGTTTAAGTTGATTTGCTGTATAGGAAAAGGCTAGACAATATTCCAAAATGTTGGTGGCTTTCGATTGAGGCAACTCTAACTAGAAAGGTGAAATTCCAAACACAGAGCACAGGCTGTCATTCTGTTATTGTACATTGGAGCAGTAGTGGGATTCAAAAGTTTTTACTACCGGTTCTGTGGGCATGGCTTGGTGGGCGTGGCATGACTTGGTGAGCATGGTTTGGTGGGCATGGCAGGGGAAGGATACTGTAAAATCTCCATTCCCTCCCCACCCCAGGGGAAGGATACTGTAAAATCTCCATTCCCTCCCCACTCCAGGGGAAGGTTACTGCAAAATCCGCATTTCCTTCCAATCAGCTGGGACTCGGGAAGCAGAGAATAGATGGGGGCAGGGCCAGTCAGAGGTGGTATTTACCGGTTCTCTGAACTACTCAAAATTTCCGCTACTCCAGAACTGGTCAGAACCTGCTGAATACCACCTCTCCATTGGGGATGACCAATTTACGTTCCCACATGCTTATAAACCTGTCTTCAGTGACCCAAAGGGCTTTTCAATCAATCTTAAAATTAACAGGAAGGAAAGAACAACTATGGGAATTGATACTAGTTGAAAGTAAGTTCAATACCACTCCAGGAAAAAAAAGGGCAGGCAATTCCAACTCTTTTCCTTGAACGATCAATCCATTCACACTTGAGCTCATACATTCTTCCCTCTCTACATCCCTTTTTTGGTCACAAATTTCAAATATGATCCAAGGTTTCCAAAAGATGGCCCACTTAGGGCTTTATAATATATGATATCTCAAACTTTAATATTTCCAGGTTTATACCAGCAGTGAAAGGAGATGGTGAACTTCTTCCTTCTGTTCTGGGAATATGTTAGGGCATAAAGTTGGATAACTAAATTCTCCTTGCATCCTTGTCACACTTGATAGCCACTCACACAGTAGTGGATTTCAAATTTTTTTACTACTGGTTCTGTGGGTGTGGCTTGGTGGGCGTGGCAGGGGAAGGATCAGCTGGGACTTGGGAGGCAGAGAATAGATGCGGGCGGGGCCAGTCAGACTTTTTACTACCGGTTCTCCAAACAACTCAAAATTTCCACTACTGGCTCTCCTGAACTGGTCAGAACCTGCTGATACCCACCTCTGCACTCAAACCATCCAAGCACTTTTAATAGCATGTTAATAATTTCCCACCAGTAACAAGAACTTTCTCCTTCAACCCTATGCCCAAGCAGAGAGAGAGAGGGAGGCAGAGAATGGGATCCATGCCATCATATTTTCAGCAGAAGAGACCCTGGGAATATCACCTCAGTTTGTTGGCTTTCACAACTTTTTGCAGTGTGTCGAGAAGAATTTTGTTTAGACTTGTTCCTATATCAGCCGTAGTGATCTGTGTTCCTCAGAACAGAGGCATGGTGCAATAATTTATCTCCCCCTCAGCTGGTTATTACATTTGCTTGGTAGTATAACATATTGTCTGCAAAGCTCTCAAGCTTCCAACAATAGCTGTTCAAAAGTGGCTCTTATTCAAAAGCTAAGTGTGCTATATTTATGATTGCTTGGACTAGTCAAAATACTCAGCCTATTTTAGAATATCTATTTGTAAACAACTGATATTGTTATATAATATTGGCCATATCATTTTCTCTAAAGCTAACAATTATTAGCTGCTTCATCTTGTGACCAAAGGTAAATATTGACTTCTTAATGCAACTTCAGAAGTTCAAGTTATTATAATTAAGTATGATTTTGTCATTACCTTTTTTATTTCAACTTGAGGGTCTCTGTTGAATCTAATTATTTTTTTTTCATTTGAAAATAAGATATTTTGCAGATAGAGGCTGTATATCAGGACTCCTTATTAAGGCAATCTCATTATTTTTAATGAGCAACTTCATTATATTTGATATTTGGAAGCAGAATATATGATTCTGTCAGTGTAGGAAAGCTTGTTAAAAATTCAGTGGCCAGAGATACATGACTAACCATTAGAATTTGAAAACACTGATGAGGAAGGTCAAAGAGATTATCTCATTAGATTTGTGAGATATGTTTGTAGATGACAGATAATAGCGGACAATCTAGCAATATTTTTTTATGAATTCAAATTGGCATACTATCTGAATGTTCAATATTATGATTTTTTGCAGCTATTGAAATAAAATCTAGCTGTAAGTTCCTTTAGTTGAGTCTAGGGCACCTAATAGCTTTTTAACAGTTAACCCTTTCATCAACTACAACTTCCATTCCGTGGAAGCTGCTGCCTACAAGTATCAGACACTACTATTATTCAAGAACAGGCCTGTCAAACTGGTGGTCCATGGGCCGGATGCATCACGGGCAGGCCACACCCACCCCGGCTCCGCAAAGGCAAAACACATTGTGATACGTCATGATACATCACGTGATGCGAAAGAGTTTGACACCCATGTTCAAGAATGATATTGACTTTTCTAGGTAAATGGCAGTCAAGAAACATTGGAACTATTGGAACTCCCTTTTATTAATAACAGGAAAGAGAATCTCAAAAGTCTGATTCAGGTTCTCTCTCATCCTTTTATATCAAAGAGAATCAAGGAGGGAAATCCTGAGATTGTGAGATCCTTAGTGCTCTCTGAGCTATCTTGCTTTCTTGCAGATGTTATATTTCCTAACCAGGTAACATTATCATTATCCATTGGCTGTCAGACTTCTGAATGCAACATAATACCATACCTACTTAGTATGATAGACTTGCAGGCCAGCACAATGTGCAACATGTCTATACACTGGTGTAATGATATGATATGATATGATGTGATGTTATGCACATACATAAAGGATGTATGTGGTACTTGTGTGTCTGTAAGTACCTGGGTACTTACGAGACCGCCGGTAGCTTTCCACCGACCAGTTTGCTCCCACAGAGAGGGACTCCTCAGGGTGCTGTCGGCCAAACTATGTCGGCTGGTGACACCCAGGGGGAGAGCTTTCTCTGTGGGAGCTCCTGCCCTTTGGAACGAACTGCCCCCGGAAATACGCACAATATCTGACCTCTGAGTTTTTAGCTGTGCCCTCAAGACCCTGCTCTTCCAACAGGCAGGGCTATCTTTGTAAAGGAATTTTACAATTCGGAGTTTTAAATTTTTGGGTTTTTAACGAATTTTGGGTGTAAATGTAATAATTTTAATAATTTTTAAATTATTTGGGATATTTCTATTGTGTTTTTTACTTGGCTGTGCACCCCCCTGAGTCCTTCGGGAGAGGGGTGGTATAGAAATAAAATTATCTATCTATCTATCCATCTATCTATCTATCTATCTATCTATCTATCTATCTATCTATTATGATCTATTGGGTTAGGGGTTTTTTTCCCTTTCCCTTATGAGTCATTGAGATATTTTGTGTTTGGGTGGGCTGCACTAAGGGAGGCTCATCCAATCTCATTGTACACATGTTGTGCATTGACAATAAAGGTTTGAACTTGAGTTTGAATTTCAGTGCTAGAAAAGAGTGGGGTTTACTCTCTGCTTATATATAAGTGGCTTACGGTGTCAGTGTTGGTGAAATTGTTCTTAATCAATGGTTCCTTGATTAAGCTATTGTTTTCTGAGTTGGTTGTCCCCTGATTGAGGTATTGTTTATAGATAGAAGAGAACATTTGTAGGTCAGAATTGAACTGTGGAGTCCTTGGTGTTCTTGGTTTATCTTGAGAGATCATAGTGGTCTACAAGTCTGTGAGTGTCAGGTGCGAAAGATCAAGACCACACATTAGGTTCCTATACACTGGAATCTAGTGAACTAACAGCCAGCACTATTTTGGCACTAGATAAGAGTTACTAGAATTCAAGAGGAGTTGGACTTAGACTGCTTGTGGGAATGTAGAGACTCCAGACTGATTCCTCTTTTGACTCCATCCCCAGTCTCTGTCATTCCTACTACAGTGAGGTAGGCTCACCTGAAACTGAGCACGGGCTTTATATCCTGTATCATTGGTTCAATTTTTTGACTGCTACAAATAAAGAAGTTCATAATGTAGAAAGCTGAATAGGAAACATTTAGCAACTTTAGATTGCTAAATGGAGCTATAATGGAGTCTAAAAGTTAATATAAAACAAAACAAGATAGAGAAAAGATTCAGAGCATGGTTTCTTGAATTCTTTCCAACTCCTTAATAATAAGGTTACTATGAACCATATGATGGAGACGGCTTAAAAACAGAGCAGTCAATGGCACCGCAAGCTGCACTTATATGCCACTTCCATAGAGTTGTGGTGGAGGAATTTTATCCAGATTTTTTTCCCCTCTGTAGTCCCTGGTCCTATTTTTGGATTCTACATTTCTTTTGCAATAGTTTCCTCTTATATCATATGTGATCCAAATCTGTTCTTTTTCAAAGAGTTACTTGCATGATTGACAAAGTCGAAGAAACATTATATAATTTACACAAAGAGTCACTTTGTATGAGATGGACAGCCATGTACATTTGAGAAATATAAACATCACATCACAAACTGAACTCAAGAATAACTAGCAGAGTTGATTACATGCTACATGGTTAATGTAAGGCAGCAGTTCCCAACCTGGGGGTCACGACCCCTTTGGGGGTCGAAAGGCAATTTCACAAGGGTCGCCAAAGCCCTCTCTCACCCCCCCATGCTTTCACTCACCCTCACCCTCACCCTCTGCCTCTGTTGGATCACCGGTCGCTGGTCGCTTACCCCGCCCACTCCCAATCTATTGCTGCCTCCTGAGTCTCAGCTGATGGCTAGAGGGAAAAAAGCTGTTTAAATTCTTGCCACGGGGCTTCAAAGGTCAGCCCTACAACTGATCAGTGTTAAAAGAAAACAAATGAGAAGATCGGTGCCTGCAAAAATAGAAAAAACATCCTCTTTCAGCTTCAGCATAGGTTAATTACCATAAGATTAATCTGCCTCCCGACTCTCAGCTGATTTGCTCTCAGCTGTTTTGCGCAGGCTCTTTGGAAGCTCTTGTTTTGCAAGCACTTTGCCTGCTGCAATTTTTGCAGCAAACTTTGCCTGCTGGAGCAATTTTTTTCCCTAGCTAAAAGGAAACTGACAGTAAAGCAGGGTCTTTGCTGCAACGTGACAAAATGAAGCAGGGAGAGAGATTTCTTTTTCTTTTTCCTCACCAAAAAAGTAGGTGCAAAACTGCAAACAATGGGAAATTTAGGGCAAAAGAGATTTTTGTTAAGATTCATCTATCTATGAGAGCAGGTTTCCAAACATGATGATACTTCCCGTCTGCCTACTATTTGGAAACCTGCTCTGATAGATAGACGAATCTTAACACAAAATATAAACCATAGATCAAGGGTTAACCAAAAAGGCTGTGTTGCCACTAGTTCCAGCATAACTTATCCACCCAATCAAAATACAGCTACATCATCAACCAATCAGAATACAGCAACACTGTTGACCAATCAGAATACACCTCTGCCTCTTTTCATACAAAAACGTCAGTTACGATCACACAGTTTGGCCATAAGAATCAAACCGAAAACATCAGCCAGAAGATGACAAATGTGATTTTGTCGAAACGTCGCTACTGTCCTTTTAAGGACATGTCTACAATTACACAGGAAGAAACCCGAAATATTAACTGTACACACACACACACACACACACACACACACACGTATATATGGACTAATTTCAATAAAGTCTGAATTGGCTTACCACAATACAGTTTTATCTAGCACTTCTTAAAATTTAAATAAGCAATATTCCCTTCTAATGATCTTTCTTGGAAAACAAATTGCCTATATATTTCATGCAAGTGAAACCTACAGAATAAAAAAGCTCTGCATTCCAGTGACTGGTATGGAAATTAGATTTTCTATTACTTTGTTTTGTTTTTGTTCTGCAAAGTCACCAATTCCTGGGAGACTTACAAATCTATGGAATGATTCTAGAAACTGAATGTTGCACTTGGATTTCTGAATTAGCTTAGAGGTATATAAAAGTACATGTAACTACCTAGCTCTTGAGGGGAATACGCCTGGCTCCAATTGTCTGAATTTGGTTCATAAATAATTTAAGGAAAGTTTCAGTTTTGGATGAGTTTTTGGACTGCACAAGAGAGAGAATGAGATATTACTCAGAAAGGTACACAGACACAAACATACACACAGGATTTTTGTAAAAAGAGTTTCACAAGCAAGCCTAATCAAAATACAGAAGGAGATAGAGGGAGGGAGTAAAAAAATTATGATGGCAGCACAATCATGTAATAAAAGCCCCCCCCCCTTTTTTTATATTAATTGCAATAGCACTTAGACTTATATACAGTGGTCGGATTCAGCCAGCTCACACCACTTCGGGAGAACCGGTTGTTAACTTTCTGAGCAGTTTGGTGAACTGGTTGTTGGAAGAAATTATTAAGGAGCCTGAGTGGTGTAGCAGGCTAATGCCTCCTACCAAGGCAGCATTTAACATCCAGCTGCCTGCAATTACTGAGAGTTCTAATCTCACCAGGCTCAAGGTTGACTCAGCCTTCCATCCTTTCTAAGGTGGGTAAAATGAGGACCCGGTTTGTGGGGGCAATAAACTGACTTTGCATAAATATACAAAAGTATGAAGGCTATTGCTTAACGCATTGTAAGCCGCCCTGAGTCTCCGGAGAAGGGCGGCATATAAATATATATAAAAAATAAATTAAAAAAAAATTAAGGCAGAGAACCGGTTGTTAAATTATTTGAATCCCACCACTGCTTATATACCACTTCGCGGTGCCTTACATCCCTTCTCTAAGTGGTTTACAGAGTCAGCATCTTGCCTCCAACAACAATCCGGGTCCTCATTTTACCAACCTCAGAAGGATGGAAGGCTGAGTCAACCTTGAGCCAATGAGACTCGAACTGCCAAACTGCAGGCAGCTGGCAGTGCAGCAGAAGTAGCCTGCATTCTAACCACTGCGCCACCACAGCTCATATACACGTAAAGAGGGAGTGTGGTTTGGATCATATGGTTGCAACATCTTTTTTTTTTATTAAAAAGTTTTACAAAAAAATTTTTCTAAAAATTTTCTCCCCCTTCCCCAATCCCCCCTCCATCCACATTTTTAATAAACAGATACATTTGTATAGCTTCTTTCTCCCAACCCATCCAACCCTCCCCCTCCCCACCCTAGACCTCCCAAAGCAGAAACAGGGTATTGCAATGATAAACATATGCTAAAATATGCTAACACACTGTAAGGTTCAAAATTTCCCATAGCTCCTTTAACTCCCCTTATTTAAATTCATCAACCTCCCTAAAAATATTACAAACACTAACGAAAAAAGAAGAAAGAAGAAAAACCTAACTGGATATCTCCCAAATTATCCAACACATTCTTTTTCAACATCTATATTAACATCATCGTAGTTATTCATGCTTTTTACTTATTAAAGTTATACATTAAAAAAAAGAGAAAACCCACAAACAAAACCCTAAACTTTTTAAATCTAAGATTGTTTCTATTAATATAAGTTCAACACAAACACTATTCATTTACAACATTTCTATAATAAAACTAAAATTGTTATCCATCCTTTTTTGTTAAAATTAAACATTTTAAAGACCTTAGACTTTTTATCTCATAAAATCATCAATGGAACTTAAACCATTTCTACTAATATAAATTAAAAACTTTCCAAAAAGTATCCTGCAAGTTTTTAATTAACCATTATAGTACCTTCAAACATTTAAAAGGTTATCATTTTTATGTATAAAATATCCTTACTTTAGAATAACCTTTAAAGAGTGCAGTTTAGTTAGGCTCTCCATCCTTTTTGTTAAAATTAAACATTTTTTAAAAAAAACCTTAAACATTATCTCGTAAAATCATCAATAGGGCTTAAACCATTCCTATTAATATAAATTGAAAACTTTCCAAAATACATCCTTCAAGTTATTAATTAACCATTATAATGCCTTCACTTCAAATTTAAATTTAAAAAGTTATCCTTTTTGTGTAAATCCTTACTTTAAAATAACAGATAATAAACAATAATAAAGAAGGCTCATATCATTGTAAAAAAAGAAGAAGAAGAAAAAAAATGTTATTTTTACTTATAAAACATCCATACTTAAGATAACCTTAGGACTGCCATTTTAATAAAAGAATTTCTTCTTCTTCTTATACTTTTTCCAGTCTTTTTTTTTGCCATAATTTCAAAGTTCCTTCCGCCCCTCCTAAAAGTTTCTTAAACTTGCTCTGAGGTTGATGTTTCATAAAGATTCCTTTCACTTTTATAGTTTTCTCCTTTAACTTGAATTTAAAATCCTGATTTCGCCATTTCTTACTTGTGTAGTCCTGCTGACCATTCCTTTGTTTGTCAGACCTCAAATTGCCAAATAATTCCTCCACTTGTGATGGCTGATCCAACTGCAACTCTTCTGTGAACAAATTAGAAATGTCTGCTAAGGCTTCCATTTGGATCATATCCTCCTGCATTCCAGTCCCTGCAGCTTGTATTTCAATCTCCGAGCTCCTCTGTTTAATTTCTTCTGGTTTCCCCACCAACGCTGCATTATCAGACTTCTTTTCATTTAAAGCCAAAATGTTAAAAATAATCAAGTCTGAGAGTTCTTGAAAAATTTTTGCAATTTCAATTCGATTATCTCCTGATTCACAAGACAATAATCCTGCAGGTCCAACTTCAGCCATTATTTCAACTTTTACTTCCATTCCAGGTCAGCTCTAAACGGTTTCCAGTAGCTCTTTGTCTGCTACAAATGTAACAAGCGCTAACATTCACTTTCACTGGTTAGCTTTGTTCAGCCCTCAGGCACCATTTTTTAAAAAGATTTTAAATGGAGTTAAAAATTTTCCTACCTCAATTTCTTCTCTCCTGCTCTGCTCAGCCAGCTTCTAGATTTCGGTTAAAAATAAAGTTAAAAATGATTCTTTAAAAATATTTTACCCTTGAGATGGTTTGATTGCTGGTGTGGTCGCGACATCTTGCTCTGCATCTAGCAGAGTCGTTCCAAGTCCAGAGCTGCTTGGCTGGTTTCTGGGGAGTTCCCCTTCTTCACATCCCAGAGTTTTCTCTGGGAGGCTTTGGGGAACTCTACCCCCACCAGCTTGCTCTTCACTCTCCCCTTTTGCCCAGGGAGAGCTTTTCCAAGCTTCCCAACAGCGATTGCCTGCTGATTGGGAGCTTTTACAGAACTAGGAAGCGGGCGCCCATTTCCAGGCGTCTTCGACGAGCCGTGGACCCACCGGAAGTCCCATGGTTGCAACATCTTGACTTATTTATCTCTCTATGGACACCCTTGATAAGAGACAAGTTGTCTGACCTTTTTGATTCCTAATTGTGCAACCCCCAAGAAAAGCAAAAGTGAGCTGAGCAGGAACACAGCAGGGATTAACTAGGCTGCATGTTGAAATGGACACCTGGCTGTTCCTTAATTTATTTGGCTATATCCTCCTTCCATAAAACATTACAAGCCATCATAATTGAACTGTCGGGTCCTCGATGCTTTCTGAACTTGGTTGTTTTCTTGCATCTTACCTAGTTGGATAATGAAACATCTGCAAGAAAACAACCAAGCTCAGAGAGCACCAAGGACTCCACAGTAATAATTCATATACTTAGTAAACTGTACTTGTGGTACAGGGGTGGGTTCTAAATTTTTTTACTACCGGTTCTGTGGGCGTGGCTTATTTTGTGGGTGTGGCTTGATGGCCATGTGACAATTCTTTAGGATTTAGCAGAGGTACTGGTCTACCAGGCTTTTAACTGCTTGCAGAGCTGTACCGGTCTACTCATTTGTTTTTGGAGGCACCGGTCTACTCATTTGTTTTTGGAGGCACCGGTCTACCACCACACTGCCTTTTAACACTGATCAGCTATAAGGCGGCCCTTTGAAGCCCCGCGGCAAGAGTTTAAACAGTTTTTTCCCTTTTAGCTGATCAGCTGGGACTCAGGAGGCAGTAATAGATTGGGGGTGGGGCCAAATAAAAGTTAAGAATAACGTGGGGGGGGCTGCGGGGGGCCACGGAGGGGGCAGCTCCCGAACAAAGAGAACCGGTTCGGTGATGTCATATCGTCACCGCTACCGGCTCGGTGGAATTGGGCGGAACCGGGAGGAACCCAACACTGTTGTGGTAGTACCTATTCTTGCACTTTGAAATAAAAATTTGTATATGCCACTCAGTGTTGTATTTTTGCTGACATCTCCCTAGCGAAAATGTCTGTTTTTATGGATAAAGGGTGATAACTTTCTTGGCAGTAAACTGCATGTTTTTATTTTAATAGAAATCATGATCTGGTTGTACTGCACTCTAATTGCATTGAGAGGACATGTCTTCCATAGCAAGTAAAGTATGTTCACTCGGATAATGTGAATACTTTCCTAATGTTCAAATTACCACCATACCCATGAGAGTGACTGAACTGATAAAAAAAAGGTGGAGAAATCTCAGAAGAGTCTTTGTTGCATGTTGGAATAGCAGTATAATAAAATAGCACAATATCCCTTGTGGTTTCCTAATTTTCAAATTACCACCATACCCATGAGGGTGACTGAACTGATGAAAAAGATGGGCAAATCCCAGAAGGTTTTTCACTGCATGTTTGATCAGCAGTATAATAAACTAGGAGAATATCCCTTGTGATTTTTTTTTATTTTGCAATTCAAGACCCTTTTTCTGATTGTTCCTTGGTGACATGAATAATCTATGCAACCACCCAGGGACCTCTGGAAGGCTCTTCTTCATCCTTTATCCTCATTTTACCTTGATCCGAATGTATTCAAGAATCATTGTTTCCTTTGTGTTATCCATCTGTATCTCTGCCTATCTGTCTATACCTGTAGAACAGGGGTGTCAAACTCATGTCATCACGGTTGTGTCACGTGACATATTGTGACTTTTCCCCCTTCGCTAAACTGGGTCTGGGTGTGGCCAGCATGTGACGCATCCAGCCTGCAGGCCATGAATTTGACAGCCCTGCTGTAGAACATATTAATATCCTTATGAACTTTTTTCTGGAAGTTAGTACACATAAAGAGTCACATGGAAAATCTAATTTTCCACAAACATGAAGATATGAGACATTTCAGAATTCCCTTCTTGAGGATTGGGTTTTTTATTTGCTTAAATTTTCTTTTATGATTTTACGCCTATTCTAAAACTTCAAAAATAAATCATGGATTTTTGGTGATATTTCTTCTTGGAAATACAGAAAAATCCTGATATTGCATGCAGCCTGCAGACCATGGTTTGCTTGTACAGTCTAGAGGAAACAATATAGAATAAATTCAAAGAGTTCTTATTAACTTTACTTGCCAAACATGCATAGTCAATCATATCTATGGGCTGATTTTAGATAGCTCCTTCAGACTATTTATTACTAATAAATTCACTAGATTTTTCTTATTTAGATTGCTAGACAAATATTAAATTAATCCAGTGAAAGTCTTGTTTAGTACATAATATGGACATTTCATCTTATTTTTCCTATTCCTTTTGTTTTTTCACTCAATGAGTATCCATTCCTGAAAATGAACCAATTGCATTGAACTGTAGAATCCTAAATTTACACTTTGGCCATCCCAGCAGCCGTAAAACTATTTGAGGCTAAAACAGTGACGGAAATTCTCTACAGGCACAAGTAGGATTTTTTTTTTAATTAAGAAAGAGTCTTTGAAAACCATACAAATAAAATTCATGTGATCCATTTTAGCTGCACCTAGCAGGACACTTTGGCTATAATGAATTGAAATATTCAGTTTGGCTTTAACCTTTATAAGTGATATGATTTAGTATGAAGTTTTCCCATACTAGCTGTAGCTAGACTTTATAGCTATAGTCATTATACTTCAGTTCCCTTATTTGTGACATTTAAATTAATGAAATGGTACATGAAACTCAATCCACAATTGATCAGTTTTTTCTAAACAAACTTTTAAATTATCTGCAGTAAGTGGAGAATTCCATGTATTTTTTCTCCCCCTTCATTCTTGATCTATGCAGGGAAGAATCCAAATCTGTGTTTGCTTAACAGATTTGATTTAGAAATTCCTGGAAACTAGCTGAATACAATTTTCATGGCAAGTAAGAGTGGGTTGCCACTGCCGAAGTTTTAATAATGTGTATGAAATAAGGATCTACTAATCTAACAGTGAACTAATCTGTCAGGAAAGCTAAATCAACATAATTTCTGAACAGTAAAGAATAAGTATGAAGAAGTGAAGAACAATGTACATAGTCACATTTCACAGAAATCAATGCATGGGTTTTCAGAATACGTTACATTACATTCATGGTTTTGGACACATCACATATTTCTTTCTTTCACCATAACACGATGAAATTTATAGCAATGCTAGATCGTTATGAGGGCATGATGTATGCCAAATGCTGTTGGAATTGGTCCAATAAGTTCTACAATTTATTCAGTTTTCCTATTAAGTCCTCCCACTCAAATAATCATATTTCTATATGTCCAATGAACAGAGATGTGGTGGCTCAGTCGCTAAGATGCTGAGCTTGTCAATCAAAAGGTCAGCAGTTCAGTGATTTGAATCCATAGTGCCGCATAATGGGGTGAGCTCCCGTTACTTGTCCCAGCTTCTGCCAACCTAGCAGTTCGAAAGCATGTAAAATGTAGAAAAATAGGGACCACTCTTGATGGGAAGGTAACAGGGTTCCGTGTGCCTTTGGCAGTTAGTCATGCCGGCCATGTGTTTGGACAGAGCTGGCTCTTCGGCTTTGAAATGGAGATGAGCACTGCCCCTAGACATATATGCAAGGGGAACCTTTACATTTATATGTCCAATGAACAGTACTTGGAGGATCCATTGACTGACAGATACCATCTTGGAAAATATGGCCTTATTCTTGGAGAAAAGAAGAATTAAAAATGTTCCATGCTATATATCTATAGAGATTCTCAGTCATTCAAGTCATGGTTGTCCCAAATTTTGCTGAGTTTACATATTTGCCTGACAAATTCCTATCACAAACAAGTAATGATTTAGAAGAGACATAGAAACCACACAGAAGGCAACTTTAGCTACCAGTAAGCAAAGTGAAAGTATACGAGGTATTTAGTGTTTTGTGACAGCAATTCATTTAAATTAATTTCTGTGTTATATACAAAAATTAGTGCTTCTTTCATTCAACATTTTTAACATTCATTAATGTGGATGGAGATGTTTAGCATGCTGAGATGTTTAGCAGCTGGACAATACTTTTGGGGCTATACTCAAGCCAAACTCTGGGCATTGTAAAATTATACAAAAAAGGCAAATTGTGTAAAAATAATCTTCCTTTCCCTTTCTTTGATGGATGCAAACTACCATTATTTTAAAACATCACAGGTATAATTTAGGGACCTCTTTTATTGGTCTAAATTGTCTTGATTCATTCCCAGTTCTTAAATACTACCTGGAAAAAAAATAAGAGCTCTGACCTCACATACTCTAAAATGGGTGGGAAAAACATTAAAGATACATTGTGAGTTTGTGTTTCTATCTACTGTATCATCTCTCTCTCTCTCTCCCCCATCTCTCATCTATAAATCATCTCTTTCTTTCACACACACATACACAACTATCTCCATCCATCCATCCATTCTCTGAATGAGATGAAATGTATAAAAATTAGAGCATTAGATGGAAATGTATACAGACACATTTCATATCAATCAATGCATAGGTTATCAGAATATATTATATTATATTCATGGTTTTGAGATGCCGTATATTTATTGCTTTCGCCATAATGTGATAAAATTTAAAGCAGTACTAGATCAATATGACAGCATGATGTATGCCAGATTACACTGGGATTAATCCAACCAGTTCTACATGACATTTTTCTACTTATTATTATAGCAATCACTTACTCAGATAATTTCTGCAAAATTTCCAGTAATTGTTTGCCAAAGTTAATTGAGAAATTCCCAGTCTCTTCAGCAATACTGCCTAGTCTACTGATATCCATCCCATCCCATATACATACACCAAAATCAGGAGGAGAGAAATAGTGCTTGCAAAGATACAGAACTTCCAGAACACAGGCAGCAATATGTAAAAGTTAATAAAACATAATACATTATTGCAAAAATATGGAGAAAAGATAAAATGGAAAGCTCAATGAATAAACACAATTTAAAAGACAAAAGGGCTGCAGATGATGAAAGCATAAAATTAATTGATGCTCCAAAGGGAGCTGTACACCATATATAAAAACAGGACTGAATGAGGATCAGACGTGCTCAGATCACAGTGTTTGACAACAAATTACAAAGAACTCTCTAATACCTGCTGAGTCCTGAATCCAATGTTCTCCTGCTCCATTAGAGCATGTAGGAACAAATGTCCAATGTATTACATTGATCACCTACCCCTAAATCACACACTGTTGGGTGGGGTGGGGGTGGGGGCTTTGGGTGTGTATGTGTGACATCTTGCCATGCCTAATTTTTGGAATTGAAAACTCATATTAGAAATGGAATTCCATGTAGGATTTTGAATTTAAACATTTCTTCAGACCAGTGGTAGGATTCAGCCGGTTCGGGCCGGTTCGGGTGAACCAGTAGTTAAATTGCTGGCTGGCCCCACTCCTTCCTGCCCACCCCTTCCAGGTGTCCCCACACACCCCATTTTGGCTTCCAGGAGACTTCAGGGAGGCCTCCTAGGCCCAAAATGGGGCGCAGGGGGATGTGGCGCCCCCCTGCAGCCCGTTTTTGCTCCCAGGAGGGTGCAGGAGGCTGAGTGCTGCCTGTCACACCCCCGGTCACACCCACCATGGCCACGCCCATCCAGCCGGTCATTAGGGCAGAGAACCTAATGTTAAATTATTTGAATCCCATCACTTCTCCAGACTACCTAAAGTTGTTAAATGCCTATGGAGATTCTCAGTCATCCAGGTCATGGTTGTCCCAAAGGTGCTTTTTCCAAAAACAGCTAGACTTTGTTTTTCCTTGAAGATATTTAGCTTTCTAATCCAAGAAGTTTCTTCAGTTCTGACCGAAAAACTATTGTGACTGAAGTACAGTTGCCTTTTGAAAAAGGCATCTTTGGGACTTAGGTGGTTAAATACTGAATCACTCTCTTTGGCATTTGTGCTGAGTTGATAATTTTGATGAATGTGTTTTGTTTTGTTATGTTCATGTGATCTGTGTGCATGGATAAATAAATTAAGACATTAGAAACATATATTTTCTTTATGATACTTTACATTTGATGAATGACGATCAGCTCATTAAATATTCCTTTTTTATAGCTATTTCTATTAATTTTAATATAATTTATTGATCAACCATATGGAAGCATTGTCAGTAAAGCAATTAGGTATATCAATAATGGTATGTGGGTAGGGAAAGGGATTATCAGTCATTAGATATGTGATAGATGAGATTAATCATAATACATACTTGGTATAACTTACTAAATAATCTTTTGATTTTGTTATTATCTTGATGTGCTACAAAGGGGTAGATATTGATGTGTGATGAACTAAATATAAATCTCTGAACATTTCATTATTTAATATTCATTGCCAATACTGTTAATGCCTACCAATGTTGAAGATGCCCATACATTGCATCTTATCAATTGCATCCAGCAATCAATGGATGGATGCAAGATGGATTTAAGATGGGAATCCCTGCTTTACACAGCCCTATTGTTTTATTTATGCTTATCAAACCATTATTCTTATTATTATGATCCCACACAGCTAGCATTGCCTTCCTCAAGCAACTCCATGAAAAGAAAAAGCTGCCAGTATTTTCAGTTCTTACCAGATGTCAACAAAACATTGAATTTATTGGGAAAAATAATCAGCCAACAAAGTCTAGGTTGCAAAAGAGCTTGAGGCTCTTTTTCCAATAATGGTGGAGAAAAGATGATGACCTTCCTGGCCAACAAGAAACAGGGAGAGAGCATGTCATTTAATATTTCTGGGAAAACTGCTTAAATATAATGGAAAGTGCAGTAGTATGAGAGCTTTAGTTTTCATCCATATTCCTCCTTCCACTCTTATTCTAAAAAAATCTTAACATTCTTAATTTTTTAAAAAAAATAAAATTTAGCTGTGACCTGCACACTTTTAAAACATCCCTGGGAATTTGTTTATCTGATGATATTCTATTATTTTTGGAATCAGTATATGAGGTGGGGTCGAGTGGGAGAACCATAGTTGTCTCTGTAGTTTATCAAAAAAAAACCCATTATATTTGATGATAAGAAACTTATTTGTATCCTATGACTATCATTAAGTGTTGTACCTTATGATTCTTGATGAATGTATTTTTTCTTTTATGTACACTGAGAGCATATGCACCAAGACAAATTCCTTGTGTGTCCAATCATACTTGGCCAATAAAAAAATTCTATTCTATTCTATTCTATTCTATTCTATTCTATTCTATTCTATTCTATTCTATTCTATTCTATTCTATTCTATTCTATTCTAT
>WNWU01000006.1:9125069-9156495 GCA_012654045.1 Ptyas mucosa | reverse complement strand
TGGCTTTTACCTTCGCAAATTAGCGATACAGCACTATTTAATATTGAATGATAATTGAATAATAATTAAATCCTTTCACATGCCTGAATGTTCTGCTTGTCCAGCCACAGAATAAGCTATTATAGAGAAGTATCAAACAGCCTGATCTTGTCTGTGCTTAGAAACCAAACAAGTCTCACTGAAACTTGCATAGAAAGCCACCAGACAATACTAGGGTCCATAAACTAATCTCTGAAGATAGAAAATATTCTGCACAAGGTAGCAGAAAACCACCTCCATAAAATTGCCAAAAGGGCAGTGGTGGTGGGGAGGACATGGTTGTATCCAAACAGCCAGAAGTGAATCAGCAAACCCCCGGGAAGCATTTGCACTTGCACGGTGCCATGCGCTTCCATTGGCCATTCTTTAGGGCAAGTATAAAAGGATACCATTCACAGAAAGATTCTGTCCCTGCGGCTCAGGAGAGGTGGAGTCTGTGGGTCAGATGTTCCTTTTATACAGAGATTAGGAAAAAACATATTTTGCCAATAACTGCTAGGTATCCTGGCCGTTCCAACACTACCTATCTTCAGTGGCTGCTTAAGGATGAACAGTCAATAACTACAGCACAGGTGGCCAGATTCTGTGCAGCAGCACTGGGGATTCGTCGCAAATACGTCAGTGGTGGGTTGCTTCTGGTTCGGACTGGTTCACAAAAGCCAGTAGTAAAACTGGCGCGAGGCTCCGCCCACTAACCTGGACATCATCAGGAAGCTTCTGCGTATGTGCACAGCCCCATTGCGAACCGGTAATAAAGGTAAGTAGAACCCACCCCTGAAATACGTGTCTTCTCCACCTTTGCGATATTATATAACAATTGTGGCAAACCCTTTGCACTGCTTAGTCCTTTCCCTTTTAGTGTTGAACCTACAATGGGCCACACAGTTTAGGGATTGCAACTATCGTATAGTCAGACCATGTATAATTGACACTGGATTTTATTATAGATTTTAGTTGTTATTTATTAGTAGAATTTTTAAGTGTATATATACTGAGTGCTTTTATTTGCTCTGGTCTAAGACTGTAATAATAAATTATATTGTATTGTATTATAAGTGACTTATTTACATTTTAGCATATACACAAGATGGCCCAGTTTGCTGGTGCCATTTAAAGGCAGATAAAGAAGATGCAAATCGCGCTAAAATATATAAGGAAAAGATATATTAATTTTAGTCAATATGAATTTCCCATTGTGTATCTGGTGTTCTTTTCTACTTCTTTGACAAGCTTGTTCTCACAAACTTTTTAAAATTATGCTGAAGAATAGAAGAATTGGAATAACTTGGGGAAGAGTTAATTTTGTGCACACTTGATATTAATCCCAATAGAAGCGCATGCTATAAAGCATTGAAAGAAGATGAGACAGAACCATCTGGTGTCTTTATTTCTGAAGGAAAGCATATCTTTTTGAAGAGTAATTTCAATACTGACTTTATAGCTTCAGAAAGAGTTATTTACATTAGCTATTATAAAAGAAAGGAAGATCCATTTTACTGGCTAATCCAGATTATGTATATCGTGGAAAAAATTAGTGACATTTGGTCAGATAGGCTTCTTTTGTTGACTTTTTAATTTGTTGTTAAGAACTTTGACACTTTGATGCCTGGCTTGACTTACAAAGAAAAAAAACCAGGATACTTTATGATTTGAATTTCAAATATCTCATGCATCAAATAGAGTTATGAATATTTAATATGCCAACTGGAGTTAGACATGATCTCTTTGAAAATATTCCTATTTGCAAAAAGCAAAATTATACAAGCCTGACCTTTAAAATGAAATGAACAAGATTCTCGTTAAGTATGGTTGTTTTCAAAGGAATGTTAAGTTCCTAAAACGAATTATAGAAATTATATGTAGCAGATATTGAAAGATTTTTTGTCAGTTTCTAGTCTGAGCAGGTGGTCTAACAAGCTAAAAACAAGGTTATACCTGATTAGTACCTGATCAAGAGGCTGCCTTCAAACTTTAGGATTTTCTAGGCTGGAAAGGGAATTTTAAGCAAAATGTTCCTGAAATCAGTAATGGCATGTCAGTTCCTTAATGGATGTATTCATTAGAAGTTGAGCTCTCAATTTAATATCCCCCCCCTTTTTCAACTTAACATTATTAATAAATGAACAATGCTGAATAATAATAATGTTCAAACTTAAAAATAAAACCAGGTCAACTCTTACAACACCTTAGTCGGTCTCCATTGTTTTTGATGTATGATTTGGTACTAAAATAGTGTAGGCATCTCTCTTGACATCTACCAACTTCCCATTCAAGGACACAGATTTTTAGATAATAGATTCATGGCTTTGAGACACTAAAAACAAGAATCCCATCCTTGATTTTTTTTTTAGTAAAATTATCTTCTCCTTTTTTCAGGGTTGGAGGAGAAATCAACTCCTCCTGTAAACTGAAGGAGAAATGGGCGAACAAAAATTGCAGAAGAAAACACTTGAATTTTTGAGGGCATTGAGCATGTTCAGTCCTCTTTGTTTTCTTCCATTTTCCCACCCAAATAATACATTTCTACAGATCTTTGTATACACCAAGATAAGTAATACTGTTCTCTTTTGTGGAGATCTTGGGGTGGGCTGTTGGTTTATTTGGTTTTTGGTTATGTATGGATTGGTACATGGAAAACAAATTCTCTGTTATTATATAGCAGAGATAGTCCAATCAGTGCCAACAGAAGGACACCGTATCCCAAAACATGTACTGTACTGCATAGTCCTAGCTTGTGTAGTAGGGAGGTTCCATTATATTTTGTAGTACTGAAAGCATACAAATATACTGTCTTCAGAAAATTTAAAATGAACAGATGAGCACTAAAAAGAACTATAGAAACAGAGAAATGAATGAGAGAAGCTATGTATTTTTGCCTTTATTTCCAGTCTAGCAGAATGACTGATAATTGGAATAGAGAACTGGGAAATGCATATAAAAAACCCCTACATGGATGTTTCTATCCATTTCTGTGATATAATTACATAAGCAACGATCAGGGAAGGAGGATCATAGTTGAAAATCATCGTCTTGTCTCCACCACAGCTTTATTTCTAAATACCCTTCCTTCCTTCCTTCCTTCTTTTTCTTTCCTTACCTTCCTGTTATTACTTTCCTCCTTTCCTTCTATCTCTCCTATTTGAATGAATAGTGACTATCTATGTCATTTTTGACCCTGGCTAACTATAACCTATCTGCTGATGACACTTGAGGATTCTATATTTCTTGTTGCCTGAATTCTACCTTCACTGAAGGCATCATATATCCTTTTTTTGCCTTGACCATCAGCATGATAATGCTTCATAACTTTCATACCAAACTCTGCAGGGACTAAAAACTATTGCCATTTTCTTCCATACTTAGAAAACATTCATGAATGCTGTGCTGTTACATATGCAGAGGGTCTTCAAATAGTTAGGGGAAAGTCCTGTTCATGCAGAATTCTATGCGTATTCCAAGGACACTGGCTCATATCTGGTAATTCATCATTCAGCTTTCCAACTTATTTTCCAATTTCCTATAGAATCTATTTTACTTGATACCTAATGGAAATGATAACATATCTGCAATATTAAAATAATATGTACTGCATGTGTTCTGAAGATAGGGGTTCTAGGGAAAGGCTACCTCTTAGGATAATGAAATCAGTAAATTACAGATTTCTCAAGATCTTTAGAGAATATTAATGGTTGTTCAATATATTCTAGCTTGGATCTCATTATTCTAAAGGGATAAGGCTCTGAAACAAATGTTAAACAAAGTTGTACACTCTTAAGAAATAAATGGTTTTAGTACCAATAGCAATTTTTCATGGCCTTCTATATAAAGAACACAAGAGATATATCTTGATTGGAAGTTTATTGCCCAGGTAATTTATTTTTGTCATTATTATCTTGTCTTTTACCATTTCAATGCCATCTCAGGTGCAGATGAATTAACAGCAAATTAAATGAAGTAAGTATGTCCCAGGTATGGTGTTATGTAAACTAAAATGTTTTCAGGGGTCTGAAGTTACCATGTCATATCTTTAACTTATATTTAATAGCAGCTTACTTTTAAACCTTTGAGTTTGGCTAATGGTGGAGAAAGGTTAAGTAAAAAGAAATGATTCGGCTACAATTTTTTTGATTAGTGTAAAAAGGGAAGATATCTTTTAATTTTTTTAAACAATTTTTTCACATGCATTCAAAGGAGTGGACAAGAAAAGAGGTTAAAATCCTCAAACTATTGGCTGACTCTCAGGTACTAATAAAACTAGTCTTCCACAATATTCACATTTTTTTCCAGTGCCCAGAGGCTGGCAGTCATGAATGATATTATTTTAATGTTACTGTACTTTTCAGTCCAATATGATTTCATGGGAAAATGAAGCATGCTTCTTATGCAGCTTCTTATATAATGCATAAATTATTCAATTGCTTCACTGTTTATGTCCCCACAGCCTTTATAGACTATATACTTGGATTTGTAGCTGCTGAGAACACTATTCTTGGATATATGTTGAATTTTCATCGTCAACATTTCCCATATATTACTGCTGCTACATTCTGTTAATGTTGCAGATCACTATAATAACTCATATATCATGAGTTTGGTGGATACTTCTGGGCAGCTAAAACATGTCTCTAGGTTCACAACTTATTATTATTTTTTTATCCTCATTTTGATAGTATTTATTTATTGGTTTATTTATTGATTGATTCGATTTATATGCCACCCTTCTCCAGAGACTCAGGGCAGCTTACAATGCATTAAGCAATAGCCTTCATACTTTTGTATATACCTGCTTAGTAGGGCTTTTTGGCCCCCCCAAGCGATGTTCTTTTTTTTTTAAAATACAAAGTCAGCTTATTGCCCCCACAATCCGGGTCCTCATTTTACCTACCCCGAAAGGATGGAAGGCTGAGTCAAAGTTCCTTTCTCATCTACTACCCTATGTATCGATTTCTTCTCTTTCTCTGTTTTTAATTTGTATGCCAGCCATCTTCCTGGTTTATTTGTCTTTTCAAAAAAGTTCTGTTTAGCATTTTTTATTTTTTGTGCCAATATTTCTTTCTCTAGTAAATTTACTTTATGTTTTACTAGCTCCATTTGATTGTTTAAAATCTTCTTGTTTCGTTCTTTCTGTAATTCTAATTCTAGTCTCTTACGTTCTTCTATTTTTTATTTTTTATTCTTTCTCTTTTGATTTTGTCTCTTTTTCTTGTTTTTTTCCCCTATTTATAGCTACAAAGTATGGAAAAAGAAACTGACTTAAAAAAAAAGAGAATAGAAAAGAAGAAACTTCACTACAAAATATATGGGACAGGGACTAGCAGTTTAACATTTTTATTGAGTTATAAAGTATTGTAAAATACAAAAGTAAATAGAAAAGCAGTGGGGGGAGGGAAAGAGAAGAGAGGAAAGAGAGGAGAAAAAAAAAGAAAAAGAAGCATTTACTTCTGACTGTCTCTGTTGAAATAAAATAAGGCATTAAAATCAAATCACAACTTTTGGCTTTTCCATAATAGTATGAACAAGTCATTTTTATAAAGATCTATCAGTCTAATCTGGGTTTTACAGATTAGATTTCTGAATTTCCTCCAAGTGAACAATAAGACTTCTATCTCTTTCAGAAACAGAGAGGTAAATTTGTTTGTTTATTTATTATATTATAAATTATGCAAATTATATACAAATTTGTATAAGGTAATCCTCTAAATAAAAGTGGCTGCCGCTTGGAATATTTTCTTGCCCAAATCTCTCTCTCTCTCTCCCTCTCTCTCTCTCTCTCTCTCTCTCTCTCTCTCTCTCTCTCTCTCTCACACACACACATATAATCATATCATTATGACAACCAAGAGATTTTAATTAAAAGATGGGGAAGAAAAGGAAAAAGACAATAGGGTTTAAAATGGTTTTTAATGTGTTTTATCCCTTCAAGGTGGGGATGTCCAGTCAAGAAACCAAAACCATGAGTACTAACACAATAGTTATTGTAAAGTTACGGTAACAAAGTTTTGTAAGCCTGAGAACAGTTCTTCCCTTCCTTGTCTTTACAGAGTCATTTCTGAACTGCTTTCTCCATCCTCATTCCTTCTCTTGACTGCCACATTGTTACTCCCAAGTTCCACAGCCCAGTAAAATATTTTTACTACTATTGCTGTAGTAAGACAATATATTATTACTACACTATGCAACTATTCCTTGAAATCAATACAAAGTAATTCTGAAAGCAACTACAAGAATTTTATTGAAGAGAATAGATTCCATTAAAAAAAGGGGGGGGTTAGTAACCTGCTTTGATTAAACTTCTTATAAGACAGGTTTCTTTGAAATATGGCAATACTTGCCCATCGTTAATTATATTGCAACACATTGCTCAGACAATCATCCTTGAAGTTCATTCTTTCCCTGTCTCCCATTAGAATACTCATCTGATGCAAAGAGTGATTACTTTAAGCCTGTGAACTACTCAAAGAAATTCTTAATTATTTCACTTTCTTTGCAGAGATGCCCTTTTTAAGCACCTTCCTGAAAGTGCAGCTAAATAACTCAGATTTAAAGAAGTGTATTAATTTCCATTGGATACAAGAAACTCATGAGTGTTTGGCAGTTTTGCAGCTTTGGGTGAAAAATAGAAGAAAATGAAGCAATAAATGATCACAGAGAAATTATATCCAATAAGGATCATGGTTAAGAAAGAACAATGGATTTTCAAATAGGCTAGGAATTATCACCAATGACTCAGTTGACACTTTAAGAGTATATGACTTCTTAATTCACTTTGTTGGTATTCTGCTTCCCTTTTAAGTTTCTTGCTGTTATATGTTAATTTTTCAGAGAGGACAGATTTCTGTATTCTCAGAGTAATGTGTCTGTGTTGTACGTATATATTTGGAAACGAGATGATTTGGAATTGTTTCTAAACTCTCAAGATATTTCTTGGGAATAAAGGCCTTTGAACCAATGGAATCTTCCTACAATACAAATGGAACAAGCTAGATCAGTGCCCCCCAATCTTTGCGGCTTGGAGGCCTGGTGGGTCAGGAGAGGAGAACTGCATGAGCGGTGGGCTGGTGCATCTACGCATGCAGCTCAATTGGTGCAAATTGAGCTACATATGTGTGTGCACATGCGCCGGCCTGCCGCTTGCAGGGCCTGGTTCCAAATAGGCCATGGCCCAGTAGTGAACTGTGGTCCAGGTGTTGGGGACTCCTGAGCTAGGTAACCTCTACTTTGCTTGCCCTGAACATATCATACATTGCCCAGATCATGCTCAGGATAAAGGAAGTGCAGAAGCTGCTAATAGTTGCCCTTTTGTTAGTGGATCTTGAAGCAGCCCTCTATTTTTAGTTTTATTTTTAATAAGAAGCATTCTGCCTATTAGATCTTAGTGCCAAATTCAAGGGTGATGATCAAGTCAAAGCTATATAATGTTTCAGATAATATTTGCTGTGTTTTTTAAAATGTCCTATGGGCATTTCACAACTGATTTCTTTGTTCCAGCTCTCAATCAATGAAATAAATAGATATGTATTTGCATCTAATATACATATATTTGTATCTTAACTACCCAATTTAGTGCTTGACTGGTGGGCAATTTGTAAAGTTGTCTATGAAGATTCTCAGTCATCCAGATCATGATTGTCCCAAAAGGTGCCTTTTTCAAAAGGCAACTGGACTTTGTTTTTCCTTGAAGATGTTTCATTTCTCAACCAAACTTCTTGGATGAGAGGCGAAATGTCTTTAAGAAAAAACGAAGTCCAGTTGCCTTTTGAAAAAGGCACCTCTTAGTAAAATTTGCAAAGTTGCACTCTGCACACATCTGGAGGGTTCAATACAGGGGTGAAATGCTATGAAGTCTGCTACCGGTTCGCTTCACTACTGGTTCACTTTGCGTGCGCATGCATGATGCGTACCAAATGCTCACTATGTGATCATGTGCACCACAGGCACTACCATGCTGAAAAAGGAGGGTTAAGAAGCCTTTTCTAAGGTAAGTAGAACAGCGAGGGGGGGGAACAGCTGTGCTGCATGATTTATATTCACTAGGAAGCCGGATTTCCTGCTTTCTAGCAAATATAAATTGCGCGGCACAGCTAATCGTCAGAAATACTGGTTCGCCTGAACGGGTAGCATTTTTTTTACTATCGGTTCACTCAAACCAGCTTTTATTATTACCGGTTTGGGCAAACCTGTCCAAACCAGTAGCATTTTACCTCTGTTCAATATTGAAGAAGGATGACTTAAATGCTCAAAATGTCAGTTTTCCCCCAAAATACATTTCTCCCAAAATGACTCAATGGCAGTTCTAGAAATCTAGTGATGATAATAAATACCTTCCATATCCAGAGCATCAGTCATTCATTAAAAACAGTCACAATGACAATGAAACATGAAAGTTTCTATTTACTGTATGACCTCCAAGCAAAGGAAATGTAGACTAATCTTCTGGAGGTAGGGAAATATCTCCTTAATTGATGAAAAGGTCAACAGACTCAGCAGCCTTTAGAACATTTAAAAGATTATCTCACATTCGTAAACACCCTGACAAATACATCGATCTCCAAGAAGAGAACATAAGGAAAGCCTTCCCGGCAGTAATTAAAGGTCAATGCATCTTTATTTTAGCTTAAAATGTGAGGCCTTTTAAAGGTATCATTTTGCAAAGGGAAAAGAAAGAAGCCCAAAACTTAGATTTAACTCTTGGTGCTTGTGTGGAAATAGTAATGCTCTTTTTTTTTTGTGGCAAGAATATTGAAAAGGCTTCTTTTATGACATCTATTGGCTTCCCTGAATAAACAAACAAACAAACAAATAACAGAATAACAGATTTGGAAGGGACCTCGGAGGTCTTCTAGTCCATAGTCTGCATTCACATACCACATGAGCTCCTCCTTAGGTAATGACCAAGCTTTAGATTCTAAGCTCAAACAAGGTTGGCTGGATCCTATCACCTGACAAAGCATATGCCAACAAAATGATTTGGATTTTAATAAGATTATTATGCTTATTAGGGTGGATGTATATGTCTAGAAGGTATTAAATGAGCTTTGACTGATATGGATTTCCATATATTAGCCAAGATGGCAAGAGTTCCTTGTGTCATTCCCTTCCTTTCCTTTGGCTCCTCAGAACCCATCAGGAGTCTGCAAAGTGAAACATCTGCCTCCTAGAATGGAATTCAGGTAGAATTAAACTGATGCATCAAAATGAAGAAGCAGAACCCCAATTCCCAGCCTTTGCCTATTCAGAAAACTTGACTGTGCACCTCTTCTGCTTCTCCTCATGCCCCACCCCAAGAAAGGAGCAATAGTGGTTGAAAGGCTTAATCTCTGATGGTTTCACTGCTATTTTCTTTCCTTTTTTTAAAGTAAAAAATGCAATAAGGAGCAAAGGTTCCCATCACAGAGTTCCCATATCAAAACAAAAGTGTTTCCCATCTACCTAGCCACTGGCTTCATTCCTCTTGCTTTTTCTGTAGATTTCTGCTACTACATTTGTATCTTTTTTAATACTGCGGAAAAATACTTCTTACCATTGGTTAATGGAGGGTACAAAACAGCACAAGTAGATTCTTTCTCACTCCACCCTTCTTCCTCATTGCATTTGCTGTTCACAGTAAAAAAATCCCCCCCCCTTAAAATCAGAATAGAGCTGGAAGGGACCTTGAAGGTCTTCTAGTCCAGCCCCCTGCTCAAGCAAAGGACCCTATGCCCGTGATGGCGAACCTATGGCACGTGTGCCAGAGGTGGCACACGAAGCCATACCTGTGGGCACGTGAGCGTTGTCCTAGCTCAGCTCCAGCATGCATGCGTATGCCAGCCAGCTGATTTTCGGGCCTTTTGGGCCCACCGGAAATCAGGAAGCGTGCAGTTTCTGGCCTCTGGGGAGGTGGGGAAGGCAGTTTTCGCCCTCCACAGGCTCCTAGAAAGCCTCTGGAGCCTGGGGAGGGCAAAAAATAGGCCTACCGGACCCACCGTGGTATCACATGGCAAAAGCGGGGGGAGTGCGGGGGGGGGTCGCATGTGCATGCACGGACGGGTGGGGCACATTGATTTATGGGTGTCGGCACATGCACGCTTAATCCCCCGCATTCCCCGCCATTTTTGGCACGCGATGGCAAAAAGGTTAGCCATCACTGCCCTATGCCATTTCAGATGAATGACTGTCCAGTCTCTTCTTAAAAACCTCCAGTAATGAAGCATGCACAACTTCTGAAGGCATACCTTGGAGGTATTTGAGTTCAAGGCCCTGCTCAAGCAGGAAAGCATATGCCATTTCAGACACGTAGTTGTCCAATCTCTTCTTTAAATCTTCCAGTGTTGGAGCACCCACAACTTCTGGAGACAAGTAATCCCACTGATTAAATGTTCTAATGGCCAGGAAATTTTTCCTTATTTCTAGGTTGCTTCTCTCTTTAGCTCTAGGTTGAAATATTTTGCTTGTTGGAATCTATTGTTTTTCTTCAGTTGCCCTGCTACAATTTCATGTATTTGTAAAATAGACTACAAGGTGAATTGAACATTGTTGTAGGAGATATATAATCATGTGTCATGTGAACTCATTTTTGACAAGTCATGCAGTCTATTATCATACCATAAGGGCCCATTCTGAAATAATAGGAAAATGAAACTATTGCATCAATTTGGGATGGTAATAAGCTTTTAGACCAATACAAATACAAAGGGTTTGGATTATGAGAGATGTTTAAACATTCAGGAACATATAGGAAATTATTTGTACATTGGAGTAGGGTACTCCATAATTACTTCTGTTTCAAAGGGTCAGTCAATTTCTTGGCACAGTATATTAAGGGGATAACTTACCTTTGCTGTTCTTTTCCACATAATGAAATTTATGATGGGATTATTATATGCTGTTGCAAATGCAGACAGGAATTTTATCATCTCAGCTGGAATTGTCTAACCTCCACACATGCCATGAAGCCAGCTCGTTTCTGAAGTTATTTTGAAATGGCATCTGTTAGGAAAAAATAATGAAAAAGAATTTTTGGAAAGTATTTTGCCAAGTAGACATGAAAAGCAGTGAAAGCGAGTTAATGCATATTTGTATAAGTGGCTGGCTGGGTGAATGAATCACAAGATGAAAAAGTGTGTCAGGGACAGAATATTTATGTTTCCTTTTTCTCTTTTGTCTTTAACAACTTTTTTTTTTTGGAGGGGGGAATCACAAAAAGTGCTTCACCTTTTATAGGAAGGGAATGTGGAGGGGGCATTTTAAACTACATTTCATGAATAATTCAATCATGTTTGAACAAAAAAAAATGCAAAAGAACCTAATTTCCTTAAGTTTGGATGTAAGAAGAGGCTCTGCTTTGTTTAGTTCAAAGCAGCTCTAAATTATGGTTGTGAATTTAAGAAGCTAAGGCTTAAGCACATTTATTTCCCCATTTGCATTTTCACTTTATTTTCTCTTTCTGTTCTTAGGAATGAAATGTTGATAATTTTTAATAGCCCAAATCAAAATAGGTTGCTTTTTTTTATATAACAATCTTCCTTCTTCAATATGAGAAATCAGATCAAAACTAACCACAATGGATTGAAAGTAAGCATTAGGGAGTGACTAGAAAACAAATAGAGAAATCATTTATCACTTAGCATTTCCAATTGCAAAGCATCGGGCTGGAGACTTTATGTCTTCACCGTTATCAGACATTGATTGAAAGGGATAACTTCCCAATTCTAATTAAATTAATTTTGACCCCCTAAATGGGTAAGAATGGAAGCAAATTGATAATAAACTGCTATGGAGGCCTTATTGATAAACTATTAGTTTGTCGTGGTTTTTTAAATAATCAAGACAAAATGTTAAGTAAATGCTGAAATGCTCGGGAAAGAACAAATAAAGCATCCCAGTATTTAAAGCCACCAAGTCTCAAGG
Organism: Ptyas mucosa; assembly: GCA_012654045.1. Classification (NCBI taxonomy): domain Eukaryota; kingdom Metazoa; phylum Chordata; class Lepidosauria; order Squamata; family Colubridae; genus Ptyas; species Ptyas mucosa. The sequence continues at coordinate 9,144,570 of WNWU01000006.1, read as the reverse complement.
GCATGTCATTGAGAGAAAAGATCAGGACAAAACAATTCTGATATTCTGCTCTTGAAATATATCCTGTATGTAACCTTTAATATAACACACTCTATTGGATTAACATTTTGACCACAATGGATGGATTCATTGACCACAATGGAAAGCAGAATTTATAAGACATAGCACACCTGCTATTTTTATATTCCAATGGATGTCCTGCATGATGAAATACAGAATTTCCAGAGTTGAGATTGACTCCTATTGCTGACATACACATATCCATGTAGTTTTCTTATGAACAATATAGAAATCATTTGTCATTGTCTTTGTTCGAAATATTTTTTTCTAGATCTAGCTGATAATGCTGGGATTCTTCTGGGGAACCAGAAAATCCAGCTACGAGACAACTCCAAGTTTGTTTGCTTGATTATTTATTTTTGAGGATAACCAATTAGCTAAACATTCTTATAATAAAGGCATGTTTAGTTAAATAACTCCCAGCCCTCATTTACCACATTTATTATGTTTACCATAATAATGAGAATTTCATCACAGATGCTATGTCTCTGAATTCCTTTTATCAAAACTGTCTTATTAGATGAACAAATTGATATCAGGCTCCTAACATTTGTATCAATGGTGGGTTCTAAAAATGTTTACTATCGGTTCGGTGGGTGTGCCTAGGTGGGTGTGTGTGACTGATTGGGCGTGGTCACTCAGGCACTCAGTCACATGACCCCCCCCCCCAAGCCATGGCCACTGAAAAGGTGGCTAAAATTTTTGGGACTTTTTGAAACTTTTTTTTTTTGACACTCTGACCCCATAGGTCCAGGTCGGGACACATGGGGTGGCAGTGGTCGTGTCGGCTTTCCCTCCGTTGCCCTTCCTGGCCGCAAAGTGCCCCTTCTTGCCTCTGATGGGCCTTCCTCGTGGTTGCAGCTGGAGCAATCCATTCTGCCAGCTCAGGGCAGCAGACTCAGCTGCAGCCCAGACGAGCCAAGGAACTGCGGGGAGCCTCCCACGTGTTGCACTCCCTCCCAGCCTTCCCCCCATGCCTCCGCACCATTTTCGGGCACCCAGCTTACTGGGCTGCCCCCATCCCTGTCGCAGCTCCAATGGTGGGGGCTTCAGAAGACGCTGGCAGCACAGAGGCATGGTCGAAGGCTGGGAGGGGTGTTTTTTTTTTTAAATTTGATTTATATGCCGCCCTTCTCCGGAGACTCAGGGCAGCTTACAATGCGCTAAGCAATAGCCTTCATACTTTTGTATATTTATACAAAGTCAGCTTATTGCCCCCACAAACTGTGTCCTCAATTTACCTACCTTAGAAAGGATGGAAGGCTGAGTCAACCTTGAGCCTTGGTGAGATTCGAACCTGCAATAATTGCAGGCAGCTGATGTTAATAACAGGGCTTTAGACCACTGTACTATCCAAGGCTCTAGGGTGTGCAAAACACAGGAGGCTCCCCGCAGTTCCTCAGGTCATCTGGGCTGTAGCTGATTGAGGTGCTTTAGCAGCCATGAGCTGCGCTTTTCTCAAAGTCTCACAGAGAGAAGCACCTGTTTCCCTCTGCCACCCACAGCGCTTAGAGGAAAGCGCAGCTCATGGCTGCTACCGGGCTGCCCCAGTCCCTGTTGTGCCTCCAACGGTGGTGGTTTTGGGAGATGCTGGTGGTACGGAGCCACGGGCAAAGGCTGGGAGGGGGGTGCAACACACAGGGGGCCGAATCCGCTCCCCTTTGCGTCCCCACACTTGTTTACCCATCCCAGAGAGCTCGGGCTATGCTTCCCTCTGACCCAGCCACCTTCCTTGCCGGCGTCGCTTCTGAGCGAACTCTTCCATCCTTGGCTGTTGCGAAGAAGTGGCAGCTCTGGGTGCGCAACACCCACTTTGTTCTCTTTGAGAGCTGCTTTGCACCTTGTTTGCAAAGAGGCTCTCAAAGAGAAAGAAGTGGGCATGGTGCACCCAGAGCTGCCGCTTCTTCGCAACAGCCAAGGACTTCTTCCGTTTGGAGCTCCAAGCTGCGGGGAGGGGGGAGCGGCTGCAACACTGGCAGCTTTGGTGGGCTTCTTCCCTCAGTGGTTTGTTTTCTTTTACCTCATCTAGGCAACTTTGTCATTAAAGGCTGCTCCGCGCCTTTTGATCTTTCTCGGGCGCAGAGAAAAGGGACCCTGTGTGAAGGGACTGGACCTGCTGCTGAACTTGGAAGCCGAGAGGCTTCTTTTCCATCCAGCCACTGGCACACAGCACCAGAAAGACCTCCGGTCGCTGCCACCATCTTTGCGCATGCGCAGCTATCTTCTCACTGGCTGAAATACTTTTCGGCACCCTGCGGCCGGCGGCTGAGAGGCTTCTTTGCTCCGGTCAGCTTCGGATGGGCGAGCAAGCAGTGACCGGGGGACCGGTTCGGGGGCATGTCCTGGCTGCCATTACTACCAGTTTGGAGAACTAGTTCCTAAAGTTACTACCTATTCAGTAGAACCGGGCCAAACCCATAGCAACCCACCACTGATTTGTATGCACATCATGAAAAGATGTAACCTATTTCATTTAATATCATAGGTCAACTGAAAATTTCCTTGCCGGTATAGTTCCTGTACATTTTACTCTAATACCAATGCATTTAAAAAGACAATCTTCAGAATGGCCATTGGAGAATATACACCTCAAAGTTTAGCATACTGGAACTAGGAAATAAATAGACCTCCATGTATTTCGCCTATAATGGCCTTCAAAATCTTCCAAAGATGTTTGCTGAGCAAATTTTCAATGCAATATAAAGTTCACAAGGAATTACACTGGGCATGACGAAGAATCTGTGCAGTGCCCTATGTGAACTCTATAGCCACCTTTAATAGCACTTAGCAATAGCACTTAGACTTACATACCGCTTCACAGTGCTTCACAGCCCTCTCTAAGTGGTTTACAGAGTAGCATATTGCCCCCAACAATCTGGGTTCTCATTTTACCCACCTCGGAAGGATGGAAGGCTGAGTCAACCTTGAGCCGGTGAGATTTGAACTGCTGAACTGCAGCTAGCAGTCAGCTGAAGTAGCCTGCAGTACTGTACTCTGACCACTGCACCACCTCAGCTCTTTAAAATATATTGGTATCTTCTGGAACCTGTGTTCCTTTACAGATGAGTCAACCAGGAAGGATTAGGTGCCCCATCTTAATGCCCTATCATAATGCACTCTTTCTGCCAATAACCAAAGTATAATGTACGGCATCAGAACGTGAACTATAACACCAGAAGTAGGGAAAATAATTTTGGGTGCATTTTAGATAGCAATATTTATTTCTAATGATATGCTGAAATCATATTCACATCATTAGCACAAGGATACTTTGAATTTTCTAGATTGAGCTCCCAGAGTATAATTGCACTTTAAGTATTGCTGGTGGAAATGGTAGTTTAATATCGTTTTCTTTCAGAATTCTCTGCTCAAGTCAAAGAGTGTTAAAGTCAGGGTTCTTTTATCAGATGCTAATAGTTATGCTGAGAACAAATGGAATGTCATGTCATATTCACCCAGCCTTGAAAAGACCTTTGAGATAACATGAAGAAAAGGTTTAAGACTGCAGCTGCTTTTCAACTAAATGCTACAAAATATCATCCCAGCATAAAATAAAATGCATACTTTGACTTCTGTTCAATTGTCATCACATTAACAGGGTAACCCTGGGCATATCTGCTCAGATATGACTCCTGTTGAGTTCAAAGGGCCCTTTTTATTTTCAGGTAAAGGGAGGTTAAATTTATGAACAATGCAGTTTTCATTGATTGAATTAATTTGTACGGTCCGTTAGCTTATACGTATTGAAATGAAGAAGTAAAAGTAGTCCTTGACTTACAACCACAATTGAACCCAAAAATTTCTGTTGCTAAATGAGACAGTTTTTAAGTGAGTTTTGCTCCATTTTATCACCTTACTTGCCACAGTTGTTAAGTGAATCACTGTAGTTGTTAAGGTAGTAACATGGTTGTTAAGTGAATCTGGTTTCCCTATTGACTTGTCAGAATGTCGCAAAAGATGATCACATGACCCCACATAACACAGCAATGGTTATAAATATGAATTATGATGAAATACGATGCTTGGCAACCGGTTCATACTTTTGACTTACAGCAAGAAAAGTTGTAAAATGGGGCAAAACTCACTTAACAAATTCCTCATTTAACAACATAAATTTTGGGCTTAATTGTGGTTGTAAGTCAAAGACTACCCGCACAATAAAAATAAGGGAAATTAAAAGAAAGAAATATAGGCTTATACAAAGCTGTTCAGAAATTAAATCTAAATTCTAATAAAATCTAATTCTATTTGCACATTACCAGAAATAGTTATAAAATAGATGCCCCCCAGATCAATCCATTGTAAAAATACTCCCAAGTAATTGCATTAAATATCAATTTCTCTGTTCCTAAGGATAATTTGTAGACATGGCCCAATTGTGGGAAAGCACTTGCACATAGAATAAAGGCGAACTATAACTACAATCCCTGTTATCCGTTACTCCCGATTTGAGCAATTTTGTGGTCTATCTCCAAATTACTTGGCATTGAACTGTGGCTTCTGCGTGTGTATCTGAGGGGGTGTACAAGCAGAGGTTTCCACTTGGTTATAGTCAAAGAAGTCAATATGGTCACCATAATAGTGTGATCAAAGTTTCACAGAATATGTTGTCCCTTTGAAAATGGGCAGTTATTTTCTCCCTGAGTCAAGAAAATTATGGGAAAAAGCTGTTATTTTCTGAGAATTCAGATGCTTTTTAGTGATTGTTGGACTGTATGACTCAATGAAGTATACAGATCTGAAAACTAATGTATCAAATATCAGAAAAATGGAGCAGATAATTGCAAATTATATATACGGGGTGGGGGAGGGGATTGAGAGCATACAGATTTAGGTACCCTGATAGAATGTTTACTAAAGACAGTGTTGTAAAATGTACAAATGCTGATAAAATGGTATCATGTGGTCTGTGGTGAGGAATGAATGTTGAAAGAAGTGAAGATGACTGCACATAAGAGTATAATTTCCCGACTTAATATATAGAAATAAGAGTTGAGTATCTCAGGAGAAACATAAAAGTTGAATGCCATGGGGAAAGAATATTTAAGAAATGTGTGTGGTAATTAAGAAGAGATAAAGCTAAAATCAATGGATTCTGAATGAATGTCGACTGAATACAGAAGTGAGTGAAAGAAGTACATTTGAGTTGCTATAGAGAAAATGAATGATAATCTCAAAACAAATATAATCTAGATAGAGTCAACCTGTTCAGGAAAAGGGAAGACTAGGGCAGTCATGATTTGATGGGGTTCATGAACATAGAATAATAGGGTTGGAGGTTTACTAGTCCAATTCCCTGCCCATGGCAGGAAATCCTATACCGTTCTGAACTAATAGCTGTCCAATCTCTTATTAAAAGCCTTCAGTAATGGAGCACCCACACGTTCCAGAGGCAAGCTGTTCCACTGATTAATTGTTCTTACTGTCAGGAAATTTCTCCTCAGTTCTAGGTTCATCATCATTAATGATCTTCTACCTGAGAGGTTATTGTTTAAATAAAAAAAGACAAGATATGAAATAGTATATGGATCAGTGATGAAATCCAAATTTTTTTACTACCGGTTCTGTGGGTGTGGCTTGGTGGGCATGGCTTGGTGGGTGTGGCAGGGGAAGGATACTGCAAAATCCCCATTCTACCCCACTTCAGGGGAAGGATATTGCAAAATCCCCATCCTCACCCCACTCTGGGACCAGTCAGAGGTGGTATTTACCGGTTCTCCAAACTACTCAAAATTTCCGCTACCGGTTCTCCGAACTGCTCAAAAATTCCACTACCGGTTCTCCAGAACCTGTCAGAATCTGCTGGGTTTCACCCCTGATATAGATGCAAGGAAAGCAAAGATGGTTTGGTAGCATGGCAGTTTATGGAGAGGCCTTGTGAATGGCACCGGTACTGGAGTAAACTGTATTCAGCTGTAATTCTTTCTTTCTCTTATCTCATGTCTCAATTTCTTTGGCTTGCTATTGCTTATTCCTTTTCTCTGCTTTGCATAATGTTGTCTACCCCAGAGAGGAATAGTGTAATTTTAAATTCCATTTGACTATCTGGCCATAGATTTCTAGGCCTTATATTCCCAAAATTTCTTCAATCACAATGATTGTAATTATTGTACATTACATGCAACAAACATTCCTCTTGGGATAAACAGAATATCTGTGCTTCCCTGGAAGACTATGCAGTGTGAATACTCTGAAGATAAATTACAGATCCTTGAAACTGTATTTTGTATGCAGTTCCTAGCAATGTTGCGGTTAAGGCTAACATATTATGCCTGGGGTTACTAAAGACACCAAGCATGCTAAATTTGCTATGTCTTATCGCCAATACTCAGTTCTATTAAAGGCACTATGTGCTGATGAACTAATTTAACACTCGGGTGTTTTAAGTGATATTGAAAAGAAACTTCTTTTTTTTCACAACAGAGTACTAAATGCACAAGCACCTCTTGGCTCTCTTTGATTTGCTTTAATGCTGTCAATATATCTTCTGTAAACCTAGAATGTTTGCAGTTTCTTTGTACTCCTGCTGAAGTCAATAATGTCACTGTCTCTCTTCTGCTGAAACTAGTTTTATAGATATTCTGCTTCTATATTTAGAGGCTTCGGGTTGATGTATACATGCAGGACCTAAGTATCTTTGACCCATAAATAGCCCATTCTCTGCTATTGAATTTTTCATCAAATAATACACAAAGATTATACGATATTTCGGACAATTCAGATTGCCAGCAATATGGAACTAATCATGTGAATTAGGTCAACACAAACTAGTGATGTAACTTTAGCCCTTACTGTGGAATGTAAGACTAAGTTTTACTTAGAGCCTGAGTGGCGTAGGAGGCTAATGCCTCCTACTAAGGCAACATTTAACTCCAGCTGCCTGCAATTACTGCGAGTTCAATTCTCACCAGGCTCAAGGTTACTCAGCCTTCCATCCTTTCTAAGGTGGGTAAAATGAGGACCCGGTTTGTGGGGGAAATAAGCTGACTTTGTATAAAATATACAAAAGTATGAAGGCTGTTGCTTAACGCATTGTAAGCCTCCCTGAGTCTCCGGAGAAGCGCGTCATATAAATAAAATTTTCCAATTTCTATCAAATTTATTAATTCTGCAGATCAGCCACTGCTCTGGGGTGCTGGAATTATATGTTTTTAGATGTTTACCTGTGTGAAAGTTGTATTTTTTTTGAATGGTATAGCATGGAAAATTTCAGTGGCAGTATGACATCCGGATTTTAGTTTTTCAGCTGATGTGAACAGAATCTGATGCTCCGTCAGGTAAAGCATTTGCTTTTTGTCTGATATTGTACGTATAGCCTATTTTGTTTTTTATCACAATTGAAATATTTTATTCCTCAAATAGAAACTGCTGATGGCTTTTGACCTTATTAAGAAATGAAATGATATAAGGTCAGGCTTATCCCAGGGTAGAGGTCTTTCAGTACAGCTCCATTCAGGTGAAGATCAATTACTTCAACAGTTTGATTATTTGTGAAGCAGGTAGACGAAGAGCTAGGAGAAACCACTGAAGGATTAAACAAGCACATCCAGGCAAATATGTTATTAAGAAAGTAGTGCTGTTCTAAAAGTAAGTTCTGAGTGGAAGAGACTGAAAGCAAGGTCAGGGAAGTCAAACGGTACTGCTTGGTCTTTAATATTTCATAATTTAGCATTTCCTATTGTGAGGACTGATTTAGCCAGTCTCATGGATTTTTTAACACCTGAATGAAACTGCTGAATGAGGAGAATTTTGGCTGGCATGCCCACTTAGTGGCTGCCAGAGACTGTCATATTCCACCTTTAGGACAATGATGCATCTTTTAAGAACTAAAGAACGAATCCCCGCCTCCCAATGATTCAGCAGGGGTTTGCTATTACTGATTTGGTTTACAATTTTTGCATCAATATTAATGATATAAGAATATAATTGATGATTTTTAATATTGATCTCTTAGGAGGATCAGTGGATCTTCTTCTTCTTCTTCTTCTTCTTCTTCTTCTTCTTCTTCTTCTTCTTCTTCTTCTTCTTCTTCTTCTCCTTCTCCTTCTCCTTCTCCTTCTCCTTCTTCTTCTCCTCCTCCTCCTCCTCCTCCTCCTCCTCCTCCTCCTCCTCCTCCTCCTCCTCCTCCTCCTCCTTTCTTCTTTACCACTTGACTGGTTAAACTTGAGAATCAGAAAAAAAGTTACAATTCAGAACTTACAGTAAATGGAGTTATCTGGCTGAGCTGCACAATAGGGGAACTGATTATATTTCTCAGAGGATCTACTGTGCTGTATATTAGCAACCTTATATATTTTCCAATGTTTTGCTCTTATTTGACTAAGGGTTTAGAATGTGATAAGATAAATTTAATATTGGGTTCTGCTATTGGCATAAAGATAAATAGAATATGCAAGAAATAGCAGTGTAGCCTTTTCTTTTCTTTGTAATCTAAACCACTTGGTTTAGCTTTAATAAAAAGGAAGAAGTATGTCAAGTATCATCATACAAAGGTGTCTATTTTTATACTGATATTAATTGGACATATTAAATATCACTTATTTTGTATGCAATAGGATTTCAAAATATTATCTTCTCCAAAGTAAAGAATGAGAAAACAGTTGTTTCAGAAATATAGTCTCCCAAAGCCAAATACTTAAAATGCAGTCAAGTCTGACTAGGACTTCAATCCTTCTATTCCAAGAACAGAATAGTTACTCTTCCTTTTGTATATGTTTATATGAAAAGATACACTAATATGTTGATTATGTTGAATTTTCCATCCATTTTGCTAGTATTAAACTCTTAGTATTCTTCTGCCAGAGTTATTTTTGTCCACAATGGTTCTTGAACTATCCAGGCTCACATCTCATTCTGCTTTGCCTCTCCTCCTTCATTTAGCTGGTTGCCTGTGCTTCGCTATGAAACTATGTGATCAGGCATGATAAGTTGTCACTTAAAGCCTGAAACTTAATGTAGAGTTTGTAACTCCGTAGCATCAGAGCATATTAATATAAGACAACTGGCAGTTGGAACCGGGGGGGGGGAGTAGAATGTCCCAGCATGCAGACCGGATGAGTCACACACTGGCCACACCCACACCTGGTTTAGCGAAGGGGTAGCATCAGAACGTGTTAATATAAGGCAACTGGCAATTGGAAGAGAGTTCTTTTCAGGTGGGGAGGGGGAATAGAATGTCTATCTCCTTAACATCAGAGCATGTTAATAGAAGGCAACTGGCAGTTGGGACAGAGTTCCTTTCAGGTGGGAAGGGGGAGTAGAATGTCTAACTCCTTAGCATCAGAGTATGTGAATATAATCCTGTATAAGAAATACTAATGATCTGATGGTCATTTCGAAAAATCCTTTCTTAGCGAGCACCTAGAGGCCAAGAGGAACATATGTGTCAGATTTCAAGTTTGTAGGCTTTACCGTTCTGGAGATTTCATGATGAGTGAGTGGTATTTAGCTTATATATATATAGACTAGCTGGATCCCCATGCTTTGCTACAAAACTATGTGATGGGGCTTGATAAATCGACACTTACAGCTTGAAAATTAATGAGTAGTTATGATCGACCTCTCCTCTCCCCTTCTCTCCCTGGGCCTTGCCCCACAGAAATGTCTCCTATCCTAGTCCCTTCTCTCCCTCAGGCTTGCCACACAGAGGCCTCCCCTATGCTATCCTCTTCTCTTCTCAGCCTCACCCCACAGAAGGCTCCCCTATCCTATCCCCTTCTCTCCCTGACGCTTGCCCCGCAGAAGCCTATCCTATACCCCTTCTCTCCCTCAGGCTTGCCCCACAGAAACCTCCTCTATCCTATCCCCTGGTTGCTACTGTGAAAGTAAAACTGAAAGTGAAACTCCTCTCCTCTGCTTGTGTTTTGCATTTGGAACAGATTTCTTTTCAGGTGGGGAGGGGGAACTCCTTAGCATCAAAGTGTGTTAATAATAATATAGGAAATACTAATGCTCTGATGGTCATTTTGAAAAATCCTTTCTTGGTGAGCACCTAGAAACCAAGAGGAACATACATGGCAAATTTCAAGTTTGTAGGCTTTACAGTTCTGGAGATTTCGTGATTATGGTGTGAGTGGTTTTCGCTTTTATATATATAGATTTTCTTCTGCCACTCTGCTGTTTTTCATTCAGTAGATTGGTTTTATGCTTGCTTAAGCTATGCTTTAAGGAAAGTATGATTCAGAAGGAAGCAACATAAATATCCAGAGATCAAATAATAGCAATAGCACTTAAATTTATATACCACTACATAATGCTTTACAGCCCTCTCTAAATAGTTTACACAGTCAGTCTATTGCCCTCAACAATCTGGGTCCTCATTTTACCAACCCCAGAAGGTGATGGAAGGCTGAGTCAACCTTGAGCCATTCTGGATCAAACTTGTGGTGTATGGGCAGAGTTAGCCTGCATTCAAACCACTGGGCCATCACAGCTCTTTCAAATAATAGTTTGTAATGACTACAATGCTATATATGATATTGCGAATATGATAAAGGCATGCAAATATGAATGAAAGATGATGGTTAAAATATGTGAAGTACGCATGGGAGTAATTCAGAGTTCAAAAAGCATCAAGTCTCCCAGCTGAGGTGATTGAAATATTAATGGCTCTTGCCACACCAGTATTAGTAATTAGATGTCAATATTTTACTCAGATATTCTGGAGAACAGAGACTTCCTATCCCCATTTTCATGCTCTTTAAATCCAAGCCAATCTGATTCAGTAACTCCCTTGGTAAACAAGAACCAAGCAATAAAGGAAATCTCCAAATGCCCAAAGGCAACATATGTAACTTTAATCAAAAGAGATTTATTTAAAAAGGCAGCAGCATTTGAATCTTAGCATAAAAAACAAACACGCAGAAGACTTATTTCTAGCTCACTACTTCTCTACCCACAACTGCTAATACCGAAAAAAGTTTTAATAGACTAATAGGGATGAATTTAAGCTTGATGTAGAATATGCTTTGTGTTCAGTTCCCAAAAAGTGTTACAGGATGTATGAGAATGAAGACTGGGGCATCCATCTGTAGATGTTTAAAACAGCAGTGCCTTTACCCAGGATTATATAGCAGCTGTAGAAAGCAGCCACAAAACCCCTCTCTGTGGGGGTAGAGGGGAAGCAGCTGCTTTAAAGAGTTAGAGAAATGCTATGTTAGTGTGCCAAAGCACATTTCTAAAACACGACACAGCCTAATTTGGCCTGTTCAACAACAAAGGAATGGTACCTCCAATTCTTCACACACACAAAACGCAGAGAGAGGGGGGAGAGAGAGAGAGAGAGACAGAGAGGGGTGGGGGGAGAATGAAAGAAAATAAGTTGGATTTCCCTTTCAGCAGAGGAAAAAAAACCTCTAGAAAAAAATTACCCAGATAAGAGAAATGCTGTTGGGCAGCATCAAAGTGCAGTATGCTAATGGCTGTTCCATTCTAAGCACCCTCCCTTCTAGTCACATGATCCATAGTACATGCCTAGTATACCAGTCCCTTGTCTCCCTGGTATACAGATACACACAAATACTGAGCAAAAGAGACACATACAGATACACACGCACCAGGGGTGGGTTCTAAAATTGTTTACTACTGGTTCTGTGGGCGTGGCTTATTTTGTGGGCGTGGCTTGATGGTCATGTGACAATTCTTTAGGATTTAGCAGAGGTATTGGTCTACCAGGCTTTTAACTGCTTGCAGAGCTGTACCAGTCTACCCATTTATTTTTTGCAGGCACTGATCTACTCATGTATTTTTGCAGGCCTCAGTCTACTCATTTGTTTTCTTTTAACACTGATCAGCTGTAGGGCAGCCCTTTGAAGCCCAGCGGCAAGAGTTTAAACAGTTTTTTTCCCTCTAGCCATCAGCTGGGACTCAGGAGGCAGCAATAGATTGGGGGTGGGGCCAAATAAAAGGTAAGAATAATGCGGGGGGTGGGGGACACGCAGGGGGTGCACACAGGGGGCAGAACCGGTTTGGTGATGTCATATCGTCACCGCTACCGGCTCGGGAGAACCAGGCCGAACCAGGAGGAACCCACCACTGACACGCACACACATGCACACACGCACACGCACACACACACACACACAGAGCGAGTGAGAGATAAAATGTTAATATGCTGCACAGAACAAAATGCATTTTATGGCCACTGCATGGAAAATGATGGAAAGAATTCCAAAGTGGTACTTGATATGCCCCCCCCCCAATTTTTGTCTGCATATGTTGCTAAGGAGAAACTTATTAGAAACTTCTTTGCCCCCTAAACATATTAGGAATTTTTTTTGACTCCTCGTCAAGAAATGTGTTAAAGGCTTGTATAACATAAATGGTTCTGCTACTTAGAGGCTGCACACTTTAATACAATCTAAAGCATGCTGCTGAGTTCTCATTTCTTCCATTTAAAAAAAATAATTATAGGTACTTATAATACCTATAATACCTATAATAATTATAGGTATTTTTCGGAATGTAAAATGCACCTTTCCCCCCCCCTAAAAGGGGGTGAAAATTTAGGTGCATCTTATACATTGAATGTAGCTCCACCCACCCACTGGCCCCCACCCTTTGGCCTCTGCCTCTCAGCAATTACTTCCTTGCAAGCAAACAGCAAGAAAAAACAGCTCCTTTCAGCTTCAGCACAGCCTAATTAGTACAAGTTAATTGGATCGGCCTCCCAACTCTCAGCTGATTTGCTCTCAGCTGTTTTGCTCAGGGCTCTGCTGCTTTCTTCAAAGAGGTAAATTATGGGAGCAGATTTTTTTTCCTTGTGCCAATCAAGCTATGCTGAAAATGAAAACGAAAGTAAAGCAGGCTGTTGGCTGTTTGCTGCAATGAGGCAAAATTGCTCAGAGGCAGAGGGAGATTTCTTTTTCTTCTTTTTCCTCACCAAAAAAGGTAGGTGCTTCTTATACTCCAAAAAATATGGTATGTAAGAGAAATGCAGAATTTCCTGGATAGCAGATGGGAGCAGAAACATGCAGTTATGCCAACTGATTTGTTACTTAGGAGAGGACAGACAACTTTTGGTTGCCAGTTTTGGTTGCCACGATGTTAAAAAGATGTTGGGACTCTAGAAAGAGTGCAGAGAAGAGCAAAAAAGATGATTAGGCGACTGGAGGCTAAAACATATGAAGAACGGTTGCAGGAACTGGGTATATCTAGTTTAATGAAAAGGAGGAATAGGGGGTGCCCCAATAATCTGGGTCATCATTTTACTGACCTTGGAAGGATGGAAAGCTGAGTTAACCTTGAGCCAGTGAGATTCAAACCGCCGAACTGCTGGCAATCAGCAGTCATCAGAATTATCCTGCAATGCTGCATTCTAACCACTGTGCCATCATGGGTCTTTATCAAAACAAGGATTTCCCATTATAGATTTGTACATTTGATTTCTTTTATTACATCTCTGTTAAATTTCACTCTGATAATTTAAAGCCATTTCTCTAACCGATTAATATCTTCTTGAATTTTGTTTCTCTGTTTTAAGGTGTTGTTGTTGTTAGTTGTGAAGTCGTGTCCAACCCATCACGACCCCATGGACAACGTTCCTCCAGGCCTTCCTGTCCTCTACCATCCTCTGGAGTCCATTTAAGCTCACGCATACTGCTTCAGTGACCCCATCCAGCCACCTCATTCTCTGTCATCCCATTCTTCTTTTGCCCTCAATCTTTCCCAGCATTAGGCTCTTCTCCAGTGAGTCCTTCTTCTCATTAGGTGGCCAAAACATTTCAGTTTCATCTTCAAGATCTGGCCTTCTAAAGAGCAGTCAGGGTTGATCTCCTCTAGGACTGACTGGTTTGATCACCTTGCAGTCCAAGGGACTCTCAGGAGTCTTCTCCAGCACCATAGTTCAAAGGCCTCAATTCTATATAGTAATTGGTTATTTTATGTCCCTCTTAGAATATACAAAACTAACACAGTTTAGGCAAAAACTACAGAATGTTCTTGAATCTTTACCACTCTCTTGTTACTGCACTAAATATTCTTGCAATGAAAATATCCCAAGAGTGTTAATGGATAACACTGATGGAAGCATAAAGTTTATATGAATCCATCATATGATATCCGCACACATATATTTTTCTCCCAGAGCTGTAGCAATGTTTTGGAACTTAACATTTCATAGGTGCTAATAATTCATGCCTCATTCTGCCAGCATCTTAGGGTGGTAAACATTGCATTTAATGTTCTCCCAGCACAGAATGATAATTAGGCTGTAGGGAAAACAACTAAAGGGTTTTGCTGGGATCACGATATTTGATGGGCTAAGAGACAGAGAGACGCGGGGGGGGGGGGGGGAGAGGATGGGAAGGCTTAGGTACCCTAACCCTATCTTTCTCAATGACATCAGACAGCACTATAAAAGAGGGTTTTTTAAAACTTGCTTCTTTTTATCTTCCTCTGTTCCTAACAGCGTAACTCTGCTTTAATTCTTTCTCCAAAGAGAATTTGCTTCAAGGGCCAAAATTGCACGAGGGAAGTGAAATCTTTTTTAAAATGTAAAACACTGATTCCTAAGCTAATTTATATTAACTGCAGGAGTACATTGATATACCACAAGTAAATAATTAAAAATGTCTTTTCAAATGAAGAATGCTCTTTCACTGGAAACTGAATAAATTTGAAATGACTTGCTAATTCTTTCTTAGACCATACTTCTTTAAAATAAGTACTATTAAGATCAAGACTTAATCCTATTGATTAACTGGGAGTAAACCCACTGGAATTAGTGCAATAAGTTAGTTCTGGATAAGTAAACTATAGTTTTACAGTTATAATGTAAATATGATTAAACCTGGATCCCAGTAATTCTGTATAATTCGAAATATGTTATTTATCTTAACATTAAACTTTAATGTTGTACATTGAGGAGTACCTGTAATAATAACCAGATGTATTTTTGTGTGTTTCCCTCTGTGTGTGTGTGTCTGTGTGTGGGTGTGTGGGTGTGTGGGTGTGTTGGTGTAGGTCAGACTAGGAAAAGCAATGGTAGAAAACTACACCACTGTTGTGACCTAGGCTTCATGAGTCATAAAACACATGAGTAGTCCCCAAACCCTCTTTTATTGCAACAGCTGTGAATTACATTCATTCACAGCTGAGTCCCAATTAGTTGCAAAAAGTCCTTCGGGAGAAGTCCTTTGGGATAATCACCAACCTTTATCTCCCTTGACACGCTGCCAAAGATCTACTTGGCAAAGCCACATGGAGTTCAGAATCAAACAGAAATGCCGACTGGGAACAGAATTAAAAATGTTGTTTTCCTGCAAGGGCCCCAGATGCCTTTGCTCCTCTTTTAAGCCTTATGGGAGGGGCCAATCATCTCCAGGTCTTATTCCCAAATTGTCCCTTTAGTTTTAACTGTTCTTGCTTCTGGCAGCTCTGTGCACGCGCACACTAGGAACAGGCTCCTTCTGTTTCTCTGCCTCTCTGATGTGCAATTCTGGAGGCTCCTGAGGCAGCACATACCTCCCAAATGGCCCTGGTCCCATCTCTGCCTCCAATGCAGAGCCCTCATTCGGGCCTTCCCCAGACTCCAGGACTGGCCCATGTTCCTCCCCAGCCTCTTCACTGTCCGACTCCACTGCCAGCCCCGCAGGCTGCTGGCGGACCCCAACAACCAGGAGAGAAGAGGGAATCTTTACTTAACTACTAGAAAGAGAATAATTCTGTGACTGTAGATCACGGTGAGAAATATGCACATATACATGCCTCTGTCCGATACACACGTTATACAATCCATGCTTTAAAAACAGTGTAAGGAAGGACTTTTGTTTGTTTGCCTCAAATGTTGAATATTATTTCACTTCATTGGATTAGTTCACCATTGTAACTGAGGAAAGAAACAGAAAGCTTCTCATCAGCATTCTATACTACGAATATTTATTTATACATTTCTATTCCTGCCCTTATTCTATTTTGTTTTATCAAAAACGGCTCCAAAAGTTGACATCTTTCTCATAGCGGAGCTGATCAAGCCTGTTGATCAACAGCAGGATTGTTATTTTGTGCAACTTCAATTCTTGTTTTTCGGCTATATTTGTTACTTTAAATACGGCCATGTCACATTATGTAAAGATATTAGAAATTTATGGTTCGAATTATCCCTAACGTAGGGATTTTGTTTTTGTTCATGATAGCTGTGTGACTTAATTGATTTTTTTATCAAGAAAACTATCATAAATCCAATACGCACGCTTATTTTTCTGCTCCATCATCTTTTCATTCCTTCTCTTGGAGTTATTAGGGTTTACCTCCAAATTTTCATCACTACTCTGAAAATGGCAGAGTCCTAATTGGATTAAATTCCTAATGGCCAGATGGACATGTCATTGTAGTTCCTACCTAAGTCCTCAACAGCGCCAACCCTCCTTAGTTTTTTAAGATCAGCCAAAGTAATTTACAATTTTATAAGCTATTTCCTTCAGATTGAAGGCACATTGCTGCTCATTTTTCTTTTAAATCCCCTGAAGAACTTCATATTATCAGCAAATTAGCCATGTGACGCTTCACCTCAACTCTTTTTTGAACAAATTAAATAATCCAATTCTAACAAGAATCTCTTTGTATTAGAGGTGATTTGGGAAGATAGGATTCATAACCAGATCAGATTGAATTCAGTCTGAAGTTCATCTCCTTGACAGCCTCAAATGATATTATAATAAGCATAGTTAAGGACCATCATCATGGACATATAGGAGGAAAATAGATTCTGGAGTTTCTGAATATATGCTTTTCAAGCAAGATGTACAATCGAAATAGCTCATCCTAAGGAGACCTTAACTTGATTTCATGTGCCCAATTTAAAAAATAAAATAAAAAGTTATTTAATTTGATGAGCTAAGACCTCTAGTATGAGCTATATCTTGTCCCTTGTAAACTGATGCTGGGAAATGATTTTGGAAGGTGATGAAGGAGGAAAAGGTGCCAGATATTCAAACAGGGGAAAAAAATCCTTATAGATAATGAAAAGTACAGAAAAGAACAAATTAGGGGGCTGGAGACTAAGACATATGAAGAACGGTTACAGAAATTGGGTATGTCTAGTCTAGTGAAAAGAAAGAGAAGGGGAGATATAATAGCAATGTTCCAGTATTTTAGGGGCTGTCACAAAGATGAGGGAGACTATTTTCCAAAGCACCAGAAAGCAATACATGAACCAATGGATGGAAAGTATCCATAAAACTAAAGATAAATTTCCTAATAATGAGAGCAATCAACCAATGGAATGGTTTGTCTTCAAAAGTTGTGGGTGCCCCACCACTGGAGACTTTCAAGAAGAGACTGGACAGCCACTTGCCTGAAATGGCATAGACTCTCCTGCTTGTGCAGGGAGTTGGACTAGAAAATCTTCCAACTCTGTTATTCTATGTTCTATGTATAAGGGAGAATTGCTCTAGGTCTACCCACATGTTGCTTCAGCTTCATATTCATTCCGTGCATTTGCCAAAAGAATACTCTTAAAGGTTCCTGATAGAAAATTTAACCCAGCTCTATGCTGAGAGACTGTACCTACATTACGGAAATACTGGATTATAAAAAGCTGGCTACCTAGATAAAGTCTGAAATGAATACTATAAAAATGCAATCAGATGCATTGTTCTTATATGGCGGTCCAGGCCAAATTATGTGGGTTCTTCTTCCTTTCCTTGCCATCTCCATCCTCACTACAGGTTTTAATTAAGGTTGTTTCAGTTTTAACAATAGTTTGTCCGAGAGAGTCGGTGTGTTTTATGATCCTGCCTTGTTAGAATGACCAAAGCTGAAGCGTATTCCTAGTTTATACATAACAAACCACAGATACAGTAGTTGAAAACAGAAGCAAACCACATTGTTCTCCTCACAGATCAGCTCATGAAAGAAATAACAGCAAATATGTACATTAAGAACAAACAATCTAAATGATGACCAATGAATCTTCTCTGGGCAGGCCACATCAGTAGTGATTGCCTGAGAAAATAAAACTCTATGCTTTCTCCCTGATGATACCTAATACTGCCTGTTTACTACTGTCCTAAAAAGACTCGGTTGCAATCCAATTGGCTTGGAATAAAGGGAGCAAAGTGTACACAAAGCCAGGATACACAAATAATGAACACAATATATTGAGAAACAATGAATATGCATGCAAAAATGCACCTTAAAACGTTAGAATAATCTAACCAACTGTTTCAGCCCCTTGAAGATTTGTAAATGCATTTTATTATTTGTTATCTTTCCTTAACAATTATTTGTTTCTTTGTGCATGAGAGAGTATCTTTTCCTCAACATATTTTTTTCTAATCTATTTCTAGTCCGCATGTTATATAATTGTCATGAATATTCTGTGCGTGTAAAGTGTATTGCTGTGTGTGCTTACAAATAGCTTCTTAAGATATTTTATGCATGTTTGGTTATAATTTGTATATCTTGGCTTTGGGATTTTGGTATTTTGAGTAGGCTTTCAGGGGTTTTTTGGGGGAGGGATTAGAAGGGAGGGCATGCCATCTTCACCTCAGGCAGCAAAACATTTTGTAGAGAAAATGCTGTTCTGCAGTAGAATAAGTAGGAAAAAGTGATTGCATTAATAGCAGCTGTAGCTGCATTAGCAGGGAAAAAAAGTCATTTGGTAGATATATCAGCTTCTAAAGAAAGATATTTATCCAGAAAAATATCTTTATTAGCTGAAAAGTGTTTTCCGTAAAAGAGCTAACTTTTTAAGTGGTCGTAAAATATGGTGAGTGCCTTCGATGGTAATTTCTGTTTTCCATTTTAAAATATTAGCATATTTCTTCCTTTGGCTAAATTCGATACTTTGGCAAATTACTTTCTGGGAGGGCAACCAGACTTTGGGTTGCAAAAAATTGTGCAATCCATTAGATAACAGCAGCAAGAGACAGAAAGTTCTCTCCTCTAGTAGTTCACAGGGATGTTCAGCCGTATTTTTATAGAAATATGAATGCTGCACAAACAGAAAATTATTTTTCCCTTCCAGGGAGAAGCTGGCTTTTCATCAGAATTCATTTCCAGATAAAATCTAATAGGAGATTTGTAAACTTAAGAAGCTATTGCATGTTACACCACAGAATGGATGCTATGGAAGAAATTTTCTCTCAAAATACAGCTGCTATGGGAGGAGCATTTGCCCAAGAAATTGAACGTAGAACTGAGATTCATCTTCAGCTTAATTACATTTCAGTTTCAGATTAAAGAATAATTGTAAACATCTCAAAGATGGAATTCACCCTGAGAGCGTTCTTAGTGAAGTACCCTTTGGGGACCTTTTGTATTTCAGAGTCCTGGTGCTCCAATTTAATGGCAGAAAAGAACATCAGGTCAAGGTCAAAGCTGCTTTCTTTTCACCCTGTGCTCTCTTCTACTTCACTAATTTGTTGAATAGGGTATTTATGGATGAATGATCTTCTGGAGGATTGGCATTCCTCTGTGTGTGTGTGTGTGTGTGTGTGTG
>WNWU01000006.1:9094282-9118391 GCA_012654045.1 Ptyas mucosa | reverse complement strand
TCTCTTCTCTTCTCTTCTCTTCTCTTCTCTTCTCTTCTCTTCTCTTCTCTTCCCTTCCCTTCCCTTCCCTTCCCTTCCCTTCTCTTCCCCACCCCTCCCCTCCTCTTTTCCATCCTATCCTATCCTATTCTATCCTATCCCATCCCATCCCATCCCATCCCATCCCATCCCATCCCATCCCATCCCATCCCATCCCATCCCATCCCAACCCATCCCATCCCATCCCATCCCGTACCATGCCGTGCCGTACCATACCGTATCATCCCTCTTATACATTTATTGGAGTTTTGTATTGTACTTTAGAATATGCACATGCTTTTGTCTTTTTGTTTTCCCCACTTCTCTCTTTGACACCTAAGCACATATAAATTATTTACTGGTCTATTTGGGGGGCAGGCCTTATTATAATATGTATGTATTGTCACCTGTATTTCTTTGCGCTTTTAGGGAAATAAAATCAATGTAGCTTTTGTGTCTGAAATCTGGCCACCCCTTCTTTTTTCTCCATGATAACAATGTAAAACCTTTCCCTAGGAGACCAGACCCCCCCAATTAGAGGATACCCTTTTCTTTACATTGGCCTAGATATGAATTCCAGAAGAGAAAGTGATTGTTGGAGAGCAACTGTCCCAATCAGGAGGAGGGGGTCAAATGAGGAATTAGTCTGGAATCATTATATAAACACAAGAAAGCAAGATCCGACACCTCCCCCCCACCACTTCCTTGAATGCTGTTGGACTGTATTTAGTCTTTCCAAAGGGCAAGCTGTCAGTTTGGGAAGATTCCTGTGAAATAGGAATAGAGCAATAACGTGGCTAATTTGTACTTTACACATGTGGATCTGGTTGTTCATGCCTGACAGTGATGCTGCCTTAGCATTGGTTCCTTCCCAGAATCCGTCCTAAGAGCCCATGAAAGAGACTTTCTTAATAGGATTCCATGTCACTAAAGGCTGCTTATGAATTAAAGGCATGCCAAACCTGCCTCATTTAATTTTTGTTCCAAGTGCCTTCGCATCAGTTGGTCTCTTCATCTGACCTCATTAACCAGCTTTGTGTCTAGCTGTTGAAGATGAATTCATCCAACAGATAATTTTTAAAAGAAGCTTATAAAGATATATAAAAGGCATTCCCAGTGCAGCAAGTAAAACATTAAGTTAGTTAAATCAAGCAGAACATTTCATTCCAGGTAGATTAGAAAACTGGTGCTACAAATGATCACTCATAAAAAAAAAATTAGATTTACCTGCATTTGATACAACTTGAGTGGAATTTACCACAATCCTTGATATATTTCAAACTACCAGAATCTAACAGAGAGGATAAATGGTGACACACGTACAATGTCCAAACTTATGTCCCTGGGGTGGGGGAGCAAGATAATTCATCGTGGGTGAATCATCTTAGTGTCACAATAGCTTACTATTAATGCCAGGGTAACATTTTGTCTTTTTTTTTTAAATTAAGCAAAGAGAGATCATTTCAGCCAGTCATGATATTATTGCAATATTCATGTTGTGAAGCTCAGTCAAGTTAGATAGAATCAGTTCTCCTATGCTGGCTTGTGTGGCAAGAAAGTCTGTTTCTCCTCTTCCTCATTATGGTGAATAAACAAGCTTGAAGAGATATTCCTTTAAGTTTCATGACGAGAGGCGTATTGTGCTCTGTTTCCCGATGACTGAATGGCAATGTGAATGAATAATGAATGAGCCACAAAGAATATTGTATAATCATGCTCGCAATTCTGATAATAACCCAAGATAAAATGACATGATGAAGGTTCCATAAAAGTTTCATTGGGTCTCATCAGCTTCTTTCATTTTCCTTTAAGATGATTTCATTTAAGCAAGCTGTCCCTTGCACTGTGTAGGCTCACACTGACTGATGTTCTTAAATTACTTATAGCACGGTCTCTTTTATATCTTTTCTTAATTAGCAATTTGCTTTTGGAGTTGTAGCCCGATAAGTATCACTCTACTGATAGAAAAACCTTTGAACCGGTAAAGATTATCCTGAGATGGAGGCAATTCTTCCATTCCCTGTAATCTGCCTCCTCCCTGTTTGAAACAGACTTACAACTTCATTGTGCAGGTTTGACATGGCTACAAGGGAGTACAGAGGAAAGGGCGTGGAACAAGAGCTTCCTTATTTTGCTGCTTATGGAAGCTTATGGTCTGAATTGAGGTCTCCTTTAGCCAATAAACACTCATTTGGAGGTAAATAACTTTTCTTAGCTTGAGACCAATGTTTTGTGTAACATAGCAATAGCAATTGGACTTATATGTCACCCCATAGTACTTTATGGCACTCTCTGGGTGGTTTACAGTGTAGAAACATTATTTGCATACTGTCCTCAACAATCTGGGTGCTCATTTTACTGACCTCAGAAGGATGGAAAACTGAGTCAACCTTGATTCCCGTCAGGATTGAACTCCTGGCTGTGGGCAGAGTCCACCTGTGATACTGCTTTCTAACCATTGTGCCACCAGATCTCTGGTGTTTGAGCTTATACTTAAAAAAATAGCTGGAGGCCCATTCATTTAAATACCCAGAAGTATTTAAAGGGGAGATTTTAAAGATGTCTTTAATCATGCATTTGATGGTTTTGGCCTTTTCCCTCGACATAGTTGCCAAAATCAAGCAGTTTAGAGGTTTTCACAATTACTTCAGCATCCTCAGTGGATAGGTCACCCATTTTGGCTCTTAGCCTCAGTCATACGCAAAAAACCCCCCAAAACCCTCAAATGTTTGGTCTCACCCACACTGAACTGGCTCTGAAAAGCTGACAAGCTGCATGTGGCTCCCAGATCACACACCTTATACCCTTGCTTGCACTAGATGGAAGCTTTATAAGAGTTGTAAATTTACTTTCAGATTTATGCTTTACAACCTACAGAGGATGAGAGTAACACGAGACAATACCAGTTTTGACAATCGATGCACCAGACCATAAAGAGTGTCAGAAGGATATATCTAAATTTGTGGTGCAAGTGGGAAAAAAAACACCTGAGTTTAAATATAAGGGGTTACATGATGCAAAGGAAAGAGGAAGGTTGGGTTAACTTGACTGGAAACTGTATTTTACAGTTTGCTGTTTAGTTTGGATATGGATGCTGCTGAGAAATAAAAGATTTTTGGAGTCAGCAGCAAATGACCTGAGATTTGAGTGGCATGGATAATTGCAGTATGATAAAGTCAAGATTAATGTGGATTTTAAAAGTCATTATCAACAAAAGAGAATATATGTAACAGTGGAAACCTTGGTGTTCTTTGAGCTCAGTTGTTTACTTGAAGATGTTTCATTACTTGACTAGATAACATCATCACTGAGTGTGGGGCTTGTTCTCTGTTTATATACAATGCCCTACTAGTGTTGGTGTGGTGTGGTTTTCCTTTTGGTCGGTTCTTTGATTAGGGTATTGTTTTCTGCTTGATTCTTTATCTGCTTGATTGTTTGTCTCCCTTTATTATGGTATTATTCATAATACATGAACAGTCTGGTTTTTTTTTAAATTTTGATTTATATGCTACCCTTCTCCGGAGACTCAGGGTGGCTTACAATGCGCTAAGCAATAGCCTTCATACTTTTGTATATTTATACAAAGTCAGCTTATTGCCCCCACAAACTGGGTCCTCAATTTACCTACCTTAGAAAGGATGGAAGGCTGAGTCAACCTTGAGCCTTGGTGAGATTCGAACCTGCAATAATTGCAGGCAGCTGGTGTTAATAACAGGGTGCTTTAGACCACTGTACTATCCAAGGCTCTGTTAAGGAAAATGTAGAAATAAAGATGTCCTCATGTTGAGCTTCATTCACGATGACTGTATCCTTGCAATTTTCTTGAAAAGGAGTTCTAATTATGCAAGCATCAACTTCTTCCAAGATGATGTTCGATTCTTAACAAGCATCCGAAACATCCAGTAATCATTATCTTTATTGTTTTGGTTGCAATGTGAGGTTTCTGAAAGTGCAATACGATCTGATTTGATTAATGCAACTCTCAACACAGTTTCTCACAATAGCAATAAAGGCTTGTTGGCTGTGTTCTTGTTGATGTGTTCTTTTAGCTGTAAGATATTATTTACGGTAATATAAATTTTCAAAATATTAAAAGTGAACATTCTAACAAGACAATACAGTGATCTGGAAGCGAAAAGAAATTATTTCTTTGGGGTAAAGTGAGCACAAACCCTCTCTAAATCACCTAAAAGTGTTAATTAGCACCAAATAAAGAACAATGAAGAATGGTTGCATTCTTCCTTTGAGACTAAGATTTGGGACAAGTTATTTTGCACATGACTGGAATACTTAAATGTAAAGAGATTTAAATATCTGATTTTAATAGGTTTCATCCCACTGGGACAGACACTTTTGATTATCTGTGACCTCCACCAATTATAGTGATTCTCCCCATAGGCCAACTGTAATTTTAATAACTCATCAAACTAAGCCTGAAGGTTCTCTAAAATGCCAAATATGTACTTGAATTTTTTTTGCTAGTTACTGAGCAACTAGTTTCAACCTGACCTTTTTTGAATTCCATCCTTTTATTACTCATTCTCAACTCATTAAAACATTTAATTTCTGAACAAACGTTTCTCATAAAATATTATGTCCTAACTATACACATATATGAACTTATTAATATAAATAAATGGGATATTAATATACAAGAAAGTCAAGAAAGCAGATAAGACCAGGCTACACTGGGTCTATATAGAAAGAGGAGCTACCTATGTTGGTCAGGTGGATTATCCTGCCATCCTGTAAAGATAGAACTGACTTATTTTTTTATTTTTATTTTTTAATCAAGCATGTATTTTATGACAGATACAAGTGTAAACATAATTATAAATACATGAAATGGATATGAATAAAAGAAAACATTAGGACAGGGACGGTAGGCACACTGGTGCGCTTATGCACACCCCTTAAAGACCTCTTAGGAATGGGGTGAGGTCTACAGTAGACACTCTAAGGTTAAAGTTTTGGGGGTTTGGGGAAGAAACCACAGAGTCAGGTAGTGCATTCCAGGCATTGACCATTCTGTTGCTGAAGTCGTATTTTCTTCAGTCTAGTTTGGATCAGTTTACGATGAGTTTGTATCTATTGTGTGCTCTTGTATTGTTTTGGTTGAAGCTGGTAGGACATTGTAGCAGATGATTTTATGTACTATGCTTAGGTCAGACCAAAGAAGGCAAAGTTCTAAATTGTCTAAGCCCAAAATTTCAAGTCTGGTGGCATAAGGTATTTTGTTGCGAGCAGAGGAGTGGAGGACTCTTCTTGTGAAATATATCTGGACTCGTTCGATTGTATTAATGTCCGATATGCAGTGCAGGTTCCAGACAGACGAGCTGTAGTCAAGAATTGGTCTGGCAAAAGTTTTGTATGCCCTAGTTTGCAGTTCAATATTACCGGAGAAGAATCTATGCAAGATTAGGTTAACAACTCTTAATGCTTTTTTAACAATGCTGTTACAGTGAGCTCTGGCACTTAGATCATTCGAGATGAGTACTCCAAGGTCTTTGACAGAGTTAAGGTCATCTGTTAGGTTGTATCCACCCAGCTTGTATTTTGTGTTCTGATTTTTTTTGTCAATGTGTAAGACAGAGCATTTGTTGGTTGAGATTTGGAGTTGCCAATTGTTTGACCATTCTGAAAACATAGTCAAGGTCTTTTTGTAGAATAGCAGCTTTGCCAGTGGTGTTGAATAGTTTTACATCATCAGTGAAGAGAACAAAGTTGTTTATACTATGATTGCAAAGGTCATTTATATACATTTTGTGCAAACTATTGTACAAAGTGTACTATTTTCCAAAGCACCAAAAGGCAAGATGAGAAACAGTGGTTGGAAGCTAACCAACGAGAGAAGCAACCTAGAACTAAGGAGAAATTTCCTAATGGTGAGAGCAATCAGCCAATAAAATGGCTTGCCTTCAGAAATTGTGGGTGCTCCATCACTGCAGACTTTCAAAAAGATACTGGACAACCATTTATCTGAAATGGTAGAAGGCAGGGCTGTCAAATTCCTGACCTGTGGCCGAATGCATCACATGCTGGCCACGCCCATTCCTGGTTTAGCGAAGGGGGGAAAATTCCCAATACGTCATTGGTGCCAGTTTGACACCCTGGTATAAGGTCTTCTGCTCAAGCAAAGAAGTTGGACTAGGAGACCCTTCCAAATCTATTATTCTGTGTTCTATGTTCTACAATTGAAATTTAGGTTGCTAGTTCCTGAGCCATGAATGCTGCTGAGAAAGGAAACAAAAGAAGCAAGAGCTCTAGCATACAGTATGTGATAATATTTGAAGCCAAGGCAGAGTAAGAGAAATAGTTCCCATCCTTGCTCACTCTGGTTTTGCTTTCGTAGGATAAAATGGCACTTTATCTCTGTTGGTCATCCTAACAAAATATTGGAAAAGGGGTACACTTTGCAACTGCAAATATTCTGATTTTGAATGGGCCTGAATTCTTTGCAGCAGGAAAGACATTCTATTTGTACGAGCAGCTTCCAAATTAGCGGTTTGAACTACTTAATTAAGTGTGACCGGGCACACATTTGTATTTACCCATCTGTACAATGAGCACTATCAAACATGAATCAGCATTCATAGTACTTAAATGATCCAGGCCTTTCTAAAATGTGTTTGAAGCATCTCCCAATAGATTTCATTTCTTTAAGAGCAGTTGCTGCTCTTGAACTAATGGATGGAAACATTCAGCTGCATGTAAACAATTTTTTGGTTTATCCATCCTCTAGTGCTTTCCCAGTTGTCATAAACATTGTGAATATTTCCTCTGCTTAAAAAATATCAAGACAATGAGAAAAAGAGAAAGAGGGAATCCCTTTGGGAGTACCCAATCTGGATTTTTTTTTTCAATGTTTTTCTCCATTGTCCATTGTCACAGCAAATAGTAGCACTGCAGACAGTCTCATACATTTTTCTCTTGTCTTACAGGCATTTGAACACATACAGCTGTGCTTGAAAGAAAGGCTGTTAGTCAGATTTGTGACTCATGTAGGCTTTTTTTTGGCATATTCTTCTCTATTTTAAGGTTTCTATGTAGGTTATTGAAGGACATGGGACCATATTGGCTCCAATCTAATTGGCTAGCCATAGAAAGCAGCATAGCAAGGACGGCGTAATGGACATGTGTGCTAGAATCAAATTTAGGGATGTGCTCCTGAAACCTGAGGCAAAACTGGATAATTTGGAAAGGATTTTCACTTTCCTGCAGGAACACAGATATGGCACACTTTCTCTATATCCACTTTTGGCTTCGATAAAGCTGTGGTCCTGATTTATTTCCTGGAGATAGAGAACTGCAGCAGCACAGATAAACCAACAAAGACATCATCAAACACATCCATTGCGTGAGTGCCTTGTTGAAGAGGGAAGGCTGGAAAATATTGGGCATCAATCACAGGCTTTGGGAGTTGGGAGTAAAGGTGGCAAATGATAGGTGCACTTTGGGTACAATGGACACACACACACATTCATAAAACGATCTCATTTGAGTGATGATGCCAAAACAAACAGAATATTATTTTGCTGTTGGTTGGCCACTGAGAGAACAGACTCCTGGATTCTGATGAACTAGGGTATTACTTATATTCTTATGTACTTAAAGTCATTGTGATGTCATCATGGCTTCCTGTCAGGCCCAAAATCAAGAATAACATAATGCTTCCAAGCCGAGTTCTTTATTGTTTCACACTATAGAAAAGGTTTGCCATACTGAGGTCTCTACTATCTGCATCTACCATATACTCTATGAACTGTTAGGGAGAGGTTGCCTTCCCCCTCTTTCTCTCACACATTATATCTGGACTTGAGTTGCCTCTTACTCCTCTTACTCCTCCGGAATGGATTCCACCCCCTCCTTCCTGGGGATCTATCCAGCGGTGGGTTTCCAATATTCTTACCACCAGTTTGCTCCGTGCATGCATGCTTGCTTTGCGCACGGCTTCTGCACATGCGCCCGGCTTTCCACGCATGTGCTTTGCTTGCTCTTGTGCCTTCCACACATGCACCCGACCTTGAAAACATGCCTAAGTAGGATGGCATACAGGTGGGGTGGAGGTGCGGAGGGACGGAGGAGCGGAGGGGCAATTTCCACTACTGGTTTGCCCGAACTGGTACGAACCAGCTGAATACCACCTCTGGATCTATCTCCTCACAACATTCCATCCCACTTCTACTGGACGTACAATATATCAATAACTGAAAAGTTCCTACTATGAATTCCAGTCATGGTGATTCTTGCATTCATCGAATCAATCAAGGTGTTGTGAGGGATAGAAAAATTTTCACTTTCATAGTGAGAAGGACAGGATATAAATTTAATAAATAAATTGTGAGACTCTGGCTCATTGTAACCTTTGAAAAGTTGGGTGATGCTGTTGGGTTGGCCTTCTGTTCAATATTTCCTATCCCTTTCCTATTTTTTTCTTTTTCAGCCTCCATAATTAATGAGGGGTGCTCTCTGAACTTGGTTGTTTTCTTGCAGACATTTCATTACCCAAGGAAGATAAAATTTACCTAGTTTGGGTCATGAAACATCTGCAAGAAAACAACCAAGCTCAGAGAGCAGCAAGGACCCTTCATTGCAATCCTAAACTACAAATATTCTCCTTTATTGATATCCATCATTAATTTGTCATATGCTCAGTGGTAAACCTCAGCACAATTATACAACTAATTTAGATGCAGATTCACCAAATTACTTTCTGAAAATTAAGTTAGACATTCCTTGCCTTAGTACCCACTGCACATTTCCTCAAATCTCAACCCATGTCTGCAAAGTTTTATATACTATTTTTTAAAATGAAATATTATTCGCCATTATTCACAAATATTATACACTCAATTCCATCATAAATCTCTAGTTTCCTTGCAAATTCACTTCTTTGGGCTAATGTATACTCATATAAATTGCAGTAACGTTTTTGTTTTTCCTATTATTAGACTTTATCAAGCACTTGAGACTTCAAATTAGATTGCTGCACCTCTTTTTTTCACTTCTGACATTTGCAGAACTTATCATATGTCCTATGCTGTAATACATGAGCTATCCATTTTTTTTAAATGAAACTAAGATATAATTTGTGTTACAGCATGATAAGATGTAAAAAACTAATTGATTTGGGATACGGATACGGAGAAAGGTATTAAAATCCAGAGATGCAAGTCTTGCAAGAATATTTCATTTAAAAATAACAGCGTAAGGGGGCAACGGTAATATGCTTTTCATGTAAGTGCTGCCATTTAAATTCCTGTCATTTCATTAGGGCCAGATCAGGTTTGTATCTGAAAATAAATCCCATGAATGTAACCTGTTTCTATGCAATTTCCAAAAACATTCATTTTTCAGATTCTTCTGGTATATTTACTTGCACACAAATTTCATGCGTGGTGTGCAAATTTTGCACCATAGAAAGATATTTGTGTACTTTGTCTACTATTCCTAGGGATGCCATCACTGACATGCAAAACTCTGTGTGGCCTCTAGATGGCACCTGAGCGATTCAGAAAATCCTAACTTTTCTAGCGTAATGGGAGGAGTGAAAGGCCTTGGGAGACTGGGCAAAGAGACACTGCCAGGGAAATGTCAGATAAGAGACAGCATAGCTTGCAACTGGATAGTAGGCAGTGCAAAAAGGCTCAGAAGGAACCCTCCCTAGATTCCCAGGCTGTAAATGAGACTGGGGAAGGATAGTAATTCACACTTGCAAGAATGATGTCAGCCTCCCAGGATAAACCAGATCACCACCAGATGAGATAATTCTGCTTGATTGTAAAGCTACATTGACAGAATCTTGCAGGTCTGAAAGTCCAATTCTGAGTCTCTTGCCCCACCCTACATGAGTACTGCCACCTGGGAATCCATAGAGAGATGGGGGTCAGGACCCATTCTAGGCAGGTCTTGTTTTTTTCAGAGGGACTTAAATCCCATCCAGCGCAATCTAGGTTCTGTTTTCAGCATTCTTGTCTATTAGTTTTTCTTTTTTTTTTATTGAAAGTTTTACAAATACAAACTTTCCCCCTTCCCCCCCCAATCCAACATTATAAAATACATATAAAAGACAATATATAATTTCATCCCACCCCCACCCTAGCCCTCCCCCTCCACCCTCTTCCCTCCCCCCCTTGACTTCCATTATATGCAATGCTAATATTCCCAAACAATATATATGTTATTCAATCTTCCATATCTTTTTTCTATATTTACTAACATAATCATCTCAACTAAAAGCGATATAATATTTTCTAGTCTGATACTTATTCTGTACATACTCAATCCATAATTTCCATTCCTGTATATACTTCTCTTGCGTCTGATCTTTTAAAAAAGCTGAAATCTTCGCCATTTCTGCAAATCCAGCCATCTTCTGGGTCCATTGGTCAACAGTTGGTAAAACATCACTCTTCCAATGTTGGGCAATCAACAACCTAGCTGCTGTCACCATATACAAAATCAGTTTAGTTTCACCCAGTGTAAAGTCTTTAGCTATACCCAATAGAAAAAATTGCGGAGAAAATTGTATTTTTTTCTTTAAAACATTTTGCATAACCCACCAGATTTTTATCCAAAAAGCCCTCACTTTCCTGCAAGTCCACCAGATATGATAATATGTAGCATCTAAACAATCACATCTCCAACATTTTGGCTGCACATTAGGGTACATACAAGACAATTTCTTGGGGTCTAAATGCCATCTATAAAACATTTTATAAAAATTTTCTCGTAAATTTTGTGACTGTGTAAATTTAACATTCTGAACCCATATTTTTTCCCATGTTTCCATCATAACTGGTTGAGAGAAATTTTGTGCCCATTTAATCATACAATCTTTAACTAGCTCATTTTCTGAATCCCTTTCTAACAGAACATTATAAACTCTCTTAATATGCATTGGACCTGTCCGCTTTATCTGTTCAACCAATTCTACTTCATATTCCATTAAACCAGTTTCTATTAGTTTTTCTTGTTGATCTTCATTTAGCTCATCATAAAATTTTAGGTATTGGTGAAGGTAATCCACTGTTTTTCTTGGAGTTATGTGACAAATAGATACATGATACTATATGGATGGCATCCCATCAAGCCAAAGTTCTTAGTGAGCTCTACCAAGTGGTTTTACATAGACATGAAGCAACGTATGTGGAACACACAAAATCTATAGAGACATTTAGGGGGATGGCCTAAGAACTGAATAGAGCAGTCTCTAGCATCCTTTTCTGGACATGGCTTAATAGAAAAGGCCAGAACCACACCACTTAGGACCAAAACCACCAGCTGGTATTGAAAGCTGTCAAGAACTCCAACAGAATCAATGTACTTGTACCTCTCTGATCCCCTTCTCAGTGTTGGTCATCCACCAAGATGATAAAAGCAGTCCTATATCCTGGTCCAAACCATGACTCAAATGAGTTTAGACCAGGGATGTCAAACGTCACGTCATCATCACATGACGTATCACAACTTTTCCCCCCTTTGCTAAACAGAAGGTGGGCATGGTCAGTGCATGATGCATCCGGCCCGCAGGCCATGCGTTTGACACCCCTGGTTTAGCTAATCCTAGTAAAAAAATGACAGACTTTTTTCTATCTTAATGTCTCATACTGAAAATCCATTTCACTGCAATCCATTGATTGCAGTTAGCAGCTTTCACTGAAATGTAACAATTGTGCAAATTGATGTACCGTATTAGGCATACAACATACATTCATAACATCCCACTGCAAAGATGATTTGCAAAAATATGCATGGAAAGGATTGTCTGCCCAAAGTGAGTCAATTTCCAATGATTTTTTTTATCACCAGTCTCAAGATAAGGGCTAGCTCCTTTTTTGAATTCCATTTTCAGCTCCTGAAATAATATGAATATGAAAAGGGCTCTCCATTTAATTTAAAACAGATAGGTTTCTAGCCTCCTGGCTGTAGAATAACTGGGAAATATGACCCCAATTAATCCCAAATGCTCAAACAACCAAAGAAAAAGAAATCTATAGCATTCCTTCCATGTCCAAGTATTCTTTAAAAAATGAAATAGAAACAATTTAATTGTCAGGGATTTAATTTTCATTCCAGAAAATTTTATATTACTGGACGCCAAGATGTTATCTGAATCAACTAATACACAGAGACTAAATATAGAGCATTGCTTTTAAAGCTTGAAGGCTTGCTTATATAAGGCGTTGCTTTAAGCTTAGATTGCTGAATCCTGGGTTTAGCTACAAAGATAACCATGCCTAATTTACTGCATGAGTGGAAGGGAGAAGGCGATTATGCTGACTGTTTCACCAACAATATCTAATAGCATTCAGTGGAAAGAGAGGTCTATTTATGTAGAATGCCCTATATCAGGGGTGTCAAACTCACAGCATCACGTTGTCGTCACATGACATATCGTGACTTTTTTCCCCCTTGCTAAACCAGCGGTGGGGGTGGCTGGCACGTGATGCATCCAGCCCACAGGCCGCGAGTTTGATACACCTGCTCTAAATTATAGGTGGGCAATCTTATTCAATACGTTGCTGAACATCATTTTCCATTATCCTGAACAGCAGGAACTAGCAGCAAATTGAAAAACTACCATTTCCCTTATCCTAGATTGTTCTTGTTCTGATAGCAGATACTTGTGATCTCAAAAGATTACCGTATTTTTCGGAGTATAAGATGCACCGGAGTATAAGACGCACCTACCTTTTTTTGTTGTTTTTTTTAAGTGTTTTTTTTTATTTTTTAAATAAATACAAACATATACAAACATACAATGTATTTTCTTTGAACAGAGTATTAGGCTGGTTCACAAATTTAAACAGTGTTTAGTCTTTTCAATTAAATTTACAATTTAAATTTATATTTCCTTTTTGCCATATTTATTCGTCATCTATTTCTTTAAAAAACCAATATTACCCTTCATCCTCATCTCTAATCTAAATCAAATTCAATTTTTCCCTTCTATTCTAGATTTTCCCTTCCTATTGTCATCTATTTTTATATCCATCCTCACATTGGTTAATTATTTAATATTACAATTGTTTAATACAAATTCAACATTTTTATATAAATCAATTAGTTATAACTATCTTTTTTGTATATTAATCAATATGAACATGAATATTCCAATTATTTCCATGCAATCCAATTTCTTACAAATCAATTAATTATATTTACCAATAGTAATAAACCAAATAATTTTCCCCATATATTCCTCCAAACCATAACTTAACAATTTCTGCTTTCAACACAATATAGAATTAATAGCATCTCAATTATTACAATTCCCTAGTTATATAGACATTTTTTTCTTTTGTGTTTTAAAATCTTGAACTCTCCTCTTTTGCAAAAAGAAAAAGAAATCTCTCTCCCTGCCTCATTTTGTCACGTTGCAGCAGAGCTTGCTTTACTTTCAGTTTTGCTTTAGCTAGGGAAAAAAAAAATCTGCTCAGCACTCTGCAGCAAGCAAAGAGCTTGCAAAACAAGAGCTTGCAAAAGAGCCTCCTCAAAACAGCTGAGAACAAATCAGCTGAGAGTTGGGAGGCCGATCTAATCAACTTGTGCTAATTAGCCTACGCATAAGCTGAATGGGGCTGTTCTTGCTGTTTGCTTGCAAGGAGGTAACTGCTGGGAGGCAGAGGCCAAAGGGTGGGGGCCAGTGGGTGGGCAGAGCTACATTCGGTGTATAAGACACATCTAAATTTTCACCCCCTTTTGGGGGTAAAAAGGTGTGTCTTATACTCCAAAAAATACAGTAAGTAAGTCTGGGACTGATTAGTACTTTAGTGCTAGACCACCAGGATATCTCAAGGAAGTTGAAAAAAAAATATTAGAAGGCAATTGTAAATTGCTTCTTTATTATTGTCAGAAAATACAGGGACATGTCCATGAAATCACTAAGACCTGAGCTAAATTCAAAAGAGATTTTACCTATCATCTTCTTGAAAGTGTCCTAATCTATGTGTTAATGAAATTGGAAGTCTCGGCTGCATGGGGCCTCAACAGCATGTAACCTTTATGGAGTATCAAAAAGATAAATACTGTGCTCAGAAAAGGATTTGAAATAAGCTTCCAATATTTTATTAACCTAATATAAATCAATGGTATGCCCATGTCTAGAATCCTGGGTATTGTTTTGGTCATCACATTTGAAAAAGGATATAATAGAGAGGGTGAAAAAAAAGGAAAGAAGGCAGCAATCAAAATGAAGGTGTTGAATAGATGCCTTACCATAAAAAACTAGAATGTTTAAAAGTCTTGAGCTTAGAAAAAATCATGGTGGGGACATGGCATCAAGGTGCATGGCATAAAGAAGGTCACACACATAAAATACCAGGAGGAAGGGACATCCAACGAAGCTGCTTAGAAGATAATTTAGAACAGAGAAAAGAAAGCAGTCCATCACATGCATAATCAGCTTGTAAAATCCATCACCAAAAAACATGGTGATGGCCATTATCTTGGATGACTTTAGAAGAGGACTGAATAACTCTCGAGGACAGGCCTATGAAGGGCTGTCAGTCTTGAAACCCAGTGTGTTGCATCTAATTGGACTCAGCATGTCTCCAAATATCAGTTGCAGGGGAACAGCAATGGCGTTGAAGTATGTTCCCATCAACTGCTCGTGAGCATCCAGCTGATAGTTCTAAGATACATAATGCTGATATAATATGATGCTTACATTGATTCACAAGGCTGAATTCTACATGGTGCTCTTAAGTTGCTGATCTCCTAGGTTGCTTATACTGGCTGGAAATAAAGCCAGGTTTATCACTGTCTGGATTTTAACTTGAATCTTTTTGTTCAGACGGCAGTTACCATACAACCAACCAATATATTTCCATGCTTCTTTACTCTTCCAACTCTTCCTGGGAAGCAATCACCAATAGTTTTCCTTTCTATAGATTTTTGAAGAGAGATGTTTTCTATTTGCATAAGCAAACCATAGTGGTACTGATAGAATCATACAGTCTGAATGGATCTTATAGCACATTTAATCAGAAAGAGAGAGAGAGAGAGAGAGAGAGAGAGAGAGAGAGAGAGAGAGAGAGAGAATGAGAATTATATACACTAAAGTTGTAATCTGCCCAGAGAATATTGATTATTGGGTGTAACAGTAACAGGGTAGATTAAGTAAGTAAATAAAAGTAAATAAGACAATATCTTTAGCTAGATTTAGAAATTTTCCCTTATAAAACAGAATATTTTATCCTCTGTTATACATCAAAACTGTTTCTCAGAAATTTCTTCACGCTGAAAAAGAGATTACTTCTGTGAAGATGGAGAACAGGCTGTTTGAGAAATTTGAATTGTATTTCCCTTGACAAATGGAATTAGTTATGCATTCTTTGAATTCTAGGATGAATATACAGTTATTTAGAGTGTCTCAGTGTTGAAAGCCAGAGATTGCAAAATGTTTCAAGTTTGAAACGGCTATTTTATGCCTTTCAAGCCTAGAAAAAAACCTGTATTCCAATATTTCATCCAAACAGTTCATGCTGGCTTTGTTTTGTGCCATATTGTTTCAGGAGTTTCCATTTTCAACTCAATAGTGGCAGGTCAGTAGAAGCAGCAACCACAAGTTCTATCCATCCATTCATCCTGCCTTTGTCTTGACTATATTGAGAAGTACCGTGTGTATTAAAGAAGAAATTTGTTAAATATATTGACAATCAGATTGAGTAGATGTTGTGGTGCTTCAGGTCAGTCTTGTAGTAAGCAATACAATGGACCTTTCTTTGCTGAATCTTCACAAAACAATCTATCCTGTTGAGCAAATTTCACCAAATATATCTGACAGTTGTCACTGATGTATTTGCTTTGAAGACAAAGGTCTTCCTTAAATGCTTTTCCCCAAAAGAATAATCGGGATGTGTTGAATTCTTTCATAATAGCTATTTCACTTTTCTACAATTAATTTGACTTGTGAGAAATTCTTGGATTCTAATATTTAGGCAAGAAAAACCAAATGCACAGGTATAGAATAGGCTCAATAGTAGCAATAGCATGTGTGTGTGTGTGTGTGTATAAATTTGATTTATATGCTGCCCTTCTCCGGAGACTCAGGGCGGCTTACAATGCGTTAAGCAATAGCCTTCATACTTTTGTATATTTATACAAAGCCAGCTTATTGCCCCACAAACCGGGTCCTCATGTACCTCTCCACAGTGCTTTACAGTCCTCTCTGAGAGGTTTACAGAGCCAACATATTGCCCCCAACAATCTTGATCCTCATTTTATGGACCTCAGAAGGATGGAAGGTCGAGTCAACCTTGAGCCAATGAGACTTGAACTGTGAGAGGAAACTTGGACTCCTAGTGAGCCAGCAGTGTTCTGCAGCTGCCAAAAAAGCTGACACAGTCCTAGACAGTATTAACAGAGAGAGAATCAAGACACGTCAAATGTTAGTACCACTTTATAATGCTTCGATAAGACTATACTTGGAATATTGCATCCAGTTTTTGTTGCCACGATACAAAAAAGATGTTGAGACATTAGAAAGTGTAGAGAAGAGCAACAAAGATGATTAGAGGACTGGAGACTAAAACATACAAAGAATAGTTGTAGGAATTGGGTATGTCTATTTTAATGAAAAGAAGGACTAGGGTGCTAGTAGTGTTCCAGTATCCAAGGGGCTGCCACAAAAAAGAGGGGTGTGTGTGTTTAAGCTAGTCTCCAAAATATTTGAAGGCAGGACAAGAAGCAATGGATGGAAACTAATCAAGGACAGAACCAACCTAGAATTAAGGAGAAATTTGCTGACAGAACAATTTATCAAAATTCTGGGTGCTCTAATACTGGAAGTTTTTAAGACAAGATTGGACAACCATTTGTTTGAAATGATATAGGGTTTCCTATCTGAGCAGGGGGCTTGACTAGAACCGTGATGGCGAACCTATGGCATGCATAGGTGGCACGTGGAGCCATGTCGCCTGGTACACCAGCTCAGCCTCTCTAGGAGACTCTGGAGGCTGGGTACAACAAAAAACATCACTTCCTGTCCAACCGGAAATTGGGAAACGGGCCATTTCGGGCCTCCAGAGGGCCTCTGAAGGGGTGGGGAAGACTGTTTTCACCTTCCCCAGATGCATAGAGAGGATCTGGAGCCAGGTGAGAAAGAAAAATGGGCCTACCGGGCCATCGCGTGTCAGGAGCGGGGGGGAGGGGTGGTCGCTCACGCATGAGTGGGGCAGGATGCATAGAATTATGGATGTGGGCATGCACACGTGTGAACCTCTCCCTTCCTGGCACGCGATGGCAAAAAGGTTAGCCATCACTGGACTAGAAGATCTCCAAAGTCCCTTCCATTATTCTATTAATCTGTTAATGTATCTGTTAAATTGATTTCGGTCTAGCTTGCATGGGAGAAGCCTGACTTTTGGCTAATAAAAGGCATGATGAGGTCACACTAGTGGTAGGATTCAAATAATTTAATAACCGGTTCTCTGCCCTAATGATTTCTTCCAACAACCAGTTCACCAAACTGCTCAGAAAGTTAACAACCGGTTCTCCCAAAATGGTGCGAACTGGCTGAATCCCACCACTTGGTCACACTTAAAAGACGTGAAAGGATTAGGAGCAGACTAGATTCATTTTTAAATAAAACTAAATTTCAAACATCATTATAATTATCCCTATATATTAATTTAGTTCTTTACTTCTATCACAATAAAAAATTGCAGAAAACAATTGACTTTTGCTTTGGTTTAGGGGATTTATCTAAGGCTTTCAAGGATCTCTCTTGGATATTCCATCTTTCACTCCTGATTTACAGGTTTATTTTTCTGCTCCTGATTAATTTTGTATAAACATGTATTTGGGGATCCGTTACATTGCAGTATCCTTAAACTTTTAAACATCTCCCTGAATTCAGTGCTATTTCATTTAGCCTGTCTGCACATTTCGACAATATATTTAATAGCTTATTAAATGGGTACATGATTATATGCTCGTGCTTATTATTTGGAACATGTCACACTTTATGATCATATCGCTTAGTGATGGAAATTCCGGTCCCAATCACCATCATTAAGAGATGACTACCTGTACTGATTTTTCACATCAGCTTCCTTGCTCTCTTTAGGAAGCAAGGGTAAAATATAACTGCTTTCAGATGAATACATTGAATGTTTCCGGTCAAAATGTGTTTATCATCCTGATGCTATGAACAGCAGTGAAATTCAACAATGGAACTTTAATCGTTAGCTTTGGATAAAAGAAACTCAGTTTTTTTAAAGTTTTATTGGATTTTTTTTTTTAAATATTCATCAATCTCAATACATGAACAGTGTG
This sequence comes from Ptyas mucosa, assembly GCA_012654045.1. Lineage (NCBI taxonomy): Eukaryota > Metazoa > Chordata > Lepidosauria > Squamata > Colubridae > Ptyas > Ptyas mucosa. The sequence goes on along the minus strand of WNWU01000006.1, from coordinate 9,100,091 downwards.
GGCTCTGGGTATCATTCATTTTGATACAATCGGCCATCATCATCATCATCATCATCACAACAACAACAACAACAATACTTGTTACATTAGTCAAACTTATGTAATCCTAGTATTGATATACATGATAGTTTTAGAGTAGTTATTCAATATTTCAATGTTCCATTTTAATGCCAATGATATTATTAAGCATACATAGTAATACCATCTTTCAACCTCTAATCTTTCCATCTAATTATTACTTATATTCTATTAAATGAAAATTATATCTGCTAATATCCCCCCTATTTCTTATTTCTACCTCTATTCTAGCTTCTAGTCAGGCTGTGAACCCTTCTCCAACAAAGTATGCAGATAGATTAAGTGGGAAGCATTTTTTTCCCAGTGCTTTCAATTAAATCAACTCTTTGCTGCTATGGTGTAGAATGAACAACAGAGCTGCCTTTATGTTTCAAACGAAGTCATTTGTTGTTAAGATGATGGGCTGTCCTAGGAGACTTTTTGCCAGAAAATTGAAAACAGCAACTGAAAAGCTAATGAGTAAAGCAATAAGGTACTGTCAGATCTCCTTCATGGCTATGGATCTCCCAGGAGGTTGGCACAACCTTTTTGATGAAAATGATGGAGACCCACATTGGAATACAACATATATCAAGCTGCTATCATTTCACAAGTGTTCATATTTATTTCAGCTGTTTTTATCATGTTATCTGAGAAAACCAGCTTTCTAAGGTATTCCAATCTGCCATTCACTCAGTTAACATAAATTTCATATGGAACTAATACGGTTTATAAAAGTTCAGTAATTTGATATTTCAGTGTTATTGCTTTCTCTTCAAAATATTCTGAAGAAATTAGTTCTTAAAATGGGATTTGATGGCCACGCTCGCAGAGTGTTTTGTAAGCAAAATTTGCACATTTTACTAACTGTTCCTATTGGGGTAATTTAGTATAACTGAATTGATATAATAATTCCCCACTGCATATCATTTTGTAACCACTAATGTATTCTTTAGGGCAAGTCTCAGAAAGAACTGAGAAAAGGCAAGAGCTTCAATGCCCTAATATAAAAGAGTGGATAATATTTTGCCCAACAAAAGAAAGGGGGACTAGTTCCTTTGATTTATTTCCCATTAAAGTTGATAATCCAAACTCAGTAAATAAACCCTATTGAATTCAGCAAGGGTTGTTTTTGAGCAGACATACATTCTTAGGTTTGCTTCAATCATTCAATCATACTACCAGTATATACACATTGTCCCAATGAAATAGTTATGAAGTAGTTTATATCAAAACGCCAAAGAGTTACCCATACACTCCTTAAATCATGAATTAAATCTTTTAAAAATATTATTAATTACAATATTTTTATTGTTAATTATTGTTAATTATAAATAGAAAGCTAGCATGTTGAAAAGCAAAGCACCCACCACCTATTTATCTGTAGGTATTATGATGGATACTACATAGGTCCTTCTCAGAGGGTAAAGAACATCCAGGAAGCTGGTATGCTGGTGGCAAATGAAAGCTTTATAACAAGCCTAGCTTGTCAGGCAAGACTTGGACAGTTATTTTGTTAGGGCCCTTACAGCATGCACCTTTTGCTTCATATAGATAAACCCAGTGGTGGGATTCAGCCAGTTCGGCCCAGTTCAGCCAAACTGGTTGTTAACTTTGTGTGCAGTTCTGAGAACTGGCTGATCCCACCACTGGCTGGCCCCACCTCTCGCCCCTCCCCTCCCACTCTTTGTCTGGCCTCTCCTGAGGCCATTTCGGCATCTTGGTGCTCCTCTAACCATCACTCCCCCACCCCCTCCAAACAAGTGACGTCGGTGCAGGCAAAGGCAGCTCTGACAAGGCACTCAGACGGAGGGGCTGCAGGTACAAAACAGGTGGTCAAGCTAAGTGCCTGAAGGACCGCATCCATCACCAGGCATCTTAGTGGGCGGCAAGTGAGGCCTCAGCTGGGCTCCTCGGCAGACAATGGGCTTTGCAGGGGGTTGATCTAGCCAGGGGCATTGTTGGGGATCCTGCAAAGAGGAGCTCAAGCCAGGTCCCTGCATCATGCCATGATCCATGAGCTGCTGCTGACGTGGCGCAAATACCCAGATGGCCTCTTTGTGGGTGGTGGTGGGGGAAACCTCCCTCTGCGGGCCTAGCCCACCGCCCTTCCTCCTCCTCCTCAGACCTGCCTGTATTCCCAACTCCTGGGCTGACTGGCTTCTTCCCTGCAGCTCTTTCTGTGCCTTTTGGGATCAGCCATCAAAGATGAGACTTTTGTGGCATTGTGCTGCAATGAAGAAATGGGAAATGGAGCAACTGGCATGAGGAAAGGAGGAGGAGAAGGGAAAGCAGAATCAGCCATCAAAGATGAGATTTTTGTGGGCAGAAGAGCTGGGCTGCAATGAAGAAATGAGAAATGGAGTGGCTGGCATGAGGGAAGGAGGTGGAGCAGGGAAAGAGGAAAAGCGGCCTCGTCTTTCCCTCATGCTGGCCGCTCTGCTGCCTGTTTATCCATTGAAATGTAATGCCACGCTGCAGAGCTGGCCTCACCCACCATCACCCAGATGCCCTCACTTCCCCCAAGCATTTCTTTGCCTGCCTGATTTCTAGCTCTGTTGCATTTCTCCCTTACCTTCCTCGCCATCATGTGCAGGGAAACAAAAGTTTGTGGGGCTAAAAAAAAAATTCAGTCAATCAATTCCAACTTCTTACCAAAAAAAAAAAAAAAAAAAGAAAAAAAAATCTCACAAATTGATTAGAATTGATTGAACTTTTTTTTTAGTCCCACAAACTTGTTTCCTTGCACGTGACAGAGAAACACAATGGAGCTGGAAATCAGGTACGCAAAGAAATGCTTGGGGGAAGCGAGGGCATCTGGGCACCTGGTGTTGAAATGGCCATCTCTCTCCAGCAGTTGTCCACCAGAGGGAAGGCCAGCATCTACCAGCTCTTAAATGAAGTGGCATTCCAGCTCTGACCAGGAAGGGACAGCCAACATGGACGTGGCAGGTAGGATGCAGCAAGTAATGTGATAGAGCTGGAAATCAGGCAAAGAAATGCTTGGGGGAAGCGAGGGGATCTGAATGGTGGTGGGTGGGACAAGCTCCATGGCGCTGCACTACAATGCAAAATGGAGTGGCCAGCGTGAGAGAAAGAGGCTACTTTTCCTCTTTCCCTACTTATCTTTTCCTCATGCCAGCCTCTCCATTGCAGCGCAGCATCCAGGATCCACTTTGATGGGTGGGGGGAGTGGAGCGTCCAGCATGAGGGAAGGATGCTGCTTTTCCTCTTTCCCAGCTCATCTTTCCTTCGTGCCAGCCTCTCCATTGCAGCCCAGTGCCCAGGATTCACTTTGATTGGGGGGGGGGGGGAAATCAAGCAGCCAGCGTGAGGGAAGGAGGCCACTTTTCCTGCTCCTTGTCTTTCCCTCATGCTGGCCATTCCATTTCTCCAGCACAGCGCAGCACCCAGGATCAACTTTGATTGTGTGGGAGGGTAATTTAATAACCAATTCAGCCAGGGGCAGGTTGGCGGTTGTGGGAGGTTCACTCCACATGTGTGGCAGAGCTGGAGGATGATTGGCCATGCCACCTATGATGGCCAACCTGACCCTGGGTGAACCAGTTGTTAAATTATTTGAATCCCACCACTGGATAAGCCTATGGCTTAGCCTAGAATAAGCAACAGTCGTATTTTCCAAAACATTCATAATGAAAAGACAAAAGAAATGCAAGAAGATGAATCAGTTATTGTTATTATTGTATAATGTCACACTGCTAGTTCTTTAGCTAGTGTTGGTCTAAATTCACATCTTCCAAAGAACCTAGGATGCTGACTTCAACTTACAATCATAATTGAGATCAGAATTTCTATTGCTAAGGAAGGAAGTTGTTAAATTAGCTGTGCCTGATTTTATGACCTTTGTTGCCATGGTTGTTAAGCAAATCACTGCAATTGTTATGTGAATCATGAGGTTTTTAAATAAATCTCTATTCTCCCATTGACTTTGGTTGTCAGAAGCTGGCTGAGACAGTCACAAATGGCAATCACATCACTCCAGGATACTGCAACCATCATAGATACATGCCAGTTTCCAAGCATCCCAATTTTGATCAACCTTGGGAGATATTGCAACTAGTTAAGAAGATTATAATTAAAGAAGAACTCCCACTAATGCAGAATGAAGAAAAACATTTTAACTCTGGAAGAATTTAAGGGTGTTTTGTTGCAAAGTGCACTCAGAACTTATTATTTAGAGACTGTCTGATACAATAAAAATGGGCTTAAAAGAAGAAAGAGAAGAGGATATAGTTGAAAAGCAGGTTGTTTTGGATATAGATTTCAACGTGACAGGATATAAGAATGCTATTGACAACAATGTTACACAAGACTAACAAATGAAACAGACAGAAGTTTTAGCAGTGAAATAGGACATACAAATAATAAAACCAGAAGAATAGCATTGTTTTGTGGATCTTATCTCAGAAAAGTGGTTTGAACAACTTTCTTACTCTGGATTTACAAAAGATATGTTATACCTATTTCTGAGAAAAGCAAAAGAGATCAGAAATAAACTTTTGAGATATTACCTAAAAGGAATAAACAACACTCTTAAAACTAAAACTAAGGGACTTATTAGATCAAGGTTAAACTATACATGATTGTCTCTTTTCTAACAGCTTTTAATGGGTTTTTCTTGACTAGGACTGAATGATGAGTCTTTAAAAAATTGTTTATAGATAAGATATGGAAGAAGAAAGACTTGCTGTATTTTTAGAGAAAGTGATAAGCTCTGATATTATAATTGAGAAGAGATGAAGAGAAGATGATAAGAAATTAATTTGTGGGACATCACTTGAAGAGATTAAGGATTAATATTTTCAATTTGTTGTTTCTAGTAGTACTTAATGGAATTTTACTTGATTAAGTTTGAACGATGAAGTTTTAAAGATTCTTTTGTAGATAAGAGATAAGACATAGAAAGAATATTTTCTAGAGAAAATGACAAGTATTTTGTAAAGGAAAGGAAAGAATTATGAAATGTACTTCTTTAAAGTGAAATGTACCTCTGTGTGTGTGTGTGTCCGTGTGTGTCCATGTGTGTCCATGTGCATTGTTTCTGACAGCTCTTAATGAACTTTTTGAAAAATGAGGTTTTATTATTTGCCAATAGATAAAAGATGAGATATGGGATGAAGAGAGTTTTGATTAAAATATTAGTGAAGGTATTGAAAATGTTTATACTTTCCCCCCTTTCCTCCTTTTTACACTTTTTTCTTGTTTATATTCTCCTTGGTTTGTATTAGCTTTTTATCTTTGAAGTTTGAAAGTTCAATACATTTATTATATATAAAAAAGGAACTTTAAAAGTAGGTTTTTAAAAAAAGAAAATAGAATGAATGCAAGCTGATTGATTGGGGACAGAATACAAAAGTGAAAAATCATTATGAAAGAAGTACGGTATACTGAAGTGGTTTGATCATAGAGCGAGAATGAATGAGAACTGAATTGCAAGAGAAATATGCAAAGGAAGAATGAATAGTTTGAGAGATGGACAGAGCATGTTATTGTTAGATAGAATTGATGAGAGCCTCAAAAAAAAAAAAGGTGAGATGTTTAAAGAGCAAAAGAAATTGTAGGAGGAGGTTAAAAAAAAGACTACAAGGTTAAGAAGGTATAGAAAATTATAATGAATGGTATTGGTATAAAGTAAATTTAGCCATATTTTCCTCCGTCCCTCCATCCCTCCCTCCCTCCTTTCTTTCTTTCTTTCTTTCTTTCTTTCTTTCTTTCTTTCTTTCTTTCTTTC
>WNWU01000006.1:9051166-9064150 GCA_012654045.1 Ptyas mucosa | reverse complement strand
TCTATTCTATTCTATTCTATTCTATTCTATTCTATTCTATTCTATTCATAAATAATTCACAGTGGAGAACATACCTAATAGTTCTTCCTCCTCCAATCTCCCCACTATAATAACTCTGTGAGGTGAGTTCAGCTGAGAGAGAGTGATGACTTACTAAATCAAATGCAGAAAAATATTTTTAACATTGGATATATTGAAAGATATTTGTGAACAATGAACTCAGAAGTTAATTTTAACAGTGTCTGCCTCTATAGACTATGTTTATAAAGAAACTGGCTGGTGTCTTAATAACTAAAAGTATATACAAATAACAAGGAGAGTGACCTGGATAATTTTTCTATATTAGAATTACAAAATAGGCTTATTAAAACTTTGGAGAATTTTGTGTTGAGACTAAAGAAAAAAATGAAAAGAAATCAAGGTCTAGGAAATTATTTGAAGAGATAAAAGATCAAGTTTGCGAAAAGAAAAAGGAAGGATTATCAAATTGGTTTATTTGAGCAAAGTTAAAATAGATGTTATTTCTGGTAACTCTTAATGTTCCAGCTCCATGGACTGGCAGTGGCTGAAGCGGTGGGCGTTGATGGTGGAAAGGGGGAGGGGATAGGTTCACGTGCGCAAATGGAACTGTTGCACTCACTCAGTGCTTACACGGCCTAGTTCCCAACAGGCCATGGACTGGTGTTGGAGACCCCTAACTTAATTAATTTTTACTGATCAGAACTGAAATGATAAGGTTTTAACGATTTTTTAAAAATAGATAATAGATAGACATGTAAGAAAGAGATCATTTGCTGAACTTTAAATAAGTCAATAAATTACTAAAATTATTTATATTTGTGATAAAGGATTTCCTTATAGATTTTTTCTTTTTCTTCACTATATTGTTATTTTTTCTTTTCTTTTTCCCTGAACTTTTTATTTTTACTTTTAATTCTTTTATTTTTTATTATAAATTTAATTTTTAATAAAATTATCATTTAAAAAATAAAAAATAACATGGCTACACAACTACTCTATATTTAGTATATCTACCAATTTATGGGCTGTGATATCTCCCAAAATGTAATTTTGAACTACAGTCATGGCCGTAAATGTTGGCACCCCTGAAATTTTTCCAGAAAATGAAGTATTTTTCACAGAAAAGAATTGCAGTAACACATGTTTTGCTATACACATGTTTATTCCCTTTGTGTGTATTGGAACAAAACCAAAAAAGGGAGGAAAAAAAGCAAATTGGACATAATGTCACACAAAACTCCAAAAATGGGCTGGACAAAATCATTGGCACCCTTTACTTAATATTTGGTTGCACACCCTTTGGAATAAGTAACTGAAACCAGTCGCTTCCAATAACCATCAATAAGCTTCTTACACCTCTCACCTGGAATTTTGGACCACTCTTCCTTTGCAAACTGCTCCAGGTCTCTCTTATTGGAAGGGCGCCTCTTCCCAACAGCAATTTTAAGATCTCTCCACAGGTGTTCAATGAGATTGAGATCTGGACTCATTGCTGGCCACTTCAGAATTCTCCAGTGCTTTGTTGCCATCCATTTCTGGGTGCTTTTTGACGTATGTTTGGGGTCACTGTCCTGCTGGAAGACCCAAGATCTCTGACGCAAACCCAGCTTTCTGACACTGGGCTCTACAGTGCGACCCAAAATCCGTTGGTAATCCTCAGATTTCATGATGCCTTGCACACATTCAAGGCACCCAGTGCCAGAGGCAGCAAAACAACCCCAAAACATCAGTGAACCTCCACCATATTTCACTGTAGGTATTGTGTTCTTTTCTTTGTAGGCTTCATTCTGTTTGCGGTAAACAGTAGAATGATGTGCTTTACCAAAAAGCTTTATCTTGGTCTCATCTGTCCACAAGATCTTTGCCCAGAAGAATTTTGGCTTACTCAAGTACATGTTGGCAAACTGTAGTCTTGCTTTTCTATGTCTCTGTTTCAGCAGTGGAGTCCTCCTGGGTCTCCTGCCATAGCGTTTCATTTCATTTAAATGTCGACGGATAGTTCGCGCTGACACTGATGCTCCCTGAGCCTGCAGGACAACTTGAATTGCTTTGGAACTTGTTTGGGGCTGCTTATCCACCATCCGGACTATCCTGTGTTGGCATCTTTCATCAATTTTTCTCTTCCATCCATGTCCAGGGAGATTAGCTACAGTGCCATGGGTTGCAAACTTCTTGATAATGTTGCGCACTGTGGACAAAGGCAAATCTAGATCTCTGGAGATGGATTTGTAACCTTAAGATTGGTGATATTTTTCCACAATTTTGGTTCTCAAGTCCTCAGACAGTTCTCTTCTCCTCTTTCTGTTGTCCATGCTTAGTGTGACACACACAGACACACAATGCAAAGACTAAATGAACTTCTCTCCTTTTTATCTGCTTTCAGGTGTGAGTTTTATATTGCCCACACCTGTTACTTGCCCCAGATGAGTTTAAAGGAGCACCACATGCTTGAAACAATCTTATTTATCCACAATTTTGAAAGGGTGCCAATGATTTTGTCCAGCCCATTTTTGGAGTTTTGTGTGACATTATGTCCAATTTGCTTTTTTTCCTCCCTTTTTTGGTTTTGTTCCAATACACACAAAGGGAATAAACAAGTGTATAGCAAAACATGTGTTACTGCAATACTTTTCTGTGAGAAATTCTTCATTTTCTGGAAAAATTTCAGGGGTGCCAACATTTACGGCCATGACTGTATATGCATTAGTGTACAATATGAATAGCTCACGTCTAAAATAAAAGAATTAAATGAATACATTTTCACAAATCAAAGTGATTGAAGTCAAGCGAGGAAATATGATTGAAATGAAAGGTGATACTGGCAAGGCAAATTGATTTTACCGACGATTGTGAAATGATGAAAGTAAAAACACAATTGAGGAATTTTTAGAACCAAGGCAATATCATGTTATATCAAGAAAAATGTTCATTTCAGCTAAATGAGATAGACAGAACCTACTAATAATCTTTTCCAATAGGCTTTGCTGTATGGGATTATGGGAGTTACAGTATAGTCCTCTAGCTAGATGCTAAAAATCTTATCAGTCTGGTTTATTGTGCCACAATTATTAGGCTGGTTTTAAATTTTGATCTCAAGATTTTTTCAAATACTACTACTACTACTACTACTACTACTACTACTACTACTACTATTAAGTATTATTACTAATACTATTGTAGTTCTGATTGAAACAAAAAGTTGTATTTTCTTTTCAACTATATTTAGTATGGGGCAATATCACCTATAATTAATTTTACTTGTTGGCTCCATGTCCCCAGGGGGGGAAATGGACTGTGTTATTTTAGAATTTGTTATAATTATGAAAGGAACCCTCCAGTGTATTTGAAACAGAATGAAAATTAGTTATTCTGATCATAGATTTATACTATGGATCCAAAAATAAATAAACTTATCCAAAGTGAATAATCAGGCTATTTAGCAGCACAGGAAATTATAATTTAGATGAATAAAAGAGGTAACACAGAGAATATTTACATACAGTGCAGTAATTACAGGTAATATATATTTTCCCAGCTTAATTCCCAACCTAGCAGAAACCCTGAAAGCTATTGCTTGTACCTATCTTTAGATGGTCATGGAGAAAAATCTATGCGGTTGTTAGAAGTCAAAAGTGATTTATTGACAAAAAATCAATCAACCAATATGGCTCATTAAGATAAATAAAAAAGTGGAACTCAATTTCTGGTAATCATAGAGACACAATCATACAATGTTCTTGGCACCAGTCTAGTAGAGAACTTTAGAAGGTATTTTCCTTTCTCCAGCTAATTTAAACCCATGCTATTCCCCCAAATATCTCCCATTCAAATTCTAACCAGACCCAAGTTTAGCATCTGAATTCAGGTAAGTTCAGCAAGTGCTGCCACCTGCCGATCTATTACCTTCTAACCTTCCAACAAAGACACCTTAAAAATAGATTAAAATAGCCACTTCAAGTCAATCCTAGCGCTGCCCTTTCAGCCTCCATTGCAACTAAGACAATTTCACATTTTTAGAAGGATGAGGAGTTTGATTCTTATATTGCAAAAGCTGTGTAGAGATGAGAAAATAGAACTATTGCTCCGTAATGATTTTTCTGCTACGCTCAACATCAAGCTTGGAATTTGCTGCTCTGCTCATATTGCTGGGCTGATAGGAAAACCTTTCTGAAACTCTGGATTAACTGGCACTTTCTATGGCTTCGTGATATCATTCTCAGATCAACTTCTCAAAAATAAATTTATCTGCAAAGGGTCACTGTCTCATCTTCAGATCTGTATTGCTGGGAGATACAGAAACATCCAAGAGTCTAAGATGGACGTTTGCAAACTAGGAGAGGGAGGATAAATTGACCCAAGGACAAGACATGAGTCAAGCCAACCCTGCTGTCCAGCCATATTAAAAAGTGTCTACATATTTGTCATTCAATTCACAACTGTCTGGAGTTTTCCAGATGGCTTGAACTTTTAAAACTAGGATGAAAAGGTCACAGGGCTCTTTGTGAATGATGATAGATAAATGGAAATGGAATGAAAAGTATAGTTACACATTCACAGGGAAGATTGATTCCTTATTATCATAATTGTATCCTACTGGTCTATTCATATATCTGGCAGCTACACAGCATCATCCGGGAGACTCTGAGCAACTTGTAACTTGTAAACAAAAGTAGAGATTCTGTTGAATTTATAGATCTTGTTATTTATGCACAGTGTTTCACTCTGTTCTTTCTCCGTTATCATTCCAGAGTGGCTTGCTTAAGAGGAATAATATTGCCTAAAAGACCAGATGCAAAAAAATCACAAAGGAACAGGAAAGGGAGAAGACAAAAAGGAAGCAGCAATTGCAAAACACCAATTTTACAAGTCCTTATAATTAGCAGCTTGAATGGAATTAGTTTGGAGAGATATAAAAACAAATGGAACATCTTCTACATTGTTGTTGTACTTAGCATAGGTCCCTCATGGTTGCATGATCTGTTTAATGGTGGGATATTTTTGTTGTGTATTTTTTGTGTATGCATATTTGCACTGCAAATATCACATACACACACATATGGTTTTCTGTCGAAGCACCTGGTCTACCCCAATATGGGAGGGAGCATACTGCTTCCCTTTTGCCTTCCAGCTCCAATCCAGGAGCCCTCAAGCAGTCGCATTCACGACAAACCATTTTATACCAAATTTATATTTGCTGATAAAGAAATAAAGGGAGACTAGTATAGATCTATTTCAAGTTATTTAGATCTCATCAGGTAGCCATACCCTTACTCGGGTAAGCAGACAGCCCAAGTTCGAATATTAGTAAGGGTATTTATACCCCACTAGCTGTCCAAATGGAACATTATATGAGTTGTATAATTAGAAATGGGTTTGCATGCTTGTGGAGAGTAATTATTTCCAGGAATTCTAGGTTGGAATGGAAAGAAGAAAAAAGGGGAGGAGGGAAAGAAGGAAGGAAGATTTCTAATGCTCCCTGTCTGCTTCCCACAAGGAAACTCAATGGAGAAGCCAACAGGAAATTGGCAGTCACTGAGCCAGGGGTGCTATTCAGCAGGTTCTGACAGGTTCTGGAGAACCGGTAGCGGAAATTTTGAGTTGTTCGGAGAACCAGCAAACACCATCTCTGGCTGGCCCCAGAGTGGGATGGGAATGGAGTTTTTGCAGTAACCTTCCCCTGGAGTGGAGTGGGAATGGAAATTTTGCAGTATCCTTCCCCTGCCATGCCCACCAAGCCACGCCCACCAAGCCACACCACGCCCACCAAGCCACGCCCACAGAACCAATAGTAAAAAAAATTGAATTCCACCACTGAGTCACTCCCATGCCCACTATTTTTTTTTTTTGCCTATCCATGATCATTCTGTTTCTTTATTTATATTAGGAAATATCTTTGAAATGATGATCCAGAGGGTCATGGGTTGTATAGTTAGCAATGTTTTAAAAAATAGCTTTCGTTTTGCTCCTTGAGGAAATGAAAAAACTTAAGTGAAAGGACATTTTACAACATTCCATCTAATTTATGGCACATTTGAAGGATGCAGTCTGATATCACTATTTAATAGTACTGTTCATGAATTAAACAGAGATAAATGTTTCTGATCACATCAGTTGTGTTAGGCAGGTTATGAATGGGAGAATGTGTTTGTCACACCCCACAATACTTTCTTTAACCATGAGTATATGCATACTTTTTCAGAACTGTATTTCAGAAAATTGAAAAAAATGTGTCATAGATTATATTTTCAAAAATGTGTGATTCTTTACTAGACTTTTTGGAGGGTTGGGGTGCACCATATTAAATATATATTACCATTTTGGGAGTAGGACAATAGATTATTTTGCCATCACAGTTGGGAGACACAACTGTGTCTATAATAACCATTCTATAAATTGTGATAAATATAACATGAACTTGCAAGGTCTTGTATAGCACTGAAATCTTACTGCCATATTAATTTAAATGACACAGACTGCATCTCCGGAAACAAATGCCTTAGAGAGAAGAGAAACAAGCTTCAGTGTCTTGCAAATCTAGTCTCTATAGATGAGTGGCATTTGAAGCTACTTGAAGGTAGATCAAACTTAGACTAGGGAAATATCCTGCTCTCAGCCAAAGACCTTGCAGGAGTTTTTTTTGTATCTGTCACTCACTGCCTTACTTGATGAGCAGCATACCATAGAGCTTATTAAAGAATTTTAAGTGCAGCTTAAAAAAAATAACTTCATCCTATGTTGATCCACAATTATATGTCTCATCAAACAGTCTTCTCATGTGAAAAATATGCTTGGAATGCTGTAAAACTAGCATCGTAGCTTCCATCATTCATGTAGATTGCACAGCATCTTCTCCACCTCTTGATCTGTGTTTGGTTCTCTTTGTCTTCTGATTTCTGATTTCCTGAGCATTTTCTAGTTAAATGTTCCAGCGCACTCAGACTGTAACATTGGGCAAAGTTCAAAGGAGGTAGGGAAGAAAACACAGGATGTGGAATCGCTGTTTACTTTGACTGACATCTCTTAGAGTCTGTCTTTATTTTTATTTTTTCCTAACAATGAGATCATAGCAGAGCTTGAAACTGAAATAGAAGACATCCATTGTCTCAGTTCAGTTTGCATAAACTGATACAGGTTTATTGATTGGCGGGTGACTATGATCTTTAAAGGAAGGCTTTTTGCTATAATTCTTAGTCACATAGCAACCTTTGGCCATCATTCCTCAAGAGCTGCTATTGAGGGATATCTCAGATGTATTGAATTCTCAATTAGGAGAATTGATCGTAATCAATTCATGCTCGTAATCGTAATCATGCTCTAATGATTGTTCAAGGGTTGTATCTTTTTTTCAAAAACAAAAAAAATCTAACATGTGATATTCAAGCCTTTAAAAATGACTGATGGCTCAAAGATGCCTCCATTTATTTATTTATTTATTTATTTTGCCAATTAAAAAAAATCCTCAGAATCGAATAACACTGGCCCTGTGAAGAATTGTAATGTTGAGCAATTGAAGGTGGAATAAGTATTTTTAATCTGGCAAGTAAGAGGATAGGCTTGTGCTGATTGCTATCAATTGAGAATGCTCTTGAAAACAACACAATGGACATAAGAGATGGAAATGTCTGCTGATACTGATGCAGTTGCAGAGGAGGCATGTCTTTGAAAATTAGCCTGAAGATTAGTTGCTTTCTGAGAGATGCTCTTTGCCTGGAGAATTTAACCTTTTTTCTAAACCAGTTTCCCTCCCTGTTCACTTATCTCAGAGGTCTTCAAACTTGGCAGCTTTAAGACTTGTGGACTTCAACTCACAGAATTCAACCACCCAGCATAGCTGGCTGGAGAATTCTGGGAGCTGAAGTCCACAAGTCTTAAAGCTGCCAAGTTTGAAGAGTTCTGACTTATCTCCTACCTTCACCTAGTTTCCCTTGCCCCATCTCCATCCTGTTGTTGCTGGTTCTAATAGTTTGAATATCTGAGTATTCATTTTACAGGCAATTAATTTTATTACACATTCCATTACTTTTTTTTATATCTGTCCTGGCTTTGGATGGAATATAACTCTTTCCAAGTATATAAAAACCCTTGAACGTATTACATATATTAATTGTGTCAGGAAAGACAACATCTCCAAGATCAATTTCAGCTGCACTTTACAATCCTAGGTTAACGAAGTGGGGAAATATCCACCACACATGGTTTTTCTCTTTCTGTCTTTCTGTATATATATGTGTGCATCTCTATAGCTATATCTCTCTCTAGCTAATCTTTATATCATCTATATGTATTGTATACACACTCTCTCACACTATGCATGCTTTTCCTTGGGGGATCGTTTAAAATTAAATATCACCTTCATTTGGTTGATTTAAAAAAAAACCATACAATATGATTCCAGAAGAAGCGAACCCTGAATTTACTTCTTTTCCTGGCTATGAAGAAGCATGAAAGTAACAATTAAAACTATTAATTTTTTTAAAAAAAACACCCAATACAGAGATGTTTCCAACTGAATGAATACACATTTAAAGTTCTCTATCTTGCCTTATCTTTCTTCATTTTTTTGAAATCTCTTTTAATGTGAAGTTACTCAAGGACCCACAATCTGTACACTACTTATTTAAGTAACCCTATGTCCAATACTGATTGACTTTTTCTAGAACATGTTTTAACTCTTTTCCTTTGGAAATTATGTATGGCAGATATAAAGGAATCCCAATAAGCCCTTAGGCAATGCTCTTGTGCCTCTGGTGAGGCTGAAACCTTATTACATGTTTTTCTTAGGTGTCCGATCTATGTGGAACCGTATTTTCAATTAATCCATCTTCTGTTGGAAAGACTGGCCAACTGCCCCAATGATCAATGTTATCTAGATATTTTCCAAGTGACAGGTGTCCTGGAATCCACTTTGTAATTGCTAAGTGTTGCCCCTTTGCCATAAGGCTGCATCATATTGTAACTACTATTATTTTTAATATAGGAGGTAAGAGTCATAAGGCAATTCTTCACTGCAATCTAAACAGCTTATTTTCCAGATCTTTTTAAGCCAATTTCAAATATCCCAGTACAGATTGTAATGGGTTGGCAACAGGCAGGCTGATGCTAGCCTGTACTATGGCCACAAGATATCTGATTGGTTGTCCCCTTGCTCTCCATTGAGGAAACATGGCAACACCATTCATTTCTGCAGTCTGCAAACTGTGAGTGGGCTATCCAGGCTCATCATTAGTTTTAGAAATGATTTAGAATGTATGCTATCTATTCTTGCCATAAGATCAGCTGGAGGCAAAATAATTATTAAGCATATTGTTGTGTTAGAAGGTTGTAATGTTTTTGTTTTGTTCTGCTATTGTTTTGTTTGCAAGTGGTAGTATGCCAACAAATTTTGGGTCAATTTATGCCACTTGCAGCAGCATGTGGATATATCTTTAAGGAAAAGCAGCTACTGTCCAGGAAACTAATTTTGAGTATAGTGTGATCCTGAGTGACCTTTGTTTTTTCTCTGTGGGGACTAAAAAACAGCAGAAGAGTAATGTTGAGTCAAAAAACAGCCTGAGAAGACAGTGTGTCCATTCTCCATGATCCAAATTAAATTATAAGGACCATATTCTTCTATTTGGTTCTTGTCGCCAAAATTATGTTATGTGTTTGGGAGGCTGATGTCCAAGTCATTATCTTTGCCTTGCAACAACTTAATATACATTGATTTCTACTAACCTTTGAATGCTAAATGATCAAGCTGACATTTTATTTTCCTCCCTAATACACAAGTCAAGATTGTTTACAATACTTGCTTCAATGCACTATTTCCTTGTGCCTTTAGTTTCCTGGAACATCTGACAATAAAATAAAAGGATTCTTAAACCACAAGCAATAAACAATAGTATAATATTACTCTGTATAATAATCAAGCAATGCATATAAATATATGAGTGGGATTTTTAATGTTTTTCAGTTTTCATGTTTCAAGGGGTTAAGGCAAACTAGATGTTGTTAAACCTAATAAAAGCTTAATAGATCTGTTTTAGTCTAGCATTATCCTAGAGGAGTTGGGATGACAAAAACTGAACTAGGGACCTCATTTAGTCTTTGACTACATCACCACCCTAAGCATGTGCAGTATCTATATATTCTATATACGGGTAGCCATTAATTACACTGTGGCATACAATAATTTTGAGTTTTGACAGAAATTAAGTTTAATTAAAGCAAATTCCATTATTTTTGAAGTCATCATTATACAGGGAAAGTTCAAGAATATGGGTCAACAGAAATAGGAAAAGACTTCCTCATCCCATCAATTACTTTACTGCCAACTTTAGTGGTGGCAAAAAGAGAAAATTTACTCTGTATTTAGGCAAAGTTTTTTCTGCCTACTAGCATTAGGCAGAAGAATGGTAGTGGCACAGTTGTTAGAATGCAGTATTGCAGGGTTAGGGTTGACTGCCAGCAGTTCGATCCTGACCAGCTCAAGGTTGACTTAGCTTTCTATCCTTCTAAGGTTGATATAATGACCCAGATTGTTGGGGAAAATATGCTGATTCTGTAAACCACTTAGAAAGTGCTGTAAAGCACTATGGGTGGTATACAAGTGTAAGCTCTATTGCTATCACCATTATGCTCAGGAGATCATCGGAGCAAAGTACTATGACATATACCAAGCATTGCACTATTAAACAAAGCATTATCTTAGACAAGCATGGCATACTTTAAATATCATCTTATCTGTGTGAGTTAGTTAAATACGCACACAGGAAATCTCATTGCATTTTGTTTCTTTGTCTAAATGTTCCAAATCCTTTTGCTTTGAGATATAACCATTCCACATGCAGAAACTCATTTTTTAGAATAATGCAAGTTATTTTAAGACTTCAGGATTTGATATACTGCCAAGTTTAAGTACTGTTCCAATTCTAAGTCTTTATACAGATACCATATTTTTAAAATTCTGACAATCCAAGTGTCAAAGAAACCTAAGATTTAACATATCCTTCTACTAGCTTCATAATTCTGTGTTGCCAGCTAAAACAAAACTAATACAACAAAGGACACTCAGAAATTCAGTCCATTCAAAGTTTTAAAAGCACATTTTATGTACTCAAAGCTGAAATAAATGAATCTTTCTCTGAGGCATGTTCCAAAAATCTTACAATTTATGCATATTTATTATATTTTAATACTCACTTTGTCTCCCTTTAGATCATTCAGCTGTTGCTTTTTCCTCTGTAATTCTGGCAAATTGTGTAAACTGCTTCATTATTGATTTTCTCAGAGACATTTATCATTTTTTTTCAATAACAATAATAAAGGCTGCTATTCTCTAGTTATTCTTCAGTCTTCTACTCTCTGGTAATATTATTCTCTGGTAATATTGAACTGCAAACTAGGGCATACAAAACTTTTGCCAGACCAATTCTTGAATACAGCTCATCTGTCTGGAACCCGCACTGCGAGATATTGTATTAATATCGGACATTAATACAATCGAGGCAAGTCCAGAGATATTTCACAAGAAGAGTCCTCTACTCCTCTGCTCGCAACAAAATACCTTATGCCACCAGACTTGAAATTTTGGGCTTAGACAACTTAGAACTTTGCTGTCTTCGGTCTGACCTAAGCATAGTACATAAAATCATCTGCTACAATGTCCTACCAGCCAAAGAATACTTCAGCTTCAACCAAAACCATACAAGAGCACACAATAGATACAAACTCATGGTAAACTGATCCAAACTAGACTGCAGAAAATACGACTTCAGCAACAGTGTGGTCAACGCCTGGAATGCACTACCTGACTCTGTGGTTTCTTCCCCAAACCCCCAAAACTTTAACCTTAGAGTGTCTACTGTAGATCTCACCCCATTCCTAAGAGGTCTTTAAGGGGTGTGCATAAGCCCACCAGCGTGCCTACCATCCCTGTCCTAATGTTTTCTTTTATTCGTATCCTTTTCATGTATTTATAATTATGTTTACACTTGTATCTGTCATAAAATACACACTTGATGAAACAAACAAACAAACAAACACTGGGATTCTCTTAATACTAATACAGGATGAGAGGAGCAGAGAAAGACAGAAAATTTTCTGCCTTTAAGAAGGGAGCTAGCTGTGTAAGAACCTTTTAATTTCTTAGAATATTTTTCTAGAATATCTTCATTAGATCCTCTCTGATATGTATGAGGTAGAATTTGTTCCAGATAGAGGCAAATATTGGTTATATTCTGATGAACAGATGTTGTCACAACAAGCTTTGTTTTTTTCATGCCAGATTGTATATGGATCAAGCTATTCAGCAAATGAATTAAACTCAATATTAAAACCTATTAAAACCTGTACAGTTTTAAATTAGTAGTGAGTTACTAAAATTAATACTTTAAAGTAGTTCATATTATCAATTCCCTGAATACACCTCATAGAAGAAATATTATATTTATCAAAAGCTATAACTGTCTGCTAGCCTCTGTTGGTACTTAGGCCAGGATTTTCAGGCCAATAATGATAGACCATTATATTGTTAGTGGTACCGAATGGGAGGGTGAGATACTCTTGCCCAATGCAGCCTCACTCCAGGCCTTTGAAATCTGCTTCCTACAGTTTCCTAACCAAATGGAATAGATGTTGAGAAAGCAGGGACTGGAGCATAAGAGTAAGATGAGTTCCACATTCAAAGTTCCACTGACATAATCGTGGATCCCATCTTAACCAGGAAGTCTTCCATATGAGTCTTCAAATATCCTACGTTCTTTCAGATAAATGGAAGTTGAACCTCCTCTCTCTATTGCCTTACTAAATAAATGTTGCCATATGGTAGTCCCAAAGGTACTTTTTCAAGAGGCACCTGGATTTTCTTGTTTTTCTTTGAAAAAATTTCCCTTCTCATCCTATCAGAGCTGAAGAAGCTTCTTCTTCAAAAAGAAAGAAGGAAGGAAGGAAGGAAGGAAGGAAGGAAGGAAGGAAGGAAGGAAG